>OY829913.1:86035273-86590273 GCA_963691935.1 Nephrotoma guestfalica
CATCAAAATTTTATAAAATCGAACATACTACCGGACTTATACTACCATTTACTGGTGTAAAGTTCGCAGATATGTTTTATTATGTTCGTGTATAATATGACAAAATATCTAATTTGAAAATTTAATACTTACCCGGTATAATTAAAAATACAACAAAAGCTTTTAAAACTGATTAAATAAATTTTTTTTTTAAAATGCCTTTGTACGTGTATGCTATGAAACTTTTTTTTCCAGTTTATCATAAAACTTAATTAAATAGTTTTGGAGTATTATATAGATACTGTTATTGTGTTTGTAAATGCATACTCGATGTCCCTCCAAAAGAAATCAATTTCTCTTTGCCGGGATTAGGCGAATATTAATATTGACAGTACCCTAACACTTGACAGTCGATGAGTACACACGTGGCAAATTAATCACGGAATTTTAAATCTGACTCAAGTCAATCATCAATTACATTAACATTAAGAAAATTACGTGAAAATTTCGGAAGGAATATGGTGCCGTCAAAGCCTACAATTTACCGGATTATCAAAGAATTTGAAGAAAGAGTGACTGTGGCAAATAAGTTAAAGTGCGCAGAACAACATAGAGTCAGAACATTCATACATAATTCTAAACATTAAATAAACGATCTCTAGGTTAGGTTAGGTTAGGCTTCAGTGGTTGTTATCGCACACTTAGGCCAGTTTTGGCCCATTGTAATACTACAGGATCCGACATCATTAAACTCCCTTTAAACCCGTCTAGTGCTATTCACATAGCGTAAGAAATCTCGCATATTACAGCTTTCGATATCAGAGAGGCTGTCCATAGTGTATTTGCCCAAGTGATCATGTCTTCTGTCAGCAATCGCAGGACATGAGCATAGGAAGTGAACAAGAGTCTCTTCCTCCTCCTCGTCCTTGCAGCTCGTGCAGAAGTCATTTGCATCTGGACCCAGCCTTCTCGCATGAACTCCGAAAAGGCAATGTCCGGTAAGTACCCTTACAATTTTACCTAAAGCATGCTTCCTTAGTGTGATCAAGATCTTGGATCGCTTCAAGCTCAGCTCAGGGCATACTTGCAGCGCTACCCTGCCAGTCGGACTGGCGAGCCACTTAGCATTGGCCAGGGCAACTACTTTCCTATGACTTGCTGCTTTCCGCCAGACATAGGCCTTCCTACACATTCCCACTTCAGCCTGGTATACGCTGCAGTAATCGGGTAGACGAAAAAATAAACTTATATTAAATTCCCCACAGAACACACCAGCTCCCACTCTACCATCGAGCTTGGAGCCGACGGTGAAGAATTTAACTTTCCCGGTCTTCATAATGAGACCATTCTTCCAGTCCTTCCTAGAGGGGAGAATCACCTTGAAACGCTTTCTAAAGCACAAAAGAGGTGTTATATAATCCAAATTCACCAGATCATCCCTCACGAAATTGGTTATAGTTGAATGCCGAAATCGCTAATAGCCGGGTGGCCGTATTGACCGCTATTTGCTTACAGATGATGTCCAACGGGAGAAGGTACAGCATAACCTCCAAGGCACTAGTAGGGGTCGTTTTCAACAGCTCCGGTTTCAGATCTCATTGCCTTCAAATGGCATTTTTGCAATAATAGAGTGCCACAGTGGCCTTCTTCACTCTTTCTATCGTGCTTGGTTTCTAACTGAGCTTACTGTCGAGAAGGATTCCCAGGAATCTCGCCCTAATAGTAAGGGTCAGCATAGTACCATTTAAACTTGGTGGAACCATTACCGGAATTTTATATCTCCTAGTAAAAAGGACCAGTAATGTTTTAGATGGGCTAATCCCCAATCCACATCTTCTGGTCCAACCCGCAGTGATTGATAATGCATTCTGCATCACATCTCTGATTGTACATAGGTGCTTCCCCGAGACAACTATCGCTACGTTATCGGCATAAGCAACCACGCCTATTCCTTCCCCCTCCAGTTCCAATAGTAGTCCACTGATTACTACATTCCAAAGAAGGGGAGAGAGGATACCTCCCTGGGGTGTTCCCCGAACAACCCGTCTTCTAAAGAAGACTTCCCCCATCTTCGCTATGACTCTTCTGCTACCTAGCAGGTGATTAATTAGCCTAATTGCCTCCAATTTTACGTTGTTGAAAGCGCCCTCGATATCGAAAAACGCCACCAACGAGTATTCTTGAAAATTTAATGACTTCTCAATTTCCCGAACCAATTCCCTACCCAACTACCCGTATGTAACGCCGTGTCCACGGACTTACCATTTTGGTACGCATGTTGAGACTATGTCCAGCTTCTGGGTATAACTCTCGAACAAATATGGACATTCAGCAACCTTTCCATGGTTTTCAGCAGAAAAAATGACAGAGGTATTGGTCTTAAGTCCTTAGGGTTGCTGCGCGAGCTTCTACTCGTCTTCGGGAAGAAGATCACCATAGCCTCCCTCCATTTCTTCAAGAAGTACCCCAGCTTCAGACACGGTTTCAGACACGATAACCTCCAGCCAGGGAAGTAAGACCTCCGAGTTTTCTGAATTTCTGCTGGCAAAATTCCATCCGGACCAGCTTATTTAAAGGGCTTTAAACTTTTAATAGCTCATTTTATCTTCCGTGTACTCAGAATATCCTCTGTACACAGCAAATAGACGCCACAGTCACTCCTAGACCCGCAGTCAACCAAAGGCCCCGCAATCGACGCATTCTCACTACCCGGGAAGTGAGTTTCCATCAAAAGATCAAGAGTCTCTTCACTAGAATCCGTTCATTCGCCATTTGGTTTTTTCAGATAGCCTGGAACAGCTGGACTAGTACAGAGAATCTTTCTTAAGCGCGAGGTATCCGAGACCCCTTCCATTCTACCACAGAAAAGCATCCACGAATTCCATTGTGCCTTTCTTGTTTCACTTTTGTATACTCTGAGACATTCCTTATAGAAGTCCCAGTCTTGAATTTCTCTTGATCTTTTCGGTCTATTGAAAGCAGACCCAGAGACTTTCCGGCACTTCACAAGTGCCGAGGTCCACCAAACAGATTTTCGTTTTACCCTCAGCTTTGTTAATGGGCAAACTTTCCTCATAGAGGTATTACAAGCCCTAGTAAGAGTGTCCACCATTGAATACAGATCACTACCCGTGTCGGGGAGTGCTGGGACTCTAGATGGAATCTAGCACTCCAATAGCTCCCTATATACGCACGATACTATCCTCCGGGGATTTCTGAACAGGCACTGATTTGTAATTTGGAGATTGAACTTAAACGTTAGGTAACGATGGTCAGAGAAGGAAGGCTCTTTTGCCACCCTCCATTCCCTGATCATAGGTGAAATAAAATCGGAGTCCAGAGTAATATCCAGAACCTCGTGTCTATTGCTAATAATATATATGTGGGTTCCCGGCCTATATTACTAATAATGAGGTTAGTTCTTAAAAGAAATCCGAAAAGTAGCTCATCCCTGTCATTGATGTCCAAGCTACCCCAGATGGTGTGGTGCGCGTTTGCGTCACACCCTAGGATAACTCCCACTTTTCTCCTTTCCTCGGCACTGGCTTCTCTCGGTGCATGTATGCGGCTGCAAGCCAGCACCTCCTCCCCATCGTCTCCATACGTACCGAACTTATGTCCCCATTGCAATACTGCGGAAGTAGAAAAACATTTATATTATTTTCCACCAGTATATATGATCTGCTATTTTCCGTCCCACTAGCATAAAAAAGGGCGTACCCCTTCGCTCGCAGACCACAGATCTTGTCGTTTTTAATCCAATGTTCTTGAATCAGAACTAACTCTTCTCCTGATTTGGTAAGTCTGAGAAGTAGCGCCGCCGAAGCAGCCTTGGAGTGATGTACATTTATTTGCACAAACCTGATCATTAGTAACAGTATTTACTTACCTTATCGGAACAGCAGTGCTACGTCGATTAATTGGACCCGACGGAGTCGGCGGTATTCTTCGGCTCACTCCCTCCGCAGTCCCTAAACTTAAGGAGGTCCACATCTCCCCCCTCAGAGTCGGATGTGTCCCCCCTTCCCATGCCTAGAGATAGTCGATCTCTAAAATAAACGATCTCTAAACATTAAATCTATTTTCTTTTATTAAAAAAAATTGTGTAGGTAAAAAAGTAGCAAACTTCTTGGGTTGGCACCCTGTTTTATAATACACTTCTCAAAACAAAATAAGAAACACTTGCTACTAGGGTGTTAACTTTCGTTGAAGATCAATTTTACCCAAACTAATGATGGCATATTTTTCATTATCCTTTTGTTTTTTGTGTACCTAAAACCAGATTCGTATCTCATAACTGTAAAACGCAGTAAACCTTCCCGTAAAACAATAGGCGCATTGGAGAGCGATATATTGACTGTTGTATATAAGAAACCGATCGTTTCAGGTTTAATAATGGTTTGGGATGGTATCAGTTTGGGGGAAAGACAGAGCTCGTAGTCGTTGATGGAGGATCGATTACCGGTGAAAGGGGTGTGAACTCAGTTCTCAGACCCACGTCTATGTGGGTAGGACTTTATCTCAATACACAATAGTTCTAGGCATCATAATGCTAACGTTTATAAAAATTTCATTAGAGATGAAAATATTATGGCAATGAACTGGCCAGCGAATAGCCCAGACCTAAATCCCATCGAGCCAATGTGGGATATTCTAAAAAGACAAATTCGTGCGATGGTAAACCCTCCATTAACCATACCTGCGCTGGTTAATGCTGCTAAGCTTGAATGGTGTAAAATAACCCAAGAAACCATCAAAAGGCTAATAAGGAGCATGAATCAACGATGTTTCGGGTGTATTAGGGCTAGAGGAGGTCATACAAGATATTGAATTCGGTTCTATTGTACTTGTACAGAAAATAAAAATTTTAATTTACGGGATTGTTTTACGGAAAGGTTTACTGCGTTTTACAGTTATGAGATACGAATCTGGTTTTAGGTACACAAAAAACAAAAGAATAATGAAAAATATGCCATCATTAGTTTGGGTAAAATTGATCTACACCGAAAGCTAACACCCTAGTTGCAAGTGTTCGGATTTTATTAAAAGTTCAATATTTTTCATTTAAACCTTGATAACCGTTGGTTTAAAACCTGTAAGGGCCCAGACTGATAATGAGATGACATAGCTAGGCCTAACAGCCTTTCAATTTATTTCAACTGGCTTCATTTTGTTGAAACCATAAATGAAAAAAGTGTTCGTCGTCGGCGCAATTTTCTCGCGATTTACTGTAGCAATGGTATCGTTTTCTTAAAAAAAAAATAAGGGCCAACAATGCAGTTGGCAGATACTGCAGATTAAACAGTCACACGTTAAGCATGCAACCTTGTCGAGGGTGATGGTTAATTCTAGAGTAAAATTGGCGTACATTGAATTTATGAATGATTATAAATCGCTTAATCACATGATATACGTAGCATTTTTGCCACACCATTCGTCTTCTAGTATTTTACTCTAGTCATTTTAGTCTTCTAGTCTCTCAATTTTCTTCAGAACCGCTCTAAATCTACAGAGACAGCAGTAGCTCCATATATTACTAAACGCTGCCTAAAGCAACTCACAATCGACAAAGGTAGCTAATATCCAATACCAGCAATCATTTTTAATAATTCGATATACGTCGATAATTGTTTGGTTTGGTTGAACGACTCCGCTACGAGTAATGGTGAAATCGCAGTTAATCAGTATGCTAGGCAAAGGTGTGCAATTGAATATTGAATATTGCATGAAATTCCACACGCCGACCTCGAGAAAACATTCTAATTTGATGAATGCGAACCGGCGAAAACATTGGGCATATACGAAACGAAACGAATCACATGTTATTTCCGATATTTTTCCGATTATATCAGTTGGTAAAATATTTTTTCAACATTGGCGGCTACTAAACGATTAGAATTAGTCACTTCCAAAGCAATTACGTTCTCATCGGTTTTACTATCGGCAATATCTAATCCAGTAAAGTTATCTGAAATGTTCACGTTACTTATTTAAATTTCGTCCGGATGAATTCGAAAATACCAGCGAAAAAAATTCGGTGGTTCTCTGAACACTAGCGCTACAGATGAAATGGGAAAGGTAAATCATTATTTTACGATTGGAACTTTGTGCTATAGTGCTTTTTTTAAACTATTTCAAAGAATATTGCAAATGCTGCAAGTTCAGTCAGCTCAAATAGATTACTGGACTGATTCATGAATTGGTCTTCGTTGGATAAACGCACATTCTTCAACTTGAAAAAGTTATGTTGCAAATCGTGTGGCGGAGATCCAAAAATCTAGTTGAAAACCACAGTGGAAGACATGTCGATGCCCAAAGAGGGCTTAATCTAAAACAATTTTTATTACAATGTAAAGTCTATTTCAACGAACCCTCCCAACCGGCCGTTTTGATTGCCAGGGAACTTATGCCATCCAAACCTTTGCCATATGATTTTTTTCTGAACACAAAGTGCCACAATAACTACAATTCGCTTATTACTGCTGTTGCATAGTTCAACATTTTATCATCAATTATCAACATCGTGACTGGTATGACCTCAGACATTGTGGCCCGTTAACATCAGGTAAAGTCCAAACTACGCTAAATTGCGATGTAAAATCTAACATCTACAACCACAGAACCAGACACTTTCAAAAGCATAACCCGATCCAATAATGTGGTGATCGGCTGCAAGGTTCACAACTTCCTTATACATACAATGCATCCAATTCTGCTCCCAATGGGCCACGCTTTCACTTTATCTATGTACCGCTTTAATCATTATAGAAATTACCACATGGAGTCTCAAGGATTACTACCATCGAGGGGCAGACATTTTGGGCACTAAAGTGAAGAAGGTGCCGCAATTCACCAATTGCTGGAATTGATATTTGTAAACCATTTCATAGACACTATAAAATTCGAGGCAATACGGCAACAAATCATATTTGGCAGTTTTCGTTTGATTTGCAATCGCCATATTCATATCGAATTAGTCACAGAATTGACTCTATGAGGCAGCGATAAAATCCGTAACATTTCTGACTAAATAAGTTAGATCGATTTTGAACTCGAGGCCACTTACGCCACTTTCTTCAGAACTAAACAATTTTTTACCGTTAACTCCAGGCTACTTTCTTATTTCGCCTCCTCTCAATGCAATACCTGAATATGATGTCGTCACCGGTGGTCAAATACATAATTGGTTATTAAGGTTGAAAATAAGCCGCCAATGGCATGAACATTAGGATCAATAGCTGATATTCATCCGGGACCAGCTCAATTTGTTAGAGTAGTGACATTGAACACGGCAAATATGGCCACTTCCATTCAGCACTGGTGAGTTGGAAGACAAAGATATTCAAGGCCGGTAGAATGAAGGCGCCCAACTCCAACTCTGCTATCAAACAGAAATTTATAATCTGAAATTATAACGTTTGTGCGAATGTGTTCTAAATGATAGTAGGTCGTCTAGCTTTCTTTTTAAATCATACAAGAACACAGTAGCATTTCTCCGCGGTTCGAAATTAATACTTTTATACGTGCTCAACGTTCGGAACTATTGAAACCTTATTTTCAAAGTGAGTGCTGTGTTGTCGAAACTGTGTGAATGGTTAAAATGTATTTCGACTGAAATGAAGCCCTAACCATGCCTGCTGTAAGTACGCATATTTCTGAAGAAAGTTCATGAGACTCGTCACAGATCGCAGGAAGTAAATTGGCAGATCCCAATGATTTTTGACTGAAAACGGACCACCGAAAGTAGCAGAGAGAAATAATGCAACAACATCAACACCATCGACGTCAAGCAACCGTTTCTTGCGGTAATACAACTTTGGGTAACCGCAAAGGAACAGCATAAATAAAATTGTGAAATGGAAGAAAAAGACAACATTCATGCTAGTATGTCTCACCAGCAGAAATGTACCCCTTACAGCAGCTGTGTGATCTGGCTAACAAATTTATCAATCATTAATCTAAAATAAATTTGATAATGAAACCTTTTTGAGTCACCCTAATCCCAACATGGGATGTAACTAAAAGAGTCTTAATTAAATATGCAACAATATCGGCCCCCATAATTTTTCCAAAATTTAAGCGGAAATGACAAAAAAACTATTTTTTACTTTCTTTTGCGAAGTAAACTAGTCAATCATGAAAAATGTTGACCTCGTATTTTTTGCAGATATACCATTTGCTATATCGCCGAAGTCAAAAACAGTAGTTTTTAAAAAATATATGTGCATGTGTGCGTATGTGATTGCATGTCCACTAAATGTATGTGTGTTGCATGATCGGGATGAAGCTTCTCCGAAGCTTTTCCATAAGCCTCTATAAAGCTTTTTTCATATATTTTTAAAATTATATCATTTACGAGAAAATAATTAGGCACTTCTCTAAATTAAATTTGTAACAATACCGGTCGGAAAAATTTTTCTAAAATTTAAGCGGGAATTACGTTTTTTGAAATATTTTTTAACAAAAATTTGGGCCACTACACCCCAGACGACTTTATTGATTGAGAGATCCCATTGAATTTTGGTGAAAATCGGTCCACCGAGAGTAGTAGCTTCCACAGAAGCTTTTCCAATTTTTGCAAATATTTTTAAAAGTATATAGCATTAAATGTGAATGGCGAGAAATGACGAGTTTTGATAAAAAAATGTATTTCAACAAAATTCGGCATCTCAGTAATCCAGGCGGATTGACTATTCGAAATCAAACTTCATACTAAATCTTTTTCCATAAATTGGGAGATCCATATGAGATATGTGATGAACATCTGCGGACCGAAAGTGGCAGCTTTCGTAAGAGCTGTTCATTTTTTGGTAATCGAAATTTAATTTTCAACAAGGATCGACCATGATGGTTTTCTGAAATTTAAACAGGAATAATAATTTTTGATTATACAAGACAGTTTTTTATCAAAAATCTGGTAGCGTGAAGTTTCCGACAAATTGATTTTGAATTGAAATTAAAACCTTACAAAAGCATAAAAGTGTATATATACAAATACTCTGATTAAATTTTACCTACACTATTCATGTGTAGTAAGGATCAATAGTTAATGTCAAGGCATCGTAGAGATATCTACGCTTTACGATATATAAAATCATGTTTACTAGACACTTCTTAATGTTTTCTAGAAGCCAACATATTTATGCCGTGAGGCAGTCATAGATGTTTTTCAATTTTAAAATTAGAATTAAGAATTATTTGAATTCAATTTATTGAATCAAATTAACAAATCTAGTTTTGCTAAAAGAACGGTAATTCAGCAAAATTACCATCGGTCTCATTCTATTTTTATGTTAGCAAAAACCGTCAAAATTTTCAATAAATCCAACTACCCCTACGGCCTAAATAACTGAAAAAAGCGATTATTTATTAACTATCAGTGCAGACCCACCTAATACACGCATCCTTGATCAAGAACTTTTACTCGACATATATCGTTATGTCGTTTTTTATTTTAGCGAAATTTTAAAATTAAAATAATCTAAAACTACCCACCGCACAAATATGTTGGTTTGAAGAAAATATATTGAAAGGTTATGGCTCATTGTTGTGGCTAAATTAGCATTGCCATTGTGATCTTATTTTTATTAGCATTTTATTTTGTTTTACAAAACAAGTGGTTTTGAAAGTGTAGGTTTACACTTTTTGGGCTGTTGTAAAGTTTTTTGTCAGTTTTAGTTGGTCGGAAACTTCACTACAGAAAAAATCTGCTAAAATAAATTTTCCGCTTTAGAAATTGAGTTGTCGTGAACAAATGGCGGACGTTGGTCACATTATATTCATCCATCCATTTTTTTCCAATTGAAAAAAATTTGGAATTAACACTTCTAGTTTTTGTGGATTGTCTCCGAAAAGATCCGTCTTTATTTACAAGTCACTAGGAATACCAATGCTCACTAGCACATCTACTGTGTTATGATTGTTAGCCAACTTAAAGTGTTCGATTGTTAAATTAAATCACCTACCAAGTATTTCATTTTGGATTATTAATGGTGCTTTATCGTTTACTCCATTCATTGCGATGGAAGCCATTCTTTATCTTCCTGAACTGCAGATCTTTATTTTAGGCAAAGCATGCCCTGATTAAAATGCAATGGAGTATGAACTGTATTAATACAGTGCGGAACTCCCCAGTTTCATAAATTTTAGTTAAAAATAAATTGGGTCAATAGTATTGAATTCGATTTAATTAATGATGAACATCAACTGCTGTTGCCAATTAATTGAAGCCTCATATCGTACTGCCACCATCATATTGAAAGACTCACGATCACTTAAGCGATAATTAGTGGAAAGTGGAGTTATGCTAGAGTTCTTCGTTGTATGGTCACGTTCTTTGAAAGGCACAGTCACGTCCACGTCACCAAAAACTTTTATATTCAAAAACGGAATGATTATGTGAAAATTCTAATTTAGTGTTCATTCTTAAGCACTTTGATCATTTAGAAAGGTACCAGGCTTTTTGATGTTCTAACCCATTTCACAATGTTATATCAACCCATTACGAACTTCAACAAGCTGGGAATCGTAATAAAAATTAAAAATAAGCATGGCACATATCTGGATATATAGGAAACTAGATTAAACCTTCCACACACATACGGGGACCAGAAGCGAGATAGATATCAAGAATATCACTATATAGAGGTTCAGATAAACAAAACAACTGGATGCTGTATATACTACCAAAAAAGCAGAAATATCAAAAAATGGAATAAATAAAAACCCTTTTGGCAACAAAATAATTGCACAGACATAAAATAAACAAAAGACGATGTAAATATGCATTTCCCATTTTCCAGAGGAAAACACTCGAAATAGAAAAACATATTGTGCATATTTTGGTTTCTACGAGTAAAGTGGAAAAGCGGGAAAAATTTGGAAATATTATTATAAAATACCAACAACAACAGTGAACAGAAGAAAACATACAGAAACGGTACAAAGTAATAATGGAAAATAAATAAACAACCAGTGCGAGGCCGCACCAACCCAAAAAACCGCCCACCCATGCACACCAAATAACATACAGCGGAATAGAGTTCTAACGAGTTAACGAGTGAATGGATGAATAGAAATAAAACAAAAAATTCGAACAAAGTGGATAATATTTAAATATCTCAAATGGGATTTGCACATATACTCGTATGTACACATGATGTGATACGAGTACATATACACGTGCAAATAAATATAAATAGTTTATGTCAGTTTCGGTTTGAATGTACTTAAGTTAAAATAACACAACGTTGAAAACTTAAATTTTAACATACATCCAACGTTGCTTTGTAGAATCCTGTTTTTATGTATGTTTGCTTATTGCATACGTATGCAAAAAAATTTATGTATTGAATGCATAACACTAAAAAAATCTTTTAATAGGATTTATCCTGAATACAGGATAGTTTGAACTACAAATTTTAATTTCATTTTTTATCAGCTTATTTAGTTCTGAAAACATACAGATTTTATTTATGTTCTACGTTTGTGAAATAGGATCGGAATCTTTGTGTATGCATTTATACGAACCCGTTTATGTTGAGTATCTCAACATTATAATTTAACGAAGGAAATACGGACAGAAAAAATCGAATAACCGAAAGAATTTATGTTACTGATTGTTAATTATGCTTAGCTGACTTTAATGGTAGGTACAACCAACTGCCAAATAGGCTAATATTAATAATATTGAACCTACTTTTAACAGGTTTCCTGCCGGTTAGGACGACCCATTATTGTATGGAGGAAATCTTAGCTCATTTTTTCTATCGGGCTCAGGGCTAAAAACATTTGTTTCTATTAGAAACGACCTCATGCAAATTTTTAGGTCCTTCGGGCACGTTTAGGGGTCACTCAAATTGGTTTTTTGCAAAAAAAAAACACTAAAACGACCCTTAGTGACGTTTTCTCCTCTCTTTCACTTCAGCTCGTTCAAGTAATGCCGGTTTAATATTTTCTAAGTATGTTTGAGTATGCCGAATCCAATGAAATGATAAAAAAGCGGTTGACGTAGTAGAAAATTTGTTTTCAGGCTGTTTCTTTGTGGACTTGTGCTTATTACGGAGTAGAGATGAATAAGTGTGGAGATAAATAAAGTTCAATTAAGCAAATGTACTCTTATTTTATGTGTATGCCTAGTTTTATGATATTACTTTCCGATGACTCATGATGAGAAACGCATTTATTACGAAGGATGAAATTCCCCTATGGATTCTGGGGAGGGCCATCTATTGCATTATCAGGGGACATCAAATCCGTTCCAGAGAAGACCAAATTTACAAAGATCACCGATAAAGAAAAATAGAAGCAAATCGGTAGCTGACCAAGCCGATACTTTTTCTAACGCTATACTTCGACAAACATTACACGAAATAAGTGATGCCACCGGAAATTTTACTTTGCAAATAGCCGAACCTAGTAAAACAACTATTGACCTAGAAAAGGAGAATATGAATCTCTTGGCGAGGCTAGAGCATATGCAGCAATTATTTGCCAAGCTAAGCGAAGAAATTGAGTATCTAAAGCAAGAAAATGAAAACCTAAAAATGAATCGGGATTCAAAAGAAGATTGCGATATCGGAAGCATTGAACTAGACAAAGTCATATATTCCACTGATGAAGATGAATTACAAAGAGAGACGGACTGGATCCTAAAGAAGAAAAAACAGTCCAGGAAGAGTAAGAAAAGAAAAGCTGAATCGTCACCTGAGGCTGAGCAATTAAATGGTAGGGGACAATCTAGTTCAGATTTAAACGATGCTCTACCCAAAGCCAATCAACCAAAAGGTAGTAAATGTACGAAGAACATTACACCAAATTTGGTGCAACCGAAAGTAAAAAACACCCCCACCAATAAATATTGTGGGTTTAACCAGTTACCCAGAAATTCAGTCATTGATGAAATCGGTTACTGACAAAGACTTTAAGATGTTTAAGCGTTGAATAATGACGTCTGGAAAATTAATACTCTGGACTCAGATACTTATAGAACCTAATCTATGAAATTGAATGCGGAAAAGTATCAGTGGTTCACTTACGAAAACAAACAGGCTCGACCTATAAAAGTCATGGCAAGAGGTTTGCATCACACTTGCTCAAGCAAAGAAATAATGGAAGAGTTACAAAATAAAGGTTTTAAAATACTAGATGCTGTGAATATTTTTAAAAAGAGAGAACTGAAATTCCGGAAGTAAAGTAAATTATCAGTGAAAGGGGACTCCCTCTTTTTATGCTAGTATTTGACAACAAAGAGAATGTTCAAAACATTTATGGAATAAAAGGAATCCTTCACATGACGGTGAAAATTGAACCAATGAGGAGAACCAGAACACGCATACCCCAATGCAAGAAATGCTAGGCATTTAATCACACCCAAAGATATTGCGGCCGGGATCCAAGATGTGTAAAATGCTCAGGTAATCATTTTACCCAGGCGTGTACAATAGGGAGAGATGTGCCAGCCAAGTGTACAAATTGTAAGGGCCAACATCCGGCTAATTATCGAGGTTGTGAGGTTGCTAAACAACTACAAAAAATTAAGAGATAAAACAAGAAATCAACCGCAAAATCACGAAAGTCGAAGGGTTCAAATAGCAAATCAGATGACTCAAAACCCACAACCAAGCAATACAGGGCAAAGAAGTTCATTTGCGCAGGTAGTGAAAGGTTTGGGTTCAACCAAACATATGGGCTCTGAAAGTAACCAAATTATGGAAAACATTATGAACAGCATTGCAGCTATTACAAAGCGGCTAGATAACCAAAGTAAACTGAACAACATGATACTTGACCAACTGAAGAAAATGGAACTCCCTCAACGCAATCCAACAAAAAATGTTAAGTAAGAACACAACTTTCAAAATTGCAATCTGGAATGCGAATGGCATTATGTAACATATTTCAGAAATAGAAATATTTTTAAATTCAGAAAAAATCGACATTTTCTTAATATCTGAAAGCCATCTAGTTAAATATTCGTTTATTAAAATACGGGGTTATAACCTATATCACTCCATTCATCCAGCGGAAAGAGCTAGAGGTGGTTCGGCATTACTAATAGAAGAAAATGTAAAACACCATTTAGAATCAAATACCGAAGAAGAAGCAATGCAAGTCACTACTGTAAGGATCCAAATTAAACACAGACAGCTTACTGTCTCTCAATATATTGTCCTCCCCGGCATAACTTGAATAGGAAGGAATACATTAAACTATTTAAATCGCTTGGACGTGATTTTATTATTGGAGGTGACTTTAATGCGAAAAACACCTATTGGGGATCTAGACTTACCACGCCAAAAGGTAAAGAATTGCTGCAAGCAGGGCAGATATCAAAATGTGAATTTTACTCTGGTGGTTCCCCAACATACTGGCCCAGTGACGGAACGAAGATACCTGACCTAATAGACTTTTATGTAGCAAGAGGTATATCCCAGAACTACATTCACATTGAAGACAGTAATTCTCTAGTATCGGATCATTCCCCGGTTATCATGACAGTCAGTGAAATGATAATTCAAAGGGAGAGTGCCCCCAGATTAACAAATTAAAAAACAAACTGGGATCTCTTTCGTGAGGTAGTGGAGGAAAAAATCAATCTTCAGGTGCCGATAAGAAATCCCCACCAGTTGGAAGATGAATTAGAACAACTCAACGAAGCAATTCACTATGCTGCTTGGGCAAGTACACCCATTATACAAAATAAGAAGAAGCTTAACATATCCTACCCAATGGAAGTTAGGGAGTTGATAAGACAAAAGCGACGGGCGCGTAAAACCTGGCAAATAACTAGAACACCGGAGAACAAAACAATTCTTAACAATTTAGGTAACAGTCTCAAATCTCTTCTTAAAGAAGTTAAAAATGCATCAATCAACAGATTTCTAGTTAGCCTAACCGATGAAAAAAATTCTGATTATTCTCTGATGAAGGCGACGAAGGGACTCAAAAGACCCAAAATGCAAGTGCCTCCACTTAAAAACGAGGATGGAACCTGGGCAAGAGGTCCTAAAGAGAAGGCTGATCTGTTTACGGAGTATCTCGAGGTTACTTTCCAACCACTACCAAGGCAAACGGCCAATGAAAATGTAATGTCAATCCAAAAGCTAGATGATTTTGATATACGCCCAGTAACTCTCAAAGAATTAAAAGAAGAAGTGAAAAGCAACATGAATGTTAAAAAAGCCCCAGAATATGACTTGATTACTTGCCAAATAATCAAGGCTCTACCAGATAAAAGATTTCGTAAGTTATCACACATAATCAATGCAAGCTTTCGGTTAAAATATGTTCCGTGGCAACGGAAAGTAGCAGAAGTAATCATGATAGCAAAACCTGATAAACCACCTAACGATAAAAAATCATACAGGCCAATTTCACTGCTGCCAATTTTGTCAAAACTTTTTGAAAAATTATTACTAAAAAGACTTAAACCAATAATTGAGGACCGGCAACTAATACCTAAACATCAATTTGGATTCAGGGAAAAGTACTTCACAATTGAACAGGTGCATAGAATCACCAACGTTATTGAAAGAACGTTAGAACGCAAAAAAGTATGCTCCAGCATATTTCTGGACGTCGCCCAAGCAATCGATAAAGTTTGGCACAGTAGACTGGAATTCAAGCTGCATAGAGATCTGCCCAGGCAATTCTATGCCATACTAAGATCTTATTTATCCAATAGAGATTTTCGTGTGAAATACGAGGATGAATACTCTGAACTAAATAAAATCTCTGCCGGTGTCCCACAGGGGTGTGTCTTAGGACCAATCCTGTATTTATTATATACAAGGAATATTCCAACAACAGATGAAGGAACCATAGCCACCTTTGCAGATGACACAGCAATCATTGCGATTGGAAATAATGTCGCTGATGCAACGAGCAAACTCCAGAAGATTACCAATGAGGTTTGTAACTGGACTAAGCGGTGGAGAATCAAGCTTAATGAGATGGAATCCACGCATATTAACTTTACATATCAAAAGGCTTCCCATCCACTGATAGTAATTAACTCACGACCGGTGCCATATGCAAACAAAGCTAAATATCCGGGCATGACTCTCGATGCCAAGCTCAAGTGGAGAGAGCACGTCAAAAAGAAAAAAGATGAACTTAATATTAAGTTCAGAAAAATGTATTGGCTCATAGGTAGAGGCTCTGAGCTTACAATATGCAACAAGCTGCTGCTATATCGGCAAATACTGAAGCCGATATGAACCTACGCTATTCAACTCTGGGAATGTACTAAGCAAACAAACGCCAAAATGATACAGACGTTTCAAAACAAGGTTCTCCGTAGCATCGTAAATGCTCCGTGGCACACAAGAAATGAAGACCTTCACAGGGACTTACAGATGTAATACATCAAAGATGAAATAAAAAGCATGCAGCCAAGCACGAAATAAGTCTCCAGGAACATGGAAACCACTATATTCGCCATATAAATAATACTCGTAGATAACCCTGTCGTTGAAAGAAGACTTCAAAGAACGAGGCCACTTGACCTAGTAAACATACCAAATTAAAATTATATTTTAAATAGGTTTAATTAATTTTGGGATTAACCATTGGGTTTCACCCCAACAAATGAGAATTATTTAAGAAATTTAAAATTTGTAAATTTGAAAGATAAATTGCTAGATGAGCACAGTCTCAGTTGTAATTAATAAAGGAAAAAAAAAATTGCAAAACTAAAATAAATGGTATTTAGACGTTCACTGTATCGAGAATTGGCCAGCTCATAGATATGTCTCACGAACAAGGTATGCGTGCTTAGTTAGCCTATGACATTATAAACAAACAAAAATTATCCCCATTTTAATACGATGACGTAGACCCATTTGTTAATGACATCGAACTTGATCAGTTCTTGCAAAAGTAAAATAAATGTCATCTCCTCGAGCTGGCCAATTCTCGATACAGTGAACATCTAAATCCCATTTATTTTAGTTTTGCAAAAATTGATCAAGTTCGGGGTCAATAACAAAAGAGTCTACATCATCGCATTAAAATGGGGATAATTTTTATTTGTTTCAACATTTCGAATTTTCTATTAATTGTCATTGCCGAAGTCGCTAGTTTACTAATTGCGTATTAACGAGCAGTTGATTTTTATTGCAAAATTTTTAAATAATCCTAACATTGCTTTTGTCAACTGTTTTAGTAATAAATGTGCATTTTTGCTATTACGACAAATTTTGTAGTCCGCCATATTTTGTTATTTTTAAAATTTTGTCGAAAACTTCACACATATCAGAATCTTAAAAAAATTATAGCATAAAAAGTGAAACTCTTTGGCATTGGTCATGGCCTTCATATTGAAAAAACCGAAGATCTGTGAAAGTTGTGGTTTCTCGAGAAACAATGAAATATTAATGCTTTTAACATTCGTTCATTACAATCAATGGATGGGAGCAATTACACATTTGCAACGAATGATCCACAACCTTCAACAAGTAGATCTCAAGAAACAGATATAAACTTAATCATTTCAAACACCAGCACACTTAGATTGTCGTCTCACTTACATTAAATTCCGCTTCATCCCACTCATCGCTACATATGAATAACGTGATAGACAAGATATAGTAGGTGCGTTGGATCGATCGAAAATAAGCAATTCAGGAGCTGCTCTTCTAATCGCCACCACTGCAAATGCATTAGGGCATGATTAATCGAAAATCGGACCAAAACCGAAATTAGAACCAAAAACAAAATCAATTGGCATGCAAATAGTTTTAGGCTCATTATGGCCTAATTAAATGCCCCATTAGTTTTGCGTTCTAATTTCGTATTCGGATTTTCGATTTGGGTTCGGCTAGCTGTGGAATAAGATGACCTGTAGTTTGGGCAAGAACAAGTTGAGTTCAAAATTTTTTAATGGGGCATTTGAATAGGCCCTAATGATCCTAAAATTTCATACGGATATTTGTATGTCAATTGATTTTGTTTTGCGTTCTAATTTCGTTTTTGGTCCGATTTTCGATTAACGTTCTGCTAGCTTTGAAGTGATAAAGCCTTATGCCTTTTCTAGAATGAGCAGAAAAATTAAATAAGGCATATAATTAGTCTAAAATTAACCTTCAATTTTCCAAATGTTTTTAAATCATTTTTTGATATGGGTTCTGCTAGCTTTTTCTAAAGCTAACAGAACCCATCGTTTTAGTTGGAAGGGGTGGATCCTAAAATTGTTTAATAGAGCATTTAATTAGCCTATTATTAGCCTATAATTATCCAAAGTTTTTGAAATGATCTGCTGTACAGTTCATAAACTCGTGGAAGGCGGTTTTTATTTAATTTGTTGTTGGTTACAGGGTACTGGCTGTAACTCGATGCCATTCGTTACAATAATCATTATAGCGACTAATCTTGCTTCGTGTTTAAAAAAATCATATAATCTAACCACCACTAGCGTATCATAATAACCTGTAGCATGGTAAGAAATGTTTAAACCGTTCACCACAAGTAAGCAATAAAATGTAAATCGATTCTAAAGCTAACGAATTTATGAACATAAAATTTGATTCTCTGTACTTCCGGTGCATATAATAAAAATTCGTTGTGCGTTCTGCGGCTAAGTCTCTATTCCCCACCTTAATTTTCACTTCATATTATGCATTATTACGAATACAGTCAGAGCATGATGTTTATTTAATGCCTGGATACTATAGGACCACATAACAACTACGGGGAAGCGGGAGGGGATAAGAGATTGAGTTTTACGATTATTTGCTGTTTGCAATTAAATCCGAATTTCCTTTGTACCTTTATATATCTACTATGTAATGTACCGTAGTAAAGTTTTTGTTGTCTAATAATAACACGAGAGTAAATATTAAGGAAAACAACAAAATTCCTTGTTGTATAGTGTTGACTCTGAATGAAATTTGTTCTTGTTTCAGAAGCTTTATTAGTGCCTCGGATTTAATAAAGAATTACGTAAAACGTTTTTGTTCTTCATGAAATTTTAAAAAATTTCGTATGTACGTAAATATATTTATTACGTGAAAAGGAATTTCTTAATTAAGTTAAAATTTATTACATATTGTATGGTACATAAACGAAAATGTACGTTATACACATAACAATGTTAGCAAGTAGGTGGTAACGGTAGATATACAGTATAGGGTCGAGAGGGTGTATATAACAAATAATTGTTATCAATATTTACATAGGATAGGTGAATGTCGAAAAGACTCCTTAGGTTTCTGACCTGTTCATTGTGTTTTTGTTAAATACTGAAAATAATTAATAATTTAAAATTATTGTTGGTAGCAATTTCGATTTATTCAAAAATTACCGTACTGGAAAATATAAGTAAGAATTTTCTAAATTGAAATAAGTCAATTAAAATTCATTCATGTTCAGAGCATTGAATAGTTTTATTTAATTAAACAAAATTACGAATTTTTTGGAAATAATATTTATGTCGATGTAAATTTAACGATTTAAAAAATGTTACGTATAGGATAATGTAACGATTACATTGAGACGGTGATGCCAAACCTTTTGGTCGGCAGTCCGAATTTAAAATGTTTTTAAAAGGCAATTAAGAAGCGGGTCAGGTTTTGGAATACCATATTTTCGATTAACTACACAAGAAAAACTGTGAAATATTTTTGGCTGCCAGAAATTATAATTCGTTTTTTGCTTTGCGGCATGATTAGATTTTAAAAACGAAACAGTAATATTTATACTACGCTAAAAAATTTGTAAGAAATTTTTTTTTTAATTTTATAAAACGAAAATTTAGATTTTAATATTCATGCTTTTCAATTTGTTCCTCCTATAATGATCGCGTGTCCCCTCTGCTGGTTGATGTGGTTCTAGCGGTTCTTTACGCTTACTCGTATGGAATCGTCCTTCGTTGATGTGGTGGTGACTGCGCTCACACAAATTATTCGGCCCGTCGTTAGTGTGGCGACAACTTGTTTTATAATTCGTTTTACTTTTAAGTTTTCGTAAAAATATTTTTTATTATTTAAATTATAGAATTTCACCCCCGCATATATTTAATATTTAATCGCGATAAAGATTTCTTGGTCGCGCGCGTGTTATCCACCTTATGACATGAATGACATAAGAGAGTATATTTAATTTTTTGTCATGTTTAGTACAAAAAATCGAAAAATCAACTTCAGTGGATTTACTCGTCAATGCCCGTGTATGCGTCTAATTTATGAGTGTCACGCACTCGTGCGCGGTTGATTATAAAAGTTGATTATTAAATGACGGCTACACTGTGCTTGAATCACAAACTTTTTTTTTTGGGACAAGCTCAAGCAAGTATGCTGAATTAAACGGTGCTAGTCCCATTTCAAAGTTAGTCTTCATTTTTGAGATATCGCTTTTGACATGTTTTGGCTCTGAGTCAAAAATTTGTTAAAATATACACTCATTGTCACGTTGATAGCTCTTGAACCATTAAGATTTTCGTTTTGCTTTCTTCAACAAAGTTGTTGCGCAAGCCAAGACAAACACCTTTGCCCAACATATCAAGACTGATAAACCACATCTATTTACATTCTCATTTTTGTGTTATTTTTTTCTTTTCATTCCGACAAAAAACACTTTTTTATCATATTTTGTCCGTTCCGCATCGACAAATATAGATACAATAGAAATGGCTTAATGGCTTGATTTTTTCCAAAAAAAATTTACATTTTTCTTAACTTTTATAATTTTAATTTTCTGATTCGTTCGAGTCGTCTTCGGGATCTTCTTCATCTTGCAAATTCCAACAGATGTCACCCAAAAGTACATGTAAACTATTTGCCGCTGTACCAATGTTCGAGCTTTGTCAGCACTTGGTGAAAACGCTCACCGTGCCCATCGCCATTCGGCTGGCGATTGTTCGGCGAATTTTTCCACATGACAATGCAAAAAATGTATTTTCAATGTTCAACGTTCACATTCGAACGTTTATATTATGAAAAGCGATCAGCGTATTTTCAATATATTTGCGCCAATCATCGGATCGATTAATTCCCAGAACATTCCTAATAACTTCTTTTACACATTTCCATGCCACAATTTCCTTTTCAAATGCATCATCGTTCATCAAACGACGAGTACCTGGTCCAATAAGTATTCCTGTAGTAAAAGAAGTATTCCTGTAGATGCAAAATTAAATTTTATTTGATCAAAACTTAGATTCGAATAGATGCAAACACCAACCTTCTTTTATTTTCATTCCACTTAACCGCGGAAAAATGAACGCATTTCCATCTGGATTCAGCGCTTTTATAAAAATTTTAACTAATCCAAGCTTGATATGAAGTGGTGGTAGCAATATTTTTCAATTGGCACAAGTGAAGACTCAACGATGTTGTCGTATCGCAATCTAATGTTCTCGCACGTAAAGCCTAGTTCCGTTCGTCGTATTGGTCGTCTTTAAAACGTGTATTCCATACACTCCAAGCTATCACTTTTAAATCTGCACAAAGTTTCCATTGATGGTCTTTGAAATTAATCAAATCAATGATTTTTCCTTGGTGCATAAGTTTCCTAAGGAGAACTGCCTTCAAACTGCTTTTGGAGGAATCGATAAACAATCGCCAATCTTCGGCATTATATGGATTGTGGATACCAAACCACGGATATCAGTGCAAAAAGCGAGTGAATTATTCTCAATTGATTTGAAAAATTCATAAACTGATGATGACGATTTATTGCTCCATATATCCGAACATTTGGAGCCAATATGTTCACTTGTTTTAAATCCTTTGACAAAAGAATGCGGGGCGTCTTACCATAATATCCAAACGATTTTGCGAGATTTCAATGTTATTGATATATTGATGCAGATGTTTTTCCGCTTTCATCAGACTCAAATGTTGGTGGTAAATATTCTTCAGTTGGGTTTGATCTTTTCGGAACAGGAATTTTACCTGAATGCGGCAGCGGTAGTTGAGCATTTGTCGCTGCAGTGTATGTCAAAGAACCAATTTTTTTCAGTGTGTTTCACCCATAACATTGACCATTGAACTGGATCATGTCCTTGTAGTTCTATCCATATCATCGGGACACCGAATTACATTGCGGCTCCAGTGTTTTGCGATCTATGCAGATGGAAAATGCATGCCGTACAAACAAAAGATGGCATCCAATTTACACCACTAATAACATTTTGTATAGCAAAGTATAGTCGATATAAATCAGTGGTTTCATCACTTATTTTGCGCGATTGCTCATAATTGTAAATTTTCCACATATCTTATAATTTATTTCGCCATTTATTTTATTTATCATATTTGAAATGAGCGTCCTGTTTGGCCTAAGTATGCCGACCTCCAGTTGTTTTTAGCCTTACCTGTGTATACGGATCTCTGCACAGGTGGACCCATAATTCTCTAGACGGCAAGGTAGGAGCCGGAGTCTTCTGTGAGAAGTTTTTGCCAAAACTAACAAGACCCTGCCTTTTTGGGGAACATGCGAGAAGGCTAGATTTACAGACGAATGACTTTGTAGAAGTTGCATGGACGAAGAGGAGGAACAGATTTTAGGTAACTTCCTATGTTCGTGTCCGGCACTATAAAAGGCATAGCTATTTGGGCGTGTACAGTATGACTAGCCTTTCAGATCTCGCGGACTGCGGAGATGTGCGATATATTTTGCGCTACGAACGCAGCTCCGAATGGTTTTGAACAAGGGTAAAGGGGAAATAGGATCATGTGGTATCACAACGGTCCACTACTGTTTTAAGCGTGCGGAAGCAGCCATTCCAACCTAACCTAACCTAACTTTGGGCTAAGTTAAACACGCATATGTGTCCACCATAGTAGTTTTTTGATCTTGATATATTCGGCAAAGTTGTTTGTTTTGACTTGTGCAACAACTTTGCTCAAGAAAGCATAACGAAAATCTTAATAGTTCAAATACTATTGGTGAACAACAAAAAATGTGCCTGTTTTTATGACATTTTGTATAAAAAAACCCACTGGGTGCAATTATTTGACCGGAATAATAGGAACAACCTCGCTGAACAAAGTAAAACGATAATATTAATGGTTCAAGAGCTATCAACGTGAAAATGAGTGTATATTTTTTGACAAATTTTTGACTCAGAGCCAAAACATGTCGAAAGCGACATCTCAAAAATGGAGACTAACTTTGAAATGGGACTAGCACCGTTGAATTCAGCATACTCGAATTAAGTTTACCGTCTGGGTGCCCAGCTTGTGACTTTTTTCAACTAGCACAGTGTAATTAATTTAATGTCGCACAGTTGAATGCCGCTTATTAATATCGTGAATATGTCGTCATATAATGAAATATCAATTATGTTGCGAATAATTGCGTTGCTACAAAACTACACTTTAAAATTCTCAAATAGGACTTTACCATCGAATGTCAGAAATTTCAAAATTCCCCTTCAACTTGCAGCTACTTATAGGTTGTGTTGAGAACGTTTAATCTAGCTGGCCTTCTCCAGTAGCTTGCGAGTTATGTGTATCGAGACGGGCCTCCACTTGCTTGATTTGTCCTGTCTGATTTATCCTTCAAATTCCTTGAGCTGCCCGGCGATTTTTTCCTCAAGGGGCTTTATTTTTCCTCTAAGGTCTTTAATTTGAAGATCTTGGTTACGCTGGACTTCGCCGAGTTTTTTTTATTCTGCACGCTCTGCTGTTTACGTAGGTCCGCAAGCAGATCGTTTTGCTCCGCGTGTAATTCTACCAATCGTGCATTTTGCTTAATTAATTTGGTTTAATTTGGCGCTTTGCTCTGTGTGGAGTTGATCGAATGTAACATCCATTCCCTTCAGTTGAAGCAAAAGTGCCTGCATCATGTCTGCCATTGTCTTTAAACTCCAACACTGGTGACCCGATAAAAATTCAGATTCGTCAGTTAATTTATCGAAAATTATCATCACCCAAATCCATTAAGTGCTACATATTTTGAAATGTAAATTTGTTCAAGTCCACTTAGAGTTTACGTGAGCAAAGAACGAATCGCTGCGTCGAAACATTAGTTTAAACTAAACTCGAACTGCTATTATTGGCTGGATCAAAATCCAACTTCATTACGCGAAGAAACCCACATCGGGCTATTTTATATTCGTGCCTGTATACTGGATTATTGCAGACCGCAGCATTCTCAGCCGCATAACTGGCCGCTTTCAACATATTACCAGAGACCGAGGTGACACCTTAAATAACGTGCCTCTGCAACGACTGATAATTGGATAAAGTAAACTGAATTGTAAGTAGCCAATTAATTATTTACGATGCTAGGAACTAATAAAAAAATGTCTGTCCAAAAATAAGTTTTTTAATTTTAAATTTAATTTTAATTAAAATGTATTTCGCCTTGTTCGCTTATATTTGTGTTTTCGGTAATTTTTCTTATTTTCGCTTTTTTGTTTCGGCATGTGGTGCAAAGTGTGAACGATCCACCTATTTTCCTAGCACCGACGAATGATACATACTTGTCAGCTGCATCAAGCAGCGGTTCAACAAGGGAGTCTAATATCACGTTAACTCTCACTGAGCTGGCTAGGCTAATTAATGATGCTGTTGGCACGATTTATTATAAATTCTAACGAAATTCCAGAGACTCCGTGACCAAATATTAATTTTTCTGTCGGTGCTGGAATTGTTGCTCGAGTGGCTTTCAAACCCCCACAGGCACTTCACTCTCAAAATCCAATTGTATGGTTTGAGATACTCGAGCAGCAGTTTGCAGAAATTACTGTCGAGTCTACTAAATATGCTCATGCGATGGGAGCGCTGGATGCACGAAGGGTAATACACCTTATTCTACATCTAAGGCTGAGGTGATGCGGGTACTTGGTGAATCAGAAAAGTCGAAGCTTAATAATCTGATGCATGGCTTGGGGACACACTTGGGGACAGCGTCAGCCGTCCCAGTTGTTGAGTATAATGAAATTGAAGCGATACTTCGTCAATTTTGGATGAAGATGTTGCACCAGTCAGTTCAAATGGTGCTCACCCGAAAACGACGTCTCCCTGTCAGTCCATGCAGAACAGGCTGTCAACGTGCATGAGACTATGACTCAGGCACAAATCACTTTCGGAATTCAAAAAGACATTGTTATCGGAGATTTCGAAAATTTTTAATCAAAATTATAGATCACGATCTAATTCAAAGTCACGTAGTCGTAACATTTCACGATCAAATTCTAGAAATAATTATTCAAGGCAAAACTCGCCATAAATTATCGAAATTCTTTCAATCCTTTTTATGATGATCCTTCGGTTGAAAATAATTTTATTTGTTTTTATCACCATCATTTCGGCACAAAGGCGTTAAAATGTAAACCAAATTGTAAATTTGAATCAAATAACTCCGATAACAATGTTTCAAAAAAATAAATAGCCATTCACAATTGGCGGTGTGTAATGACGTTTCTAAAACTATCCGACTTTTAATTTACGAAATATTTCTTCGTACTCATTTTTTAATAGATACAGGTGCAGATGTCTCAGTCTTGCCAGCCCGTTTTGTTTGGAAACAAGTGTCGACCTATCATTCGTGTTGTTCGCAGCGGAAATTTCTTCGGTAAATATGTACGGGACTAAATTTTTAAAACTTGACATCGGACTGCGCCGCGAATTCTCCTGGGCTCATAGATCTGTTAACATCTCTGTATTCAAATGGAACTCTTTCCTCCTACGATGATACTACTGTATCTATGATCAACAAGTCAACAATGGACCCAGGAGTTTTTAGTGTAATATTAAAAAATTTAGCAGTCATTCACGGTAACATTAATATTGACAGTACTAGACATAACGTGACTCACAAAATTGAAACAAATGGACCACCGGTTGCGTGCAAACCACGACGACTAAAGCGCTGCGAAGACAGAATTCGAAAACATAATGAAACTCGGAATTCGCAGACCTAGTAGGAGCACTTGGATCATCCCGCTACACTTAGTACCCAAAAAGAATGGAATACTTGGAGACCGTGTAGCGACGAGACTTTCGTGCGTTAAATAAAGTTACAATTCCAGACGAGTGTCCGATTCCACATATTCAAGTTTTTACACAACGACTCAACTCCTATTGAACCGACGGACATTCCAAAAACAGCAATTTCGACACCTTTCGAACTATTTAAATTTTGTAGAATGACTTTCGATCTTAGAAGTGCAGCACAGTCGTTCCAACGTCTTATGCATTCAGCATTACGTGGACTCGACTTCTCTTTTCTATATTTGGACGACGTGCTCATTGCCTCTCGAAATTATGACGAATATCTCGAAAATATTAAAATTATTTTTACTAAATTAGAAGAACATGGACTGGTTGTAAATGTTGATAAATGCGTTTTTTTTTTCAAAAACCGAAATTTTCTTTTTAAGCCATTTGGTAAATGGACAAGGTATATTACCGTCGCAGGAACGATGGCTATTGAAGCGTTTGATAACTGTAAAATTAAACTTACGGACGCTACTTTACTTATTCATCCATCAACATCAACACCTCCGGCCATCATGGTTGACGCTTCCGATAAGGCGATCAGAGCGGTGGTCCAGCAGTTAGTATCGGACACTTGGCAACCGCTCGGTTTCTTTTCGGTACGTCTCAGTGATACACAAAAAAGATACAGTGCTTATGATCGTGAACTTCTCGCGGCTTATTCGGGAATTAAACATTTTCGATATCTTCTGGAAGGTGGTTTATTCACGCTTTATACCGATTATAAGCCACTTGTCTACGCTTTTGCTCAGACCAATGACGAAGAACTTCAAAAAATTTGAGGTAGTAACTCTGTCCCCAAATTTGAGGAATTTCCAGTTTCTTTCAATTCCAAAAAATTAATGTATTGCGATGTTACTACCACTACCGAGCTCATTCATTTCCCTAAATTTTCGAAAACAAGTTTTCGAGGCTTCTCATAATTTTTCTCATCCTGGCATCAAACCTTCCATCTAACTTTTGACTCAGAATGTCAGAAAATGGCTCAAAGTTGTGTAGCTTCCCAACAGGGTCAATTCTCTCGACATCAAAATCTCCGCTTGGTAACTATAAATTAACTTCTCGACGCTTTTCGATTATTCACCTCGATATCATTGGATTACCAGCTTCTGGTAATCAGCGGCATTGCGTTACATTAATTGATAGATACACTCGATGGCCCGAGGTGCTTCCAGTTCCGGATATAACTGCTGCAACCGTTTCTTTCGCTGTTTACTCTCATTGGATAGCTCGGTTCAGTAGGTCAGAGTACATTGTCACGGACCAAGGCATGCAATTTGAATCACAATTTTTCGCGAACGGGCTAACTAGCTTGGTTTTGAACGTAGGAGAACTACTAGTTACAATACAAAATGTAATGGCATGATCGAGAGATGGCATTGGGTCGTCAAATCTGCCATTATGTGCTGCGACCGATCTGATTGGGCTAGTGTTCTTCCTGCAATCTTACTTGGACTATGAACTACTTACAGTGACGAACTAGAAGCTACTCCAGCTGAATTGGTTTACGGTTGTACAACTCGGGTTCCTGAAACATTTTTAGATACTACGAGCGATCAAACTTTACAATCGAATTTTATTACGAACTTAAGACGACACTTTGATGAAACTAGATCTGTACCGGCTTTTCGACATACTACGGACAAAATTTTCATCAGTAAAGATCTGCTGACTTGCTCGCACCTTTTTTTACGGACTGACGCAGTACGCAGATCACTGTAACCACCATATACTGGACCGTATTTGGTTATCGACCGTACAGACAAATTTTTCACTTTGGATCTGAACAGACGTCACGCCAAAATTTCCATCGACCGACTCAAACCGCGTTACTCTGACAATCAATCAGAAATTACGGACGCACCAACTATTCAAACTGGATTACCTTTACCGACTCACGAACCACAACTTATTATTACGGCTGACGGAACTAAATTGTCTATCGAGGAACCAAAAGTTCGCAAAAAGGTTCGTTTTGATCTTTCACCAAGTGGACACCTACCATATTCTTAAATTTTTGATAGATCTTCGATCTCCCTGGGAGGGGAGTATTGTGGCGTCTTCACATGTGAAAGGTGCACGGGTGAATGACGTAGCATTTATTCAAAAACGACATTTGAAATATTTACATTTGTGAATCCCTACACCTGTGAACAGTTACACCTTGGTGCTGAAAATATAGAACAAAACTGTTTATTTTATGAACACCAAAATAATAAAACGTATGCAAATAAATTCTTCAATTTGCAAAAACTTGTTTGTTGCATACCGTAAACATTAATAAATGTTGTGCAATAATAAAATGGTACATTATGTTTTCTTGCTCCAGACTTCCAGAGTCTAAAATTTTAATAAAATAAAAAAAATGCATAACATTATCAGATTTTGCTTTAATTTAATAAATAAGAGTATTCATTGTTGCACTAAATAACAAATTTCATAAAATTTTCATTAAAATAGAAAATATATTTTGCATATAGCCAGGTACAATACATGTACCTGTACAGGATAAGGATATACTCGTACTGCAAAGAAACGAAAATATCTTGAATTCTCTCTCAGCTCAACAGAAAAATAAATATTGCAATATTTTTAAACAGAATTTTTGTTATTTTTGCTCTTTGTGAATTAAAAAAAGGTATTTTTTGATTTAATATTCCAATTCGTATGAAGTAAAAACTATATTCTACTTTGTAAATGAAAATTCTTTGAAGAATATGATAGTCTTCGAAAATCATAATTTAATTTATATAATTAAATTATTTAGAGCACGAAATTTCGTGAATTTTCTAAGATTGATACAAAACACGAACAGGAACTTAAAAAAATATTCCAATTTCATTCATACATCAATTCACAATTGTAGTAAATCTATTCCTTTATGCTGCGCACATGACAAAGGAAATAAAAAGCATCACATTCGCTCCCGCACTCAAACCCAATCAAATTTTGTGAAATGCTTTTTGCCCTGCCTATTAGTTCTGCACTCGATTTGAAATATTTTTAACTTTGTTGAACTAACTCCCGATGACATGTACGCATCTTATTAGACGTTATTTTGGAAGCGTAGTATTTCTGACACTTAATATTTAAATACAAAGCCAAGGATGAACCACAAAACGAAATCCCAAAATCCAAAAATAGGCGCTGGTGAATTATGTCCTAAATGTGTCCTAAAATAACAATAACATTAAATTTGCATATGTACAGGGTGTCCGCCGGGAAGGTATACTACTTTGTTTTGCCGCCATTTAGGCGAATATTAGTATTGACAGTTCATACTTGACAGTCGTGAAGTAGACACGTGGCAAATTTATTATGGAAAAATATTCGATAAACCATCGTGTTTTAATCGTTAAAACATTTTATCAAAATCAATCATCGATTACTGTGACGATGAGAAAGTTACGTGAACTTTTTGGGAGAAACAACGTGCCAACAAAACGCACTATTTATCGTGTAGTGAATGATTTCGAAGAAAGAGGGTCTGTAAGTGATAGGCCCAAGCATGGGCCACAACGTACTGCAAGATCGGCTGAAAACATTACTGCTGTTCAAGAAAGTGTTCAAAACAATCCATCAACCTCAATTCGACGCCGTGCTCAGGAGCTTGGTCTTCAAAGAACAAGTTTGGCCACAATTTTGCACAAGGATTTGCATTTGTTTCCATTTAAGATTCAGTTGACACAAAAGCTTCTTCCACAAGACCATTTACGCCGCCGTACATATGCCAATAGGATGTTACAGCTCGCCCATGACAACCCCGATTTTCATGAAAAAATCATAATGAGTGACGAGAATAGTCGGTTCTGGGCAATGGTAAACCCTCACATTATTCATCAGTCACCTTTACATCCATTAAAAGTGACAGTCTGGTGTGCAATTTGGTCAGGAGGAATCATTGGACCGTACTTCTTTGAAAATGAAAACGGCATAACGGTAACTGTGAATGGGGAGCGATATCGTGATATGATTGAAAACATTTTAACGCCACAACTGCATAATTTGGGCTTGATTAACATGTGGTATCAACAAGACGGTGCCACATCGCATACAGCCAGGATTACAATGGAATTACTGCGAGAACTCTTTCCACAACAAGTTATTCCAAAAAATGGTGATGTTGATTGGCCTCCACAGTCGCCTGATTTGATTGCTTTGGACTTCTTTTTGTGGGGATATCTAAAAAGCAAGGCTTATGCATACAAACCAGAAACGCTTGAGCAACTCAAACAAAACATTCGTGATGAAATTAATGAAATACCGCGTGAAATGTGTAAGAATGTAATGAAAAATGTGCTCAAAAGGGCTCGCATTTGTGAGGCTAACAGAGGCGGACATTTATCTGATATTGTATTCCATACATAATTGCCGACATTAAATAAAACATTTATCAATATAAGATCCATTCTCTTTCATTTAATCAAAAATCATAAACAAACAAAGTAGTATACCTTCCCGGCGGACACCCTGTACTTGTGTTACCAAGCTTACCCAAAAATACCAAATCTTAAGAAAACAGAGCCTTGCCGATATTAGTTAGAACAAACTGTATTCGAAAATGTTCCTCATTATTCATGTTTTTAAATATCCGGAACAATCTGACCCTACAGCGACCTATCTATAGCTTTCCAAACGACACCAAATCTCAATAAATAAGAGCCTTACCGGGGGGTTAGGATAAGCCGTTTTTGAGAAATAACCTCATTAATTTGAGTCTGCTTGACGCTAGCCGGGGACAGATTCAAAACAAATGAAGCACATTTTCCTACTCCTTTTCATATTCGCCACAAGGACAGTAATCACGTGAGGCGACATCGACGGTATCTGCGTGCAAAGTCTTGGCCAAATCTGTCTAATTATTACACAAGGAACACTATTAACTCATATGTTAGTCATTAGTCTTACAGCTTCCTTCTGAAGCGCACCTGTTTGCATCTACACGCTCGTTCAAAAGTTTCAGACCACATTGTGCTAACATGAAAACTCAATAAAATCTGCTGGGAACAAATGTAAAATCAATACTATTTTTGGTAGAAGTTTGTTAAATTAAAAATGAATGTTATTTATTTATTTTTAATTACTATTTAATAGTATTTGGAACTAAACAACTAAATGAGCTTTTCATCAAAATATCCTCCTTTGGCTCTCAGGACGGGTGCCATTATTCTTAGCATTCTTTCAAGAAGTTTCGGTGTCGTTTCGGCCGAAATATTTTTGCAAGCGTTTTGTGATTGCTCCCATAAATTTTGTTTTGATGTGGGCGGTGTTTTGCGAACCTGTCGGTTCAGTCCATCCCATAGTAGTTCTATAGGTGGTCAAACCATGTTAATACACTTACCTTAGATCTCCTTTTCCTCTATGAATTGCTTACACAAACGGGAACTGTGCTTAGGGTCGTTGTCTTGTTGTAGGATGAACCCTTCTCCTGTTAATTTTATCCCTGATGGCAAAGTATCGAAAATATTTCTATATTTTTCTTTTCCTTAAATTCCATCGACCTGGTAAATGTCGCCCACTCTATGATGAGCGAAAGCTCCCCAGACTAGCGCAGAACCACCCCGTGCTTGATTGTTGGATCTATGCACTGTTCTATCATTGTTTCGTGTGCATAACGTCACACATAAACTTTTCGTTTAGTGCCAAAAAGTTTTGAATTGTTCAATTGTCCAATCTTTATGCGCTCTAGCCCACTGTAAACACTTCTTCTTATTTTGTGGTATGGTTTTTTGAGAAATGGTTTTTTCTTAGCTACTCGACCAGACTACTCGATATAGACCAGACTCCCAAAGCTGTCTTTAAATGGTTGATTCGCAGATGGAAAGCAGGCGGTCCTTGCTCTAACCACCCAAGTACTTGACTTTTTCTCTGATCATCAAGCTCTGATCACCATTCAAAGTGAGGCGTCATTATGGATTTACAGAAGTGGAGAGCAACATCTGTTGTGTGCTTCTCCGAGTTTCAATATGGATTGAAAGCAGTTTTTTATCAAAACTGATGTGGAACAATAGTATTGCCAATTTAATTAAGATTCTTTTTCGAGATGGTTATATCCCAATAATTGCTATATTTGCTGCATTTCATGACACCCATTGATCCGAATCAGTTTAAATTTTATATGAAAAACTTGATCCAAATTTTGTTTTGGACCACAAATTTTGAGTTGATATATAAAAGGCACTTGTATTATAAGGGACGGATGGTATTTTGTACCCAAATTTGTCGAACCGGTAAATCGCTTTTTATTCTTGCTGAGTCGACTATGCCTTAGTGTCAATTATCGTTCAATTCAAGTACCTTCAACTTCCTACTACCGTCACTAGAGAAGAGTTTTACAAGCCGGGCCAATAGGTTAGTCAAGTTGTATCAAATATGATTTAAAATTAAGTTAATCACTTTATTCAACAGTCATAGACCGATGGTTCTATAATCATTTGTTTTCGTTAGTTCGTTAAGTGGTCAATTAAGTGATACGGAAATATCATTATGTAAAGAGTTACCAGATTCGTCAATGCTTCCACACGAGGCGTTTTTAACCATTCGGAGAACATTGCCTTTAATATACTTTGATGCCAATTTAGCCAAGAATTGGGCAGTCGCTTTGCTGTGAGCGAAATTCCTCGCATATTTTTTGTTGGCCGACTGTAATTGTTGGAAGAAGACGTGTGATAGAAATTCTTCTGAATATTTGAAAATAACTGATAGACCATGTGGTTTATTTTTTTTATTGTAAATATAAAGTATAGGGTGTCACAATAACCGGTTCAGATTTGACATATCGGTTATTTTGGCTCTGGCAACACTAATTTCATTCTCTCTTTGACAGGAGCTCAGTATATTATTTCTAGTTGACGAAATGAGTCGCTTAACGCTTGAAAGTTACTTAACAAAGACAATTGGTTCGAAATCGCGAGAAAATGTCGTACATAATTTGGTCAAAACAAGGGGTTCACACCCAATGGTATCAAGAAGTTTGTGCATAAAGTGCGTGATACGGGCTACCTAGTCAACAATCCAATGCGTACCCGTCCCGTCGTGTTCGTTCAGTCGAAAATATCGCCGCGATGGTCGAAAATGTGTGCCAACGGCCGAAAACATCAATTCGTCATCGTGCATCGGAAATGAACATCAGCCGGTCTTCCATGCAACGAATTCTATAAAGTTCAATTGGTCTAACAATTTAGGCCCCGTGACTATTCGCTTCGATATCGATTCGCTGTGTGGGCCTGCGACAAACTCGAAATTAGTGAGGATTTTTGCTAAAAAAATCATCTTTTCGGACGAGGCGCATTTCCATCTCGGTGGGTTCGTAAACAAACAAAATTGTCGCATTTGGGGATCGGAAAATCCACAAGGATATGTGGAGAAGCCAACATGTGGCGTGGCGGCATTATTGGGCCGTATTTCTTCGAAGATGAGGCCGACGCGACCGTTACGGTCAAAGGAATGAACTACCGCCACATGTTAATATCTTTTTTGTGGCCATATCTTGAAGATATTGGTTTGAACGACCTTTGGTTCCAGCAAAATGGTGCGCCATGCCACACATCGGGCGTTACAATAGCGAAACTGCGTCAAAAATTCGATGGTCGCATTATCAGTCGAAATGGTGATGTGAATTGGCCGGTAAGGAGCTGCAATTTGACGCCTTCGGATTTTTATTTGTGGGTGCCGTGAATGACTGGTTTTATACGAACAATTCACAAACAATTGAGCATTTGAAAGCCAATATTGAAGCAACCATTGCCGAAATAGATCCGCACACAATCCAAAATTTCCTCAGAAATTGGACCGACCGAATAGAGTACGCCAAGGCCAGCCACAGCTCTCATTTGAATAAAATCATAAATAACCAGGACGATTGTACTTTCAAACAAAAAATAAATTTGGAAATATATTAAGCCGTTTTAGTTTTATTAAATTTTTAAATCTGAACTTCTTATTGGGACACCCTTTACATGGGACAGAGTTATGTATGGAATAGCACATCGGGCAAACGACCTCTACTGCTTTGCTGGCGTTGAATCTTCACCTTCAATACACGAGTGGCTGTGGCTTGTTGATATAGACCTTTGACTTCAAATAACCCCATAGAAAGAATTCCAACGGTGTTAAATCACATAATCTAGGAGCCAATTCTGATCACCGAAACGAGAGAGTACACGACCACTCGGTTATCATGTCGCGCTATCGAGCACCAGTAACAGTAACTGCTTGGCCAGCCTCATTTTCAAAAAAGTATGGTGACTTCAGCCCAAAATCCGCACCAAACAGTGACACGTTGTGGATACATTTATTTTTTGATCACATGTGGGTTCTCTGAACCCCAAATGCGGCAATTTTATGAATTAACGATGCCATCAAGGTGAAAATGAGCTTAATCGCTTAGGATTATTTTGCTCGAAAAATCAGTATTCACGTGTTGTTCTTCAATAATCCATTCAACAAAATCTCTTCGCTGTACATGGTCAGTAGGCTTTAATTCTTGTGACAGTTGAACTTTATAAGCATGGAGACTCCGATCTTTAGTGAGTATACGCCGTAGAGAGCTTCCTGAAATTTGCAATTCTTTCCCACGGCGGCGAATCGATGTTTCTGGGCTTTCACCACGAACTGTTTCGATATTATCATTTGAATGGCTTGTTATTGGACGTCCAATGTGTTTAGCGTCCTCAATTGATCCAGTCTCCTTGAATTTTCCAATTATTCTCTACACAGTTAACGAAGTTAAATCAATATTTTGTACGAAATTTGCGAACTGTAGCAGTTAAACTTTCATTAGCTTTGAAATATTGCTCATCAATGAAAACGCGTTGTTCTTTCGTGTAGTGCTGGTTACTAATCCTAAACTGGTAGTTCGGTTGCAAATACTAAATTAATTAATTTTCTTTTTAATTCAAATCTTACGTCAATTTTGCGACACCCTTTTTTGCGCAAAGCTGACAACAAGGTTAGATTCACGCGTTCGCTTGCGTTAGCTTCCAGGGAGTATTTCACCGAAAAGATATGTTTGATTTGTCGGTTACTATCACCACAGGAACCCTAAATATTAATAACACTAAATATTGCCTTTGCCAGGTTCTCGAAGTGGGTGGAAGTGAAAACACAAGTAGACGTGTCAGTAGTAGCAGCTTTATTTGTCTTGCATTCTTCACAAGACTTTATAAATTCTCGCGTTAAGGTTGGCTAAATAAAATTAGCGTCTAATTAGATCAATAGTGTTCTGTATGCCCGGGTGGCCGGTAGTAGGTGAAGAATGTATGTTATGAATTAATGGGTCTGTCAAGCCTTTGGGAATAAATAATTTCCATGTCGAAATGTCAAAATCATAACAATTATGTTATGTCATTCATAACAATGAGGTTACACTTATTAGATGTACTTCAAGTATTTTCGACTAGTTCTAGGTACCTAGGCGAAGTTAAATGTGGTGAGTTAAGGCCAATTTCAAAATGTTCTCCAGTTAGAGAGAGAATTCACATAAGCTCTTGATAGACATGTCATTTGGTAGAACATTTTGGGAACCTTTTCGATACTCCACATCAAAGTTTAATCCCTGGAGTGCCAAACTCCACCGAGCCAGTTTACCATGGGCACCCTTTAAAGACATGAACCAAGGTAAACTGGTATGATCAGTAATAACGGTGAAAAGCAGACCCTCCATATATGTACGGTATTGCTTTATCGCCAAAACCGCAGCCAAGCACTCCAGCTCAGTGACCGTGTAATTGCGCTGAGCACCATTTAGTTTCCACGACATAAATGATATGACATGGTCTCACCCTTCTTTGTCCTTCTGCGAAATAAATCTGAACTAATGCCAGTTGAACTGGCGTCACACTGGATGAAGAACCTTTTCGAAAAGTCTTGTGGAATTAGAACGGAAGAGCGAACTAAGCATGATTCAAGATTATCAAATGCAGATTGAGTAGCAAAAGTCCAAATGAAGCGTTCCCCTTTTTGAAGAGATCTGTTAACGGAGATGATAATTCTGCATAGTTCCCTAGTGATCAACAAACCGTCAAGGTAGACGAACACACGGTCCTGTATGTGGTGAGATATCATTTTGCTCACCTGTCGGGACAAGCATGGAGGGGTATTACAACACCCACGTATATACTCCAGAGGAGTAGCCGCTCTTAAAACTACTACTCAAGGGCTATGCATTAGTAAGTTGAATATTTCTCATGGCGAAATGACTTTTAACATACCCACACGCTGTAGTGTTGTTCACGAGGCATGAACTAAACCGGCTGTAATTGCAAAAAACATAAAATGCCCCCACCTACCCATGGAGTTGGCTGTTTTATTACAAGTTCGAAAAAAAACGTAAATCAGCACAACTGGTGAAAAATTAAAACTAAATTTAACTGTGTAGCTTACTTGTCAAAACAAAAAAGTAAACAAACACCGGCAATTTCTCAACAATCGAAGAAGTCTGCCAGAAATTTGCCAAAGTTGCATCAGAATTCAACAGTACAAAAGTTAATGAAATGTGGAACAGTTCCCGAGAAATAAAGATCCACAACGAATTTAGTCAGTCCAGAAAGGCCAATATATTTTCCGCAAAAGAAGGGAAATGCCAGAAACGTAGCCGACATAATACAGGATCCGCCATCTATTAATCCTTTTTTCATTTGTATAAATAAAACACACATTTTGGGATGAAAAGTCAAAACTTTTATTGATAAGAATAGGTGGTTCTATGCCATTTATATTTGAAAATCAATTCCATTCACAAGCCCATCCCGTCTTCGCCTACAGGCCTGCATCCGAACATCAAAATTGTCGATGACTTTTTCCAATAAAAAAAAATCAATGACCTCAATTTCAGCTCGAAAGTTACCTTTCAAATAACCCCACAAAAAATAATCAAATGGTGTTAAATCCGGGCTTCTTGGTGGCCAAGGAACTTCACAATTTCTTGAAATTATGCGATCAGCAAATTTTGTTGTCAATAAATAGATTGTTGCACGACTTGCGTGGCATGTCGCTCCGTCTGGTACAAACCAAATGTCGTTGACACGAAATTCATTAAATTTCGGCCACAAGAAACCAGTTAACATATTACGATAACGTTCCCCATTCTCTGTAAGGGCATTTTCCCTTATAGTTGAATTTTGTTTGGATGCAAATGAAAATCAACATGCAAAATGCGTCGTAATGTGGTTTGTGAAATGTTTAGTACTTGAAAACGATGCCTGGTTGATGTGCTTCAGGAGTACGAACTGGATGAACATGTTGATACGGTCTACGACCTTCCACTGAACCAATTTCTTCAAAACGATCAATAATTTTACTAATTGCACGCTCAGAAGGACGTCCATGTCGTCAAAAACTCTCACGTAAATTACGAAATGTTGTTGTTTTTGAACGATTATATTCATAATGAATCTGGACAATCAAAATGCTGTCAAAAATGTTGTGTTGTTAGTGACTACATGATGATAAATGGCATATTTTTGACTTTTCATATGTCAAAGATTTTTTTAGAACAGATAAAATTGAGCACTAAAATTCATCGATTTAAAAAAGGACCAACAGATAACCCACCCTGTAGTTCGAAACATGAAATAAATTAAAGTTCAATATGAACGAAAAAATCGGATGGTTTTGTTATATTAAGGAACAGCACTCGATATAACACAAAGATGCGATCATTGCTTATATACAATCATCGCATAATTCTTCTCAAAATATTGAACATGTAACGTATGCTGGTATTTTAATTGATCCGTTATGTTTTAAAGAACTTTCAATAAATTTCGTTTTGATAAATTTTAGTATTAGCCGATGTTGAGGACACATCACGCCGTCTCGAAATGTTGGACGCTAAAAAATTCGAAATCACCGATTCAGCCAAAGCACTTCAACATTTCTTATTTATTCGAAAAATACAACCAAATGGAATATGTTTACGATCACTTTGAATTGATTAGTATTGATGTTACAGTTGCGTGTGATTTAGTCGCAGATGAACAAATAAAAGGAGAGTATTTGAAAATGCCAGTCGAATGTACGATCTGGCCTTCCATCGCAAGTTGCCATTAGTCCAAAATAAAATTTCAACACGCGAGAAATTACAACAAATAGCAAAGGAACTCAAAAATCGGTGATATCGCGTGACTGTGGCATTTTTGATTTATGCCCGTATAATGCGTCCGATATCTTCGATAAGTATCACGTTAAAAATTGTCAATCAGCGCTGGAAATTTAAGTCGAAACAAAATTGGTTCCGTTCAATGTTTCTGAATTGAATATGTGAATAAAGAATTTAAAATCGCTTCGTCAAAAAGGTGTCTACAGTATATCCAGGTTTACTAATTGCCACCAAGAGATACGAGATCATGCCAAGGCAATTACCAATATGACGGCAACACTAACTTATTGAATGTCGGACGACATAACCAATCGTTTGGTACAAACTAAAATTTTAATACTTTAGTTATACAAAATAAATGTTTCATTTTTAATAATAAATTTATTTTTCTATTTCCTATTCCTGCATTGGATGTGCTTCTTCCTCAACATCATCGTGCAATCGTATCTATACTGATTAAAAGGAACACAACTGCGACCCCATATGAGTGTGCAAAACTCCTCGTTACTCATCTTTCATGTCCAGTACTAGAGCAATGCAATGCGCAGATGATAACTTAAATCGGTCCTATAGCTGTACGTCTTCGATTTGGCAGTAATTGCGTAAACTAAGACGGGAAAACGAACCGTGAAAGAGCAGGGAGTGCTTCAGCCCCAGAAAAGATAGCGATTACAACAAAAAAATCAGTAAATCACGATTTTTCACTTGCTGTGATTTGATTTGGAAATACTATTTTTGCACCAACAAATTATACAATTCGGAATTCTCGAACAAGTTTTTGTTGTTATTTGAAGTACGGTTGACAACCAACAATTCGATAAAAAAAACATAAACTACTTTCTATGATACCTATGTAAAAGCCGCTCATAGGTAACTACGAGTATCTATTTATTTATTTATTTATTTATACATTTTTTACAATTTTAATTAGAAGTTGCACTTGTAGAGCTTAAAGCTCATTTATAACGTGATGCGAACTCTATAAAAAATTTCCAGTAAAATGTCCACCTTCTTCGTGTCAAAAACCATATCATATTTCTTATCTGCATTTGGTCGATGAAATCACAACTTTACAAGATTATGTATCGTTAATTAATTTTCACAACTCCAAATTGTGATTATTCTGCGATTCGCTGGATAACCTCATTGCCCTTTTTGCTATCTTGTCATAAGCACCCCTTTCCAAAATACGTCTGTAGTTGTTCGATTTTGGTATGTAAAGATTCATTGCACCATTAACAGGAAACAAATTTTTATTTAAAATTCTCGGATTGTGCTAATTTCCTTTACATAACACAATCAAATTTACCAGTTGGGAGATTAATGGTGTAATAATAAAATCGTATAAAATCCGCTTCTATCACATGCAGATCACTAAAAGATTTATTTATAAACGACAAAAATCAAATCGAAAAACTAAAAATCTTCCCCCAACCTCGTAAAATAGGAAAAATCATAAATGTTAATCCTAAATATTCAATTGGTACAATGACAGTGAAATTGAAAATTATATTCATTCGTTAAATTATACCAAAAAAATGTCGTTCGAATAAAATTTATTTTAGTTTTATCACCCCCTTTTTCCAAAAAAAAAATCCATTTTAAACTCGAACAGTTAACACAAAATTTAAGGGATAATCATTGATTATACGAAAGAAAATTGTAAAAATCAATTTATTTCATTCAATTAGAAATGAGTACATAACACATAGGGACTACATCAATATGAAATGACATACTGGGTAGAGCATGCCTACAACCCCATTTTATACAACTAAAATTAAATATGCAAACTTATTTTCGTATAGACGAAATTCGGTATGAATACTTTAAATATGTAATTACAATTTACAGTGTAACAAGTTTTAGCTTTGTTTATTTGTTCTTCTAATATACACCGTATGGTTTAGACATGAAATTGTATCATCGCCTAAGTAATCTAACGTACAAATGTAAGAAACACCCTGTTTATTTTGTAAGTGCATTCATATTTTATATATTTACCTACACAACATTTTGTTAAATACATAAATAAATAATATTTAAATTTAATTTAATTTTCCATTTAGAATTATCTAATTATATGCCTATCAAATACTTAACAAACAATAACAAATTTGCTCATATACGTATACGCTATAAATACAGGGTGTCCGCCGGGAAGGTATACTACTTTGTTTTGCCGCCATTTAGGCGAATATTAGTATTGACAGTTCATACTTGACAGTCGTGAAGTAGACACGTGGCAAATTCTTCCACAAGACCATTTACGCCGCCGCCAATAGGATGTTACAGCTCGCCCATGACAACCCCGATGAAAACATCATAATGAGTGACGAGCCACATTTTCATTTAAATGGATATGTGAATAAACAGAATAATCGGTTCTGAGCAATGGAAAACCCTCACATTATTCATCAGTCACCTTTACATTCATTAAAAGTGACAGTCTGGTGTGCAATTTGGTCAGGAGGAATCATTGGACCTTACTTCTTTGAAAATGAAAACGGCATAACGGTAACTGTGAATGGGGAGTGATATCGTGATATGATTGAAAACTTTTTAACGCCACAACTGCATACTTTGGGCTTGATTAACATGTGGTATCAACAAGACGGTGCCACATCGCATATAGCCAGGATAACAATGGAATTACTGCGAGAACTCTTTCCACAACAAGTTATTTCAAAAAATGGTGATGTTGATTGGGTTCCACGGTCGCCTGATTTGACTGCTCCGGACTTCTTTTTATGGGGATATCTAAAAAGCAAGGCTTATGCAAACAAACCAGAAATGCTTGAGCAACTCAAACAAAATATTCATGATGAAATTAATGAAATACCGCGTGAAATGTGTGAGAATGTAATGAAAAATTTGCTCAAAAGGGCTCGCATTTGTGAGGCTAACAGAGGCGGACATTTATCTGATATTGTATTCCATACATAATTGCCGACATTAAATAAAACATTTATCAATATAAGATCCATTCTCTTTCATTTAATCAAAAATCATAAACAAACAAAGTAGTATACCTTCCCGGCGGACACCCTGTATGTATTTGTTAATTATTTCCCTAAATGTTGCTCGTACGTAAAAAACAAAAATTAGAGTGCAATTAGGCGAATTAAAATAAAAATGTGCAAGACAATCGAAACATTGTTATGAAAGATTAGAGAACAATTAGACGATACCGAATAAAATCGTGTTACACAATCGCAGCATTCATTTGAAAGTGACGCTTTAATCTGCTGAATATGCCCAATGTAAAAATAAAAATGTGTTTGAAACAATTGTAAGATACAGCATAAGTTTAATGTATAAAAATGATAAATAATCGGTTCCATATACTAAAGGGCAAAAATGCTAAATGGTCGGTCCATATGAATAACAAGCAATAACTGCAGCAGTTAGCAAACTTCGATGAAAAATTTTGTTCTACAGAAGTCAAAGGTTCCTTATAGAGACATGTTTTTTATGATGCACTTAGTATGAACATTCATATAAAAATGCCAAATGGTCGGTCCCTGGGTTCGGTCATATGAATAACAACCAATATCTGCAACAGGTGTTGCACGAAATTTTAATGAAACATTTTGTTCTACAGAAGTCAAAAGTCCCATATATAGATACGGTTTTTCATGATGGCCTTGGTATGTACTTTAATATAAAAATGCCAAATGGTCGGTCCCTGGGTTCGGTCATATGAATAACAACCAATATCTGTAACAGGTGTTGCACGAAACTTCAATGAAAAATTTTGTTCTACAGAAGTCAAAAGTCCCACATATACACATGGTTTTTTATGATGGCCTTGGTATTTACTTTAATATAAAAATGCCAAATGGTCGGTCCTTAATTTGGGTCATATGAATAACTACCAATATCTGCAACAGGTGTTGCACGAAATTTGAATAAAAAATTGGTTCTACAGAAGTCAAAAGTGCCATATATAGACATGGTTTTTTATGATGGCCTTGGTATGAACTTTAATATAAAAATGCCAAATGGTCGGTCCCTGGGTTCGGTCATATGAATAACAACCAATATCTGTAACAGGTGTTGCACGAAACTTCAATGAAAAATTTTGTTCTACAGAAGTCAAAAGTCCCATACATAGACATTGTTTTTTATGATGGCCTTGGTATGAACTTTAATATAAAAATGCCAAATGGTCGGTCTCTGGGTTCGATCATATGAATAACAACCAATGTCAGCAACAGGTGTTGCACGAAATTTCAATGAAAAATTTTGTTCTACAGAAGCCAAAAGTCCCATATATAGATATGAATTTTTATGATGCCCTTGGTATGTACTTTAATATAAAAATGCCAAATGGTCGGTCCCTGGATTCGGTCATATGAATAACAACCAATATCTGCAACAGGTGTTGCACGAAATTAGAATAAAAAATTTTGTTCTACAGAAGTCAAAAGTCCCATATATAGACATGGTTTTTTATGATGGCCTTGGTATGAACTTTAATATAAAAATGCCAAATGGTCGGTCCCTGGGTTCGGTCATATGAATAACAACCAATATCTGTAATAGGTGTTGCACGAAACTTCAATGAAAAATTTTGTTCTACAGAAGTCAAAAGTCCCACATATACACATGGTTTTTTATGATGGCCTTGGTATGTACTTTAATATAAAAATGCCAAATGGTCGGTCCTTAATTTGGGTCATATGAATAAGAACCAATATCTGCAACAGGTGTTGCACGAAACTTGAACAAAAAATGTTGCTCTACAGAAGTCAAAAGTCCCATATATGGACATGGATTTTTATGATGGCCTTGGTCCCTGGTTTCGGTCATATGAATAACAACCAATATCAGCAACAGATGTTGCACGAAATTTTAATGAAACATTTTGTTCTACAGAAGTCAAAAGTCCCATATATAGATACGGTTTTTCATGATGGCCTTGGTATGTACTTTAATATAAAAATGCCAAATGGTCGGTCCCTGGGTTCGATCATATGAATAACAACCAATATCTGCAACAGGTGTTGCACGAAATTTCAATGAAAAATTTTGTTCTACAGAAGCCAAAAGTCCCATATATAGACATGTTTTTTATGATGGCTTTGGTATGTACTTTAATATAAAAATACCAAATGGTCGGTCCCTGGGTTCGGTCATATGAATAACAACCAATATCTGTAACAGGTGTTGCACGAAACTTCAATGAAAAATTTTGTTCTACAGAAGTCAAAAGTCCCACATCTACACATGGTTTTTTATGATGGCCTTGGTATGTACTTTAATATAAAAATGCCAAATGGTCGGTCCCTGGTTTCGGTCATATGAATAACAACCAATATCAGCAACAGGTGTTGCAAGAAACTTCAATGAAAAATTTTGTTCTACAGAAGTCAAAAGTCCCATACATAGACATGGTTTTTTATGATGGCCTTGGTATGAACTTTAATATAAAAATGCCAAATGGTCGGTCTCGGGGTTCGATCATATGAATAACAACCAATATCTGCAACTGGTGTTGCACGAAATTTCAATGAAAAATTTTGTTCTACAGAAGCCAAAAGTCCCATATATAGATATGGTTTTTTATGATGCCCTTGGTATGTACTTTAATATAAAAATGCCAAATGGTCGGTCCCTGGATTAGGTCATATGAATAACAACCAATATCTGCAACAGGTGTTGCACGAAATTTGAATAAAAAATTTTGTTCTACAGAAGTCAAAAGTCCCATATATGGACATGGTTTTTTATGATGGCCTTGGTATGAACTTTAATATAAAAATACCAAATAGTCGGTCCCTGGGTTCGGTCATATGAATAACAACCAATATCTGTAACAGGTGTTGCACGAAACTTCAATGAAAAATTTTGTTCTACAGAAGACAAAAGTCCCACATATACACATGGTTTTTTATGATGGCCTTGGTATGTACTTTAATATAAAAATGCCAAATGGTCGGTCCTTAATTTGGGTCATATGAATAACAACCAATACCTGCAACATGTGTTGCACGAAACTTGAACAAAAAATGTTGCTCTACAGAAGTCAAAAGTCCCATATATGGACATGGTTTTTTATGATGGCCTTGGTATGTACTTTAATATAAAAATGCCAAATGGTCGGTCCTTGGTTTCGGTCATATGAATAACAACCAATATCAGCAACAGATGTTGCACGAAACTTCAATGAAAAATTTTGTTCTACAGAAGTCAAAAGTCTCATACATAGACATTATTTTTTATGATGGCCTTTTTACCAAGGCCATCATAAAAAACCATGTGTATATGTGGGACTTTTGACTTCTGTAGAACAAAATTTTTCATTGAAGTTTCATGCAACATCTGTTGCTGATATTGGTTGTTATTCATATGACCGAAACCAAGGACCGACCATTTGGCATTTTTATATTAAAGTACATACCAAGGCCATCATAAAAAACCATGTCCATATATGGGACTTTTGACTTCTGTAGAGCAACATTTTTTGTTCAAGTTTCGTGCAACACATGTTGCAGGTATTGGTTGTTATTCATATGACCCAAATTAAGGACCGACCATTTGGCATTTTTATATTAAAGTACATACCAAGGCCATCATGAAAAACCGTATCTATATATGGGACTTTGGCTTCTGTAGAACAAAATTTTTCATTGAAGTTTCGTGCAACACCTGTTGCAGATATAGCTTGTTATTCATATGACCGAACCCAGGGACCGACCATTTAGCATTTTTATATTAAAGTTCATACCAAGGCCATCATAAAAAAACATATTTATATATATGGGTGTATTTACTTAATTAATTTTAATTATTAATTTATTTTAATCAAGCAACAATTCTTGCCAGTAATCTGACCAAATGTTTACTATTTGTATATTCGCACACATGTATAGGTTTTGTTGTTTGGTAGAAATTTGACTTCGGTCTAATTATTTATGTTTTTCCACGCACACACAGACTCAAATCTGTTCATAATGGAATTTTTAATAATCAAAATGTTTTCTGATATTTTTAATTAGTCGCTTTTCATAACGGTAATAAGCTAATTAATTTTTATTTTAATACGAGAATATGAGAATAATTATAATCCGCAGTTTAATTAGGATCCTACTCAGAGTTGAGTAGCAATTAAATGATCTACGTATTTTGAACTTCTGTTTCCGGAGATTGTATAGCCAATACAAATTAGTATTGCTATAAAATATATTTCTAAGTAATTTATACTGTGTGTCCTCACACCGATTTTTTTCGACTAAATTACTGACTAAACTAAATTGCCGATTGTTTGTCCTAGTTATTGATAGTAGTCACTGTATCCATAAAACGTGTTGTACCTAATATTTAATTCTCAATTCACGATTGGGGTAGTCGGCAGGGAATTGCGGAATTTTTTCGAAGCTTGATTAGAATATAAACTACTCAGATGCAATGCTTGCTTCACCAATATAAGGTGGTAAACCGGAAATATTAACAATTCTGAACATAATGTAAATGTTTCTGGGCATGCAGCTCAATAGACGAACCACAAAATAAATTTGCGAACTTGAATAAAATTATACTGTATCGTGTTTTACGCCATCTATTAATAACTAATATACGGACTAACATAAGGTTAGTTTAATTAGTAATTTAGTATCAGGCAGACGGTATAAGAGTTTTTAAAAGTTAATTTCAGGTGTGAGTCACGACAGAAATCCCATTTTGGAAATCGCACGGTTTTCTTATTTTATCGATTAGTATTTGATTGTGCAATTTTGTGCGTCTAACGGTAAAGTTTAGATAATGTGGGGTTTCTGACGTGATTATCACGCCAGAAATCCCATAGATCCATTTAATCATTGAAGCATGTGTTTTGCTTTAGTTTAATTGTGTCAAAATGTGCATATCAAAATCAATTTAGTTCTCCTCCAGAATTGGTCAGGATTTTTACTAGTGCGGCTATATCATCCCATTTACATGCAATATGTAAACGACCTATTGAAGTAGATCAACTATGTAAGAAACTGCCGTAGCTTTCTACATTGGTTAGACCAAATGGATATAACCTGATACGAGCAGTATTCACTAGTGGCATACTCTATATCGGCCAGAATTGGGAATAGAAAATCCTTAATTCAACCCTGGAGCATTTAAAATCATTGTATCGTACTGGGGTGATACTAGAAGTTTTTACAAAATAAATTTCAACATACTGGAATAGTTCAATTGCCAAAATCTACCCCTACAAGGTGAAGCTCTTTAAAAGAATATTTGTCAATATAGGTCATGCCTCTGAAATAGGTATCCCTGAATTTATTACAACAGCCTACACCCACAAAAATTTATCATATAGGTATCCAGCTTCCTCCTATGCAAGAAATAGGTATCGCTGAATTTATTACAACAACCCATACCCACAAAAACCAGTCAAAATGCGACGACGTTCTGTAACTCCTGTACTAGAAATCGGTGTCCCAAAATTTAATACAACAGCCCACACCGACATAAATCATCAGATCATAATGCATCGAACTTCTGCAACTCCTGTGCAAGAAATTGGTATGCCAGAATTTATTACAACAGCCCACACCCATAAAAGTCGATAATCTATCGAATTACTTTTCTATGCAAGAGATCCGTCAATTTTTGTGGGTGTGGACTGTTGTATTAAATTCAGGGATACCGGTTTCTTGCACAGGAGTTACAGAAGTTTGATGCATTTTGATTGGTTTTTGTGGGTGTGAACTATTGTAATAAGTTCTGGGATAATAATTTCTTGCATAGGAAGTAATTTGATACATTAAGAGCGATTTTTGTGGATGTGGGCTGTTGTAATATATTCAGGGGTACCTATTTAAGTTGTATGAGCTGTACAGACAATTTTTTTAAAGAGCTTCACATTTTAGGGGCAGATTTTGGCAATTGAACTATTCCAATATATTTTAATTAATTTTGTAAAAACTTCTAGTATTACCCCCAGAACCATAGAATGATTTTAAACGGTTGCTCCCATTTGCGGTAGTTTTCTAGGAGTTCAATTATGCCATTTTATTGTAACTAATTTGTAACAAAAATCCAGTACCACCCCCAGTACTATACAACGAAAATTCACAGAAATTCAAAAGGCGTGGTTGACGAAAAATATGGTTTTTTAAAAATTGGACGCCTTAGGGGTAGTTTTTTGGGGGGTTGAGCTATGCCGATATGTTGTAATTAATTTGTAAAACATGCCAGTACCATACCCAATTGTATAATTAATTTTTAAAAAATTCCAGTACCACGATACAATAAATATTAACAAAAATTCAAAAAGGGTGGTGTAGCTTTGTCTAATGCCAGCCCACACACGCATTGCAAGATAACAGGTCCTGTAAAGAAATTTCTAACTGTGTGACAAATTTGTAATTAATTTGTAAAAAAGTTCCAGTACCATTTTTAATGGATTGTGCTAGAAGTGTTGGTGCAGCATTAGGGTCACCGAAAATTGTGGAACATTAAAATAGAAAATGGTAAACCTAATGACAAAGGACACTTACCCGTTTTAATTTGTTTCATAATTTTCTTATATGACAATTACAGGATAAAAGCCCTTCCTGTAAAATAATTAAGCAAATTCATCCAAATAATTAACGCAGTATTCAGACTTAAACACGATCCCAATCAATGGAAAATCACACAAGTCATCATCGTCGTTTTCCTCACTTCCAACAATTACATAAATATTCGAAAAATTACTACTTAAGAGGCTCAAACCAATATAAAAGAAAGAAATCGCATTCCCCCACATCAATTTGACTTCAGAGAAACCATTCAACAATAGAACAATTACTTCGAAATACAAACATAATTGAAGATGTACTTGAAAATAAGAAAATATGTTCTAATATTTTCTAGGATGTAGCACAGGTCTTTGACAGAGTATGGCACAAAGGCTTAGAAAATAAAATACAAAGAGACTTACCAAAGCAGTTTCATGAAATACTAAAATCTTACAAGCTAGCCAACTTTATGTATTATACCTCAGAGCTACTAACCATATAGAGGGGACAAACACTGCTGGTAGCATAGATGGACCCACCAGCAAATTGTAAAGAGACACTAATATTGTCAGTACCTGGACGAAGAGATGGCGAATAAAACTCAATGCAACAAAATCAGTTCGCGTAAACTTCACCAACAAAAAAAGGTCAACTGTATCTGTTGAACTGAACTCCCATCAAATTACCTATGCAAATACGGTCAAATATATAGGCATGACTCTAAAACATCAATTTTAAATGAAAAGAACATGTAAAAAGAAAAAAAGACTTATGGTGTTTTCCACACACCGTCTTATTTCAGACTTATTGGCTTATTTGGCACCATCTTAAATAAGTTCGGTAAATACACTAATTTGTGGCGTAATAACAAAAAACAAAATGCAACTTCTATTATACGGAAGAAAAAAATTTCTTGACATGTTGGTCGTCGTCGCTAGATTTGAAAATATAAATTGGAAGTATTACATTTAGCCAAGACACACGGCTAAAGTCGGTGTCCACAAATAAGTCGGCGTTTGGAAAACGTCGTTGCATTACGGTTTTCAGATCTAAGGCTGTTTTCCAATACACCGACTTATTTGTGGAAACCGGCTAATTCAAATAAGTCAGCTCGTGAGGAACCTTATTTGAATAAGTGCGTCTACACACAAATGTCTCCAAAATTGTGTCCTAACTACTTAACTAATACATGCAATTTTTATTTCCAAATCTACGAGTAGCGACAACGACCAACATGTCAAGAAATTTGTTTTCTTCCATATAATAAAAGTTGCGTTTTGTTTTTTGATATTACGTCACAAATAAATCGGTACAAATGAATTGGAATGACTTGACTGGCTTATTCAAGATGGCGTCAAATAAGTCAATAAGTCTGTAATAAGTCGGTGTTTGGCTGTACAAAGAAAATGAATGCCAATATCATTCCATCATTCCAAAGCAGAGTCCTACGTCGAGTAGTTAATGCACCGTGGTACACAACAAATGCCAACCGCCATAGAGACCTGATGATGAATTTCGTTAATAAATAAATAGGCAAATACGTGAAAAAACACATGCAACGTATTATTTTAAGAAGGTTACGAAGGAAGAAACCACTTGATCTACTGAATAAAATCTGGATCGGGAAAAATATAATAAAACTGTAAAGGGAACTAGTGAAAGAGCTAGTTGGAGGGTTGACCCAACGAGAATATAAATAATGAAAGATAAATTTCTAGATGTTCTGTAAGTCAGTTGTAATAAATAAATATAATTAAAATAAAAATAAACAAGAACATTAATGAGTTTCTGTGAATTTGCCAAAGCTCAGAAGCATGAGAGCAAAGTATGAAATGCACTTTTGAGTAAATGATGGTACAATTTAATCGAGAGTACCATTAGTATGCCGCAGTTCTAGTTTCTTAATAAATTATACATTCATGAAAACATTAATCATTTTCTGTCAATTTTCCGAAGCTCAGAAGTATGAATGCAAAACTCTTAAATTACTTTTAAAACCATATACGACACGTAAATTGACCTCTTTAACACTTACTAAAACGCCCGCGCACCTAGATTTTTCAATGGAATGATGTTTTACTGATAGTACTGATCTAGATCACATTAAAAGTGCGCTTAGTAGTTGTTAGCGGTTTTTCTGGATTTATGCAAAATGCTCAGAAAACCAAACTAAATCACTACAGACGCCTAGATTTTTCAATGATATGGTAGCTAACTTTTAGTTTTATCCAGAACACTCCAAAGTGCGCTTAGTGTTTGGTAACACTTTTCTAGATTTAGGAAAGATGCACGGAAAACCATACGATATTGACCTCTTCACAAATTTTATAAACTAAAGCACCCGGAGTCCCTAGATTTTTTCAATGGGATGATGGTTATCTGTTAGTTTTGATCCAAACGAACTCAAAAGTGCGATTGAAAATTGGTAGAGGTTTTTCTGGATTTAAGAAACGTTCTCGGAAAACCTGTAACGCGCTTGCTATAGTCTATACAGTAGTGAAAATTAATAGGGCAGGCTTACCAAAAATAAAAGAGTAAAATTCCGGCCGTATAACCTACTAACAAATCAACAATTTTTTAATCCGCAAAAAATTGGCAAATATCTGTTTTTTTCTCTTTATTTGGTTAAAAAGGTTTGGTTGAATTTTCATTTTGGCTCTGTACGCCTATTTTGGTCCAAAAAGAATGACATGAGAGAAGAATTCGCGGAACGCAATAGTGTTGAATAAATGTGTTTGGATTAGTAACAAACGTCTAATTAGTGCACATGTGTGCACCATTCGCAATGTTTTGATTTTAGTGAAATAATAATTTTATATTTTTATATAAAAAAAAATTGTGTAAAACGTTAGTATTAAACGTTTTACACAATTTTTTTTATACAATATAAAATTTGTTAAATGATAAAACTTGTCAAATTCCCCATCAATTTGAACCGATTTCACCCGGTTCGATAAATGTTGATGCCTATGATCACAAAAAATACACACACACTTGTATAACAAATGACCACATCCTTATTTAAAAGTGTTTAGTATACTTCTTGTACAGGGTGGGCCATACGTCACTGAACATTGTATTTTGATATAATTTTTTTATTTTGTATTGTGCCACTCACCTTCAAATGTCCAGAACTTCACTGCGTAGAATAATAAAAAAAAATTATTGCTGTTTCCGTATATAAGATACAAATGGTACATGAAATTTTGCCGCAAGACAGCAAAGAAAACTGACGGTGAAGAAAATTGACCGAATTATTAACAAATGATCCTGATTTTCTGAAAAAAATGATAATGACCGATGAAGCGCATTTCCATTTAAATGGTTATGTTAATAAGCAAAATTTTAGAATCTGGGCCACTGAAAACCCAAGAGTGATTCAACAGCATCCGTTGCATCCACTTAGAGTTACAGTTTGGTGCGGAATATCAGCAGACAAGATCTACGGCCCGTACTTCTTCCAAGACGAAGATGGCAATGCGTTGACTGTAAATGGTGAGCATTACAGGGCTATGTTACAAAATTTCTTGTTTCCTGAACTTGATAATACTCAAGAAATGTGGTTTCAACAAAACGGAGCTACGCCCCATAATGCAAGGGAAACAATGAATTTGCTGCAAACGATTTGGAGATGTTAATTGGCCATCACGATCACCTTAACACCACCAGATTTCTAGCTTGCGAAGAGGCTGATGGCAGGCATCTAACAGATATTATTTTTAAAATTTAATTTTTATTTAAACTCTTCATGGTTAAAACTATCTTTTGTAGTCAAAATTATTCATTTTCAATAAAAAATAAAAAAAATTATGTCAAAAATACAATGTTCAGTGACTAATGGCAAACCCTGTACGTACGAGTATACACAAACTTGTGGTCTCGTATCTCAATTTCCGCAAGAAATAAATGTACTGACCCGCTTCCTTAAAACAATCTGCCAAGTTCCCTCCCGGTTATAAACTTATGACTAGGTTAATGGGTCGTGATTCCCTCCCCCCTTCAGGCTAAGTAGACTTAATTAATATTAAAAGCCCCTCTGGAAAGCCAGAGAGCCTGCGAGCAGTCCACTGCGGCGTGGGTGTTCGAGAGAGAAAATTAGTTAAATATTTATAAGAATAGAGGATGCACTTACCGACTGTTTGTTAGTACCCGCACGCCACTCGGTTGAGCTCGGTCCTTGTCAGCAACTTCGTAACTACTCACTCGTACTCGATACGATACTGGTGCATGGAATAAAATCTTGACCGATGAACGATACCACTAATGTATTCCTATGCGACACGCGTGCTTGTAATAATTGCTTTTTATCGTATCATGCGCAAACCAATACCATTATAGTCACACATTTCAGTCCACTTTCTCGACTAATACCACGAGTCGAGATGACTTTACTTAGTTGGGAACGATATTCAGTTCAATTGTCTCCCGTTCGACTGCGCGTCAACCACTCTTACCATTTAATTATAACACCAGAACAGCCATATCTATATATAGAATTTATGTGGAGGTATATATGATGTATTATTTGCATTGTTTGCGACCCTTAATGTACGATGCGTGTGCAACACTGTATTTTAACTAAATCTTGTTTTTGTTGTATGTTCAACCGTACAGTTATTACCACTTATCGTTAGCTAACACAAAGCATTGTTACGCTATCTCGTTATTACTATTCCACACGAGGAAAAAAACACAAAGTTCACTTTTGACCGCACTCTTCCAGCTCGAAATTTTAACACAACATCGCTTGACGTTTTACTTTTTCAAACCAAACAACACAAATAAACAAATAAACCCCCGCCTCATCTCGTCGTTCGCCTTATATACTTATCTCTGTTTTTTCTGTGTGGTGTTACGTTTCACTTGTATGTTGTTATTCCTTTTTGACTCATACTTCTGTTTCAGTTCGATTATTTGTGGTTTATGCACTCGCGCTGCGCCCAGTTGGTTTAATGTACCTAACAACAGCCGGCAAATAACATGGTTGGAATACTGGACGTAAGTTTCGTAAATTGTATAAATGAAAACTTTGTTTGGATCGGATTGTAGCTAGAAATGGTCTTTTTGCCCCAAACTTATCAAGCCGGATGAACATGGCTTTTTTCAAAACACTCGTTTACAAACGGTACGATATGCAAATTAACCTCTTTACAAATTTTATATACTAAAACACCCAAGGTCCCAAAAATTTTCAATGGAATGGTGTTTATCTGTTAGTTTTGAACCAGAACAACTAAAAAGTGCGCCTAGTATTTGGTAGCAGTTTTTCTGGACTTAGAAACAAATGGAGTTAAATCGAATACACCACACTTAATTTCTAAAGCGGGAAATTGGACTTGCCGAATTTTTGATAACAAATTGTCTTATATATACAGGGTGGGCTATCTGTTAGTCCCTTTTTCACTGTAAATAGAATACAAATTTTGGGACGAAAAGTCAAAATTTTCTATTGATTTTGAAAGGTGGTTCTATGCCATTAATGTATGAAAAACAAACAATAAAAGCGGATCAATGACCTCAATTTCAGCACGAATGTTGCTTTTAAGTTGTTGAATTGTTTGTGGATTATAGCATACACCTTGCCTTAAAAAAAATCCACAAAAAATAATCAAGTGGTGTTAAACCCAGGCTTCTTGGTGGCCAAAGAACTTCACAATTTCTTGAAATTATGCGATCAGCAAATTTTGTTGACAATAAATGGATTGTTGCACGACTTGTCGCGAGGCATGTCGCTTCGTCTTGCCGAAATAAAAGGTCGTTGACACGCAATTCATTCAATTTTAAGCCACAAAAAACCAGTTAACATGCTGCGATAACGTTCCCCATTCACATAAACGCATTGTGAGGGCATTTTCCTGTTCGTTTTCAAAGAAAAACTGCCCAATAATGCCACCAACCCGCATAAATCACACCAAACAGTGACTCTTAGAGGATGAATTTGTGGTTTGTGAATAACATAAGGATTCTCCTTATTATCAAGATGAAAATGAGTTTCATTGCTAAAGATGATTTTTGATGAAAGCCTATATTTAGTTCAAGCATCTAATTAATAAAACCACGTCGATTTAAATGGTCTGGTGGCTTCAACTTTTGAGTTAGTTGAATTTTATATGGATGCATTCGTGAAGTGTTTAATTCTTGTGAACGATGCCTTTTTGATGTTCTTAGTTCATTACGAGCACTTTCACTAACAGCTGCCACTGCAGCAAAAGTATGAACTGGATGAACATGTTGATACAGTCTATGACCTTCCACTGAACCAGTTTCTTCAAAACGATCAATAAGTTTGCCAATAGCACGCTCAGTAGGATGTCCATATCGACAAAAAACCTAACGCAATTTACGAAATGGCGTTGTTTTTGAATCGATTTTTTCACAATAAATTTGGACAATCAAAATGCGTTTTTGTGTTGTTAGCTACTCCATAATGATAAATGGCAAAGTTTTAACTTTTAATTATGTCAAAGAATTTGTTAGAACAGTTACATTAAGTACTAAAATTCATCAACTGAAAAAAGGACCAACAGATGGTCCACCCGCCCTGTACAAAATTTGTCGGCTTGCTTTAATTTCAGAAAACCAACCCTTTTTGAAAATTCAGCCATCATTGCAAAAATTGAAAAGCTCCTAATGTTCGTACCCTGATGTCCACCGCCACATCTCGCATGGATCTCCCAATTTATGGAAAAAGCTGTAGTATGAAGTTTATACTGAAGAGTCAATCCACCTGGTTTGTAGTTAAATTTAAAATATGAACTGAACTAATTTTATGGAAGCTGCCACTATTGCTAGATCACTGGGACCTTCCGATTTATGGAAACAGATCAGTCAATCCGTCTGAATTGTAGAGAGTAAGCATTTAGTCAAAAGGTCACGGTCAAAAATTGTCATGTTTACTATACAAAAAACATATTTTTGTCAAAAATCGACTTTTCCGCTTAAATTTTGGTAAACTGGTTTCAACCGATATTGTTGCAAATTTAATTAAAAACCTTTTAGTTTATAGTCTTTTTTCTCATAATTGAGGTACTTTACAAAAAACGGAAAAGCTCCTATGGTGCCACTTCCAGTGGACCGATTTTAGCCAAATATCACTGGAGCCTACAAATTTATGGAAAAAGCTTAATTATGAAGTTCAGTTCCGATCAATCAATTCGTCTGGGTTGTATAGGAGCCGAATTTTTGCACATACCGTAGAGTATGTTTACGAGATTATAATACATACCATGACAATTAAAGTACTGGTATTTTATTTGTCTTTTAGGCCGAATATTGTACCATGGCATTGTATTTGAAATATAGGTAGGTACTCGTAGGTACATAAATATTTTCTCTGGTTATGAAAAACAGTTTCTATTTTTATTATTTACTGGATTCTTGTTTTTGGGGTTTTCTGATCTATTGGAAGCAGAGTATGGTTTGTGTTTATTCTATATGTGTGCCGCAATAAAACCGATTTTATAGGTAAAGGGAAGAAACGAAGGTTGAACACACTTGATTGATATGTGTGGATGCATAGATTGACAAAATATCCAATTATGCGGTGAAGTTCACATTTTGAAATTGATATACCTAATCGAAAGGGTTAAAGAAGTAGGTACCTACTACATTATTTTGTTTAATGTTTCATTTTATCTAATTAAAATTATAATTGTGTGGTAAAGAACCTATTCAATGTTTTGCGGCTAGCACATGTAGAGTTTGAAAACGTTAAAAGTGTTTTACAATCAATTTGACTATCATAAAATTAATTTTCTTGGGATAATTAAAATTAAGTAAGTCAATAAAAAAATAAACTTAATATAATGTTACTTAACTAAAATCTTCCTTTTTCGATTTAGAACTTTTTTCTAAATTGTTTAACCCTCAATACTGTACCACCAAAGAGAAAGCCGATACCCGTTTCAGAGAAATTTATGGTAGTAAAACGACTGAAACAAGGTGAGTCACTAATCTCGTTAGAAAAAACTACTGGGTACCAAAGAGTTTAAATTAGTAATTGGGTGAAACAAGAAAACAAAATCTTAGCTACTAATAATGTAGAAAAACGCGTTCGAGGGGTGCGTAACGAATATTCATTTCATCTTGGATCGAAGAGAATAAAGCAGATGCTTTACCAAATCAACTGGAAGTAATAAGTGGATAAAATATGTTTGCAAAAGGAACCATATAACCCCTAGAAAAATTACTCACCAAAGCCAGCAAGAAAATTCCACACCCGAAATATTGCAGAATAAGGTAAAAGAGTATATTATTGCGATTCATCAATAAACAGACGGTCTGGCCAGCCATTAAAATTATAATATGAACGAAACGCCTTGTGATTTGACATGTCACACAATCATACATTACATTTTAAAGGAGAAACAACTATTGACGAGTTGAATACCAGACACTCTAAAAATCGATTTACAGTATTTCTGCAGCTGGACAGCATGTACAGGGTGGGCCAAATAATTTTATTTTTTTGAACTAGCGGTTATTTTGAGTATGATAAGGGCTATGTCACTTCTGATTTGACAGAAAGTTAGTTTTATCCTTCCGCTGAACGAAAATGGTTGTGTATACGGTTCGCTGAGTGGGTTTGCGATCGACTTGAAGAAGATGCCGATTTTGGCAAAAAAAACATATTTTCGGATGAGGCGCATTTCCATCTTGGCGGCTATGTAAACAAGCAGAATTGTCGCATTTGGAGCACGGAGAACCCGCACGTGATCATAGAGAAGCCGATGCATTCCCGCACTTGAAGAGGATGACATAGGCAACATTTGGTTTCAACAAGACGGCACTCCGTGTCACACAGCACATGTTTCAATTGATCGCTATCAAGAACAATATTCGCATTGCCATTGAAGACATAATGCTGCATACCATCGAAAATGTGCTCAATTGCACCGACCGTATGTGGTACGTCAAGGCCAGCCGAGGCAGTCATATGAATGAAATAGTAATCCATAAGTAATCGGAAGGATTGTTCTTTACAATGAAAAAATAAATTTGAAAAAATATTGAGAACTTTTTGTTTTATAGCATTTAAAAAAAAAAAATATTTGGCTCACCCTATAGATCGATAGAAGGTTTAAAAAAGTGCCCAAGATGAATACTCCCAAAAATATTGATGTTGCAGTCAGTATGGTTCATATGGTTCTATGACAACTGAACTGATGGTTCTATTGAAACAATTGTTTCTCAAAACGTGGTGACATCCTTTTTACAACCACTTGACGTCTCTGTGAACTATCCATTTAAAATTGAGATGCGGTCAGCTTGGGATGAGTGGTTGACTAACGCACTAGAAGAGTTCACAGTAAAAGGATATCGTAAAAATCCTTCATATCAGGGCATAACAAAATTTGTCGCAAATTCTGTAAAGAAAATTTTGCCTGATATCGTAAGACGGTCATTCGAATGCTGCGCGATCGATCACGAAAAATTAAACAAAAAACTGATGCGGGTCTTAAATCCTGAACCAACTGAACGAAAAAGAAAATGATCACGAGGATAAGTATGAGTTTGTTGAAGCTGACAGGGTGGGCCAATCAGAAGATTCTAGTGACACCGATAATGTCTCCAAGTGATGATGGTAGCGAAAACACCATTAGTATTTGGTGAAACATTTGAAATTCAATAACATTTTGCGACTACAATACTTTGAATATACCTATAAAGTACCAAAAATCTGAAATTTTTTTACTGTATTTTGAGGTTATTTATTTTATGTATGAAATTACTATTTTTTAGTTTTAATAAAAAGAATTGTTACGAAAAGACCAAAATTTCATAATTTATTTTATTTAAAAATTCATTAATACCTGGTGGTAGAAGAAGAGTAAAAGTAATTTCTGTGATTTTTTCAGCATTTTTCTGTGAGAGGGAAACTCGAGAAAAAATCACAAGAATTACTCTAAATCTTCTTCTATCACCGGACATACGCCGATTGTTCGTTAAACGAATAGTTGCTGAGCTTGAGGAACTATATGTCAACTCCACCCCACAGAATAATTCTGAAAAATTCAGGGGATGGCCAAATATTTAATATGATTTATTTGTTTCAGTCCAAAAATTTTTCTGCCTTCAAGTTTTCATGAATGCCATAATTTTCGACATGACAGTAAGAGGATAAGAGTAAAAATGTGCCGTTTTTCGGCCCTGATAGTCTAAAATGGTATCATATTAATCACATATATGTTCACTGCGACATTTATTAAGATGGTTACCTAAAATAAGTTTGCGTTTGAAATTTTTTTGAATGCGATATTTTTCAGAAAGGTTTACTATTTTTGTAAATATAAAGCTCCTTTCATTGTTATATTTCCAATTCCGAATTATTTAAGCAATCAGACTTTTGCTCTCATTCAAACTCATAGAACTTGTTTCAATGGCAGCATCAAGTAGCTATACGTAAAACCCTTTTTTATTGATGGATAACCATCATGAAATTCCATAAAATAAAAATTAGGTTTAATTTTCCACTTGGCTATAATAACTTTATCAAAATGGCAATACTTTAATTGGATTTATCATTTTATCCGAAAAAGTATATTATACTCACGCAAACCTATAAAGATTTTGAGGATTTAAGAAATTGGATTGTGCAAACACTTGAAGTTTTCCCTAAATAATTATATTTCTATTTTTAGGATAGTTTAGGATCATGTTCCCAAGAAGACTTCAATTAGTAAATCAGTCTGGGCCGTAGAGAAGCCAGAGACATTTAGGCTGAACGGAAAAACACACATACAGGGATTTTTTGAAACCTTTTTTGAGGGGTAAATTTGCAAAAATCTCGAGTTCAAAATTTTTAATTGAAATTTAATCAGCTTTTTGTCAAGAAACGTCATTTCCGCTTAAATTTTGACAAAATAGTCTAGACCGGTTTTGTTGCAATTTTTATTAAGAATCTTTTAGTTCATAGTCGTTTTTCACGTAAATGATATATTTTTCAAAATATTTCCGCTGGATCGAAATCGGCTAAAATTCAGTGGAATCTCCCTTGGGAAAAGCTTGAGTATGAAGTTTTATCATAATCAATCAAACCACCCAGGCTGTACAAGACCGAATTCTTAATGAAAAACAGTTGTTGGCCTAAAATATTCGGCGATATAGCGAATGATACATCTGCAAAAACTTTAAAGTTTTATTCGTCGCATCCCGAAATATAACGGCCCTTTAAAATTTAAACATTTCTAATTTTTTACAGAAATTTTCCCTTTTCGTACCTACGGAAAGATCATCAACTGTAGATTAAAGTTCTAACATTCTACTTACTCTTCTATATCATGTTTTCGAAACGTTTACAATAATTTTAGGAAGGCCTGGGATCTGTATTTCTGGCTAATATGCTTTTCAAAATCAACCAAAATTCAAATATTTACGCAGAAATCAAATAATGCAAATTTGCAATTCCAAGAGTAAAATAAATTTAAATAATAAAACATTCTATTCCTGCAACTGAACACAAATCAAAAAAAAATGGACAGTTTTCCACGAAAACATTAGAAAAAATCAATTGAACCATAAAGTAAAAAAATGTATACATAAAAAGCTTAATTTAAAAGCCCACCTACATCGTAAATTTGTGTTTTTATGAAAATTACAAATCACCATGAAACAGACAAAATATTTAATAATGTACAACGACGACAAAAATGCTTTATGTTTTCCAGTCCTGTATTTTTATTAAAATTTTATGATCTTTTAATAATAATAACAATAATAATAAAAATTGGATTAAATACGAAATTATAAAGCTTTAGAGACAGACAAATAATTTATTTTTTTTACTTGAAACATTTTGATAAATAAAAATATGGTTTTTAGGTACAGTATTTTTCTCGTTACCGACGAGTATGTACCGAAATATTACTTTATTTACAAAAGTCATGAAAAATGTTTTCCTTTACAACAAAATTAATATTCGTAATGAACAACATTAAATACAAAAATGTTTTATTAAAATCAAATACGCAAACAAAACAGAAAGCTTTTAGAACTTTCTGCTTTAGGTTATATTTGAAAATGTATGAGGTGGGTTTGTTTATTATTCTCGTATGTGCAAAACTTTACTTTAATACTCGTATTAAGAGCTTATCAGACTTTTGATTTTAATGATGTTATATTTAGTATTTTATTTGTTTTGCAAGAATTTACATCTCTCACAGATCAGTTGTTAAATTTATCTATGAAATATGCATATTTTGTAAACGGTTTGTTCCATTCCAAATATTATAAATCTATAACGATGTGTTGAAATATCTCGGAGTCCATCAATTGCGGCAGTGCCGCAACTGCGTTACAGAGCGCTACGAAATCTACACAACACCGCGAGAAAAATATTACACAACATAGAGCGGTAGTATACAAGTCATCGTACATTCTAATCAAAAACTTGATTTCAGAACACTTTAAGCTTTATGGAACAACGTTACATAATCCAAGATAAACTCAAAACTAACGGAATATTTCGAATTCATAAGCTTGAAGAGACCGTATACGACCTTTGCATACGCTGTCTCCCACAGCAAAAACTTCTGTGCAGATCAACATTGTGTATTGTTGGCAATGTAAACCATCATATACTTTGCGTTGTAACAATATAGCGTATTCAGTCATGAGTACAGCTCAAACTCTTCTGGTCAATCATCAACTATCTGTTCTGCTACCTACCGCAGTAATCAAAGCAACTACTGGCATTGGATACCTTGCTATATTATAGGTTTTAATAAATTCCACCTCCAAAAGATATTCAAATTAATATGGTGGCTATTAACCAGCTATTAGCTTCGCCAGTAATCTGACACCAAGATACTCTGCAATTTTTTTGTAAATATCGAAGTTTTGATATTCGATAAGCTCGAACAACAGCTTCACAAAACCAACATTAACATAAGTAAATGGAAGCTTCTAAAAAATACAGTTAAACAACATCATAATGGCTCTACATAATGTACACATAGTTTAACATATTGTTACGAATTCTACTCTACACATTTACAAAACACGGTGGTCGAGTGGTTACGGCATATATAACCAATTGCATTAACCCCAAAGGTCGCGAGTTCGAATGTTGTCGAAGTCCATAATTTTATCGAGGCGATTATCATTCATTAACAACATCGATGATGTCAGATCAATTATTGCTCCAATACTGATTGAGATTTGGGTTTTAGAAGACATTCCAAACATCCCAGATGGCGAAAGCAATTGTAAATGGCGGCGGTAATCATCATGGAAAATACTGGAATTTAACAACGGCGTTAATCTGCAGGGGAACAACAGGGGAATTGAAATGAAACATTCGCTTAACTTCATGAAATGAAAGTGATTTACAAATGCAATACACCATAAATCGCCAGATGCAATAAAAAGACTAATCTCGAACAGCGATAGACAAGTATATATAAGCACGAGAAACTTGGAACGCAGGCACAGTAGGTAATTTAACTAGTGAACAGTGCAAGTTAAAAAGTGAAAATTAACATTGCGAAAAGTAAGTAGTACACATTAAAGTGAAGTAGAAATTAAATTCGACTAGATCGCGTAACCGGGTATAACCTAGGAAGTAACAACAACGTAATCAAACAATAATTATGTTAATAACGAAGGCAATTCAAAATTAATTTTAATTAATCGTTGGAAATGTCCACATTCCATAACAGAGATATCTCACTAAGAAGGCAATAAAAAGAACCAAGGAACCTTCCAAGGAAGGATTATTTTCGTCGTATTCAAAAAATGCTTCAGTGAAAAACACCACGGGGATATCTTTACATCATATAATGATGATTAGGACGATGGCAAAAATTTTACACTAACTGTGAACAATAACCACCACGGCCAAACTAATGATATTAGCAGCATGGATAAGCGGCTTTAAAGGATAATTATCTACCGCCTACCCTAAAAGGCAAAAGAACAGAATTCAAATTTACGATGCGGAATAAATAACTCTACATACATAAATAAAATATTATTTGACATGAACACTATTTAAATTAAAAACACAAGAAAGCAATCTTTCATCGAAATCTCGAATATACGAATGATTGACTCTAGCCATCAATATCGACGTCTACAGTAATGATTACAACATAAACACTTCATTTTGTTGTTTAGCTCGGTTTAAAAATACCAAAAGAGTGAATTTAGTCTATGCGTTTTAGCAACGTTTGTCGATTTGGAGCTTCAAATTGTGTTATTTACACAGAGAAAAATGTGACCCCTCGAATATACCACACTTGATATCTAAAGCGAAAAATTAAACTTACCGGACTTTAGGTAAAACTGTCTTGTACAATCAAAAAAATTATCCCTCCTTAAATTTCAGAAAAGCAATAGGGTCAAGCCTTGTTTTGATTACTAAATTTTTCAACATCATTGCAAAATTTGAGAAAGCTTCCAACTCGTGATTGCTGGTAAAATTTCAAAAATGATCTGAACTAATTTTCTTTGAAATTTTCTTTGTAACTTTGTTATTTTCTTTGAACCGATGTCGGCCAAACATCATTGGGACCTCTCAATTTACGAAAATAGCTTAAGTATGAAGATCCATCCAGATTAATCACAAGACTGTACAAGGGACGAATTTTTGATAAAAAAATCAGTTTTTCGTCAAAAAAACGGTAATTCCGGTTAAGTACGTAACGATTTTCAACAAATAATTTACTACGGTAATTATTATTATTTTGTGACGGCTTTCATAGGGACTACCTGCTGCTTCGTACACTGGATTCCACAACATGTAACCCAATTTATATACGAACTGCAAAGAAAATGCATGCCAGATTCAGAATGGAACGGTTCTCACCAAAAAATTTACTAAGATAGTAGTGGAATTAAATTTTTTAAATTTCGGTTGAAATTTGACTACACTACTTCGTGACTGTGTCTGAAGTGTCGGGTAATCTCTTTGAAAACCTCATGAAACCGTACACCTCATGAAAACTTGTAATGGTGATTTACTCGAGGACCATGTAAATTAGGGTAACTTACATTAAATAACTTACATTTAGACAAACAGTTTGATGAATCATGAACATTAATATTTCAGAACAGAATAGATTTTTTATATGAAGAAGGAAAAACAATTTTACTGGATTATTTTGTTGGTTGAAATATTCTTATAAATTCACACGATTACTATAAAGGCGGATCCAGTCAGTTCGTAAGAGCTTCAGTTGCACTCAATATCGACCATTTGCGTCAAAGTTAGTGTTCATTGCAACTTCAGGATCAATTTATTGAGTTTGGACAAGGATACCAAACTTTCGATGTTTAGAAATTCTAACGGAAATGGTTGTTAAGAACTGACTGGTTTAATATTTAAGTTAACGAATGATTTTCAATTTTTATGACTTGATATTTGTATTTTAGAATAAAATAATGGAACAAAACTGGCAATCGTTTAAAATTGTCGCTGCAATATTCATGATCCGGCTCCGACCTACCAAAAACGGCTTCGTAGTCCATTAGTCTATAATCCCGAACTCGCTACATTAATTTGACTTTGGTCAATTACTTTTTATAATCGTTTGCTAATTTGCTTACAATCTTAGTAACTTCCGTTAAAATTGATTCCGAATACCAGATTCAAATTTCGTATAACATGTCGTTTAGATTAGATAGTAGATCGAAGAGCATACTTTAAATGTAAATAAATGTCTGCGTACCAATTGTCGGGTACGTCATATCGATCGTTAGATAATTTTAGATTATCGAATAATTAAAACACCATAAGCCGCTTCCTCGTCTTCCGCCATCTTTTCATTTTCTACGCCCTCATACTCTATCATGCTTCATCTTAAGTGGTGATAAAGTTTTTTCGAATTGTTGATAGTGCAAAAGTTATTCCACTTTTAGTGTTTTTAGAGAAACCGCATGCGCACCCACATACAAATTAATTTAAAAAAGCCAAATTTCTTTTGTTTCCTTTTTAATATGATCTAGAAGAGTGTGCCTTTCCAACAACATCATTTTTGTAAGATATATTATCTTAAGTCAAATAAAAACGATGGTTTTGAAAAGTCTCTTTGATTCTCAAAAACATTTTGTTAATGTTTAAGTGACACCAGCGGGAAAATAATGTACTACAGTAAGTTGACCCTATCAGAAAAATATGCGACACTAATGCAGATTTTATAGTATAATGGTATCACACACCGGGCTAGTCACAACAGAATGTTTTTATCAATTTTTTACACAAAGTAGGTCGTGTTTATTAAAAAATGCACTTAACAAAATTTCGATTTCTAAAACCGATGATTTACTGATAGCGAGTTGACTTTCTGTAGTACAATATTTTCCCGCTGGCGTCACTTAAACATCAACAAAAAAATTTGAGAAACAAAGAGACTTTACAAAACCATTGTTTTTATTTGACAGAAGATAATACAGCTTAAAAAAATTATTGGAAAAGCAATGTATGTGAAGCTGACCGGAAAAACAAGCCCGAAAACACATTTTCAATGTTGGTGTGTTTCTTTGCTAATTTCAATACCATCACGAAAAAATAGCGTAATTTTATGTATCTACGAAATTTGTATTAATTAATATGAGAAAGCTAAAATTATCCCGAAAAGTTACTAAATTGGTAATGCCATATTATACAGATAATAATTTAAATATTTAAAAAGATTGTGTTACATTGTAAATCCATTGGCAGAAAATCGTATTAGTTGCATACAGCGATTACATATCAACACGTTTACAAAAAGAGGGATATCTCCTGGATTCCAGCAATTAAATTTTTAATTTAACCAATCCACTAATTACCAATAGTAACACATGGATAAAGGTAAGACTCTAATATTGAATATTTGGAAATAGACATTTGCGTTTATTTTGTACACAGAGGATGCTAACTTTTAGGCTCAAAATTCCGATGGATGGGTATATGGTTTTTGTAAACGTGCTGATATGTAATCGCTATATGCAACGATTTTCTGCCAATGGATTTACAATGTAACACATTTTTTTTTTAAATATTACATTTATTATCTGTATAATATGGCGTTACCAATTTAGAAACTTTTCGGGATTATATTAGCTTTCTCATATTAATTAATACAAGTTTCGTAGATACATTGACGAACAAATTATTTCGGGATTAGATATGCGTTTTCCATACAATATGCAACTTTTCCGGGATGGTATTGAAATTAGCAAAGAAGCACACCAGAATTGAAAATGTGTTTTTCTGGCTTGCTTTTCGGGCCAGCCTCACATACATGGAAAGACACACTCTTCTAGATCGTATTAAAAAAGAAAGTTAAACAAAAGAACTGTTGGTTTATTTTAAGTTAATTTTTTGGTGGGTGCACTTGCGGCAATCGACTCTGACTGTCATTTCTTCAATCTGTAAGATAACATTTGTCCTGAAACATCTTCAACAACAAACCTCTCACCAAGTAAAACACTAGTAACCATATATAGTCCCTTAAATTTTGATAATGGTTTCTTGTTAACACATTTACACATGGCTCTGTTACAATATTTATTTTAAAACGTAATCGCCCTCCTTATATGCACACTTATATGCATCACTCCACTTCTTATCAGTATTTTTCACTATGTCGTTTACCTTTAGAATTTCAGTAAGATCTTGAACATTGTCAATATGCTGTAAAGCTCTATTTTTGGCTGGAAATAACAACATTTTGTGGGTGGAATTTCTAAATAATCGTCAATGTATTGTCATCTTTAAAGATCGTCACTATAAATCGCTGAAAAACGATTGGAAGCCAAACGGAATTTTGTGATACTCAAATGACCATCTGGGGTCACAAATGCCGGTTATTTAATAGAAACATCATTTACCGCTATGTGGAATTCGTTTGAAGGTATGTTAACGAAAACACCCTTTTACCACGCAATTTGTCAATACAATCGTCTATAACCGGTAATGGAAACCGTTTCTCGTCAGTTTACTTAATTCTCGAAAATCAACGAACATGCGTTGCTACCCATTCTTTGTTTTAACAAGATCTATTCAACTTGCACAGTCGCTCGTGCTTGGTCCGCACCGATCCTTGTTTAAGTAAATTGTCTACCATTTCGCGGACCTGTTGTCTATCATTATAGAGAAAGCCGTTTCGGCGATGCATAAATCGGTCTTTCACTAGTTAAATTAATATTAAGTTCATGTTTGGTATCCGAAATAATTTTATTCGGTCGATTCTAACACATTTACAGCAATGCAAAAAACTTTTGTTTAATACGAATATATACAGTGCTGGGAAAAAAATTGGGCAAACATATTTTATTGCAAATTGGAGTCTTTTTTTGCTAAAATTACAAAACTTTTGAAAGCAATTGGCTTATTGTTTCATTTTAAATACATGTATGACGTGATCCTAGTCAAATAAAGAATAAAGTGTAATTTTAGTTTAAAAAAATGAGAAAAGTTAGTGAGCAGTGTAAAAGCAATATTTTGATTTTGGCGCGAGAAAATTTAACCACACGTGAAATAGCAGAAAGATTAAACATTCCTAAAAGTAGTTTGGCGTGGAATATTAAAAAAATGCAAGAGATGGCAGTAAACAAAGAAAGAAAGGCTCTGGAAGGCCTAGAAAGACAACGCCAGCGGAAGATCGTTTCATAATATTACAATGTCGTCGGAATCGTTTTAAAATTTCATCGGACATAAGACGGGATGTTGAGCGAGCAGCGTAAAAACAAATTTCTGCCATAGTGAGAAAAAGACTTGTTAAAGCTGGTTTGAGAGCACTTAAACCAGTCCAGGAGCCTGAGTTCACATTACTAGTGAAAAAAAACTTTTGCTATGTATGGACCCAGGAGCATGTTTCTTGGACTCCAGAGATGTGGAATGATGTGATTTTCTCCAATGCATCAAAATTCAAGCTGCATGTTGGAGATGGAAGAATTCTCGTAAGAAGAAAACCAGGCGAGAGGCTTAGCAACGAACGTCTTTTAAGACTTCCACCGAAAAATGAAGGAGTTATGGTCTGGGAACGCTTTTCTGGAAATGAAACCGGTCAATAGTGCTTCCTTAGTTCTAGCATTACAGCAGTTGTTTATCTGCTGGTCCTACACAACGAATTTGAGCCTTCTGTGTTAAAGCTTTTTGACGAGATTTGCAAATTTATTTTTCAACGGAACAACGCTCCGTGCCATACCGCAAAGTTGTGAGTTGTTAATTTTGAATTGTAGATAAAAAATTTGTCTTTCAGATAAACATAAATAATTTGTTAAAAACTTGTTTTTTTTCTTGCCTTTTCATTTAAAAGTAAAAAAGTACTTCGAAGAAAGAAGTATCGATATATTGAGCTGGTCCCCGTATAGTCCAGACTTAAATTCCATTGAAAATATTTGGTCTATAATGAAGGTAGAAGTAGCAAGAAAGCGCTAGAATAGATTCAAGCTTTAAAAAGTTTGTTGATGACGATTTGGGAATCCATTCCTACTACGACTTTCAACAATTTATCAAATTCAATGAATCGGAGGTGTATCGCTGTAATAAAAGCAAATGGCGGTCCAACAAAATATTAATATTAAAGATAGAACTTCTATAAATCAATAAAAAACAAAACAAAAATTAAAAAATAGGTGTTTAAATTATTCCATTACTTTAACACCAATCAACGTATTTTGAATATTTTGGCATTTTTCGGGGTTTTGCCCCTAAATTGCAGGTAATTTTTTTTTTTTCAAAAAATTACGTCATACATGTATTTAAAATTGATTGATTGATTAATTGATTTTGAATGTACGACCAAGTTCTTAGGCTTGAGTTCCCGGATGACGCCGGGTCCACCGTACACCCTTTTTTACACGTAACAAAACCGAAGGATTGGATAGGTTAGTTAAGTGGGACAGAATCGGCCCGGTTACAGACACCTAGGTATAGCCGATAGTTAGTAACACAAAGACAACACAATTCTAATCTACTAGATGAAGGATAAAGGCTTAATAGGTTAATGGATAACGATGGTATTGGTCTTCAACAATTGCTTCTGTAAAACGGCAACCTAAGAAAAAATATTATTATTTCACATGCATCTGGAATTTTCCTGAAATTTAATTCTATTAATACTTTTCGGCTTCCTAACCAAAATTGGTTGACTCGACCCGTTACAGACACCTATGTAAAGTCGTTAGTAATAAAATGACAACACAATTCTAAACTACACAATCAGCAATTACAATGAAGCATTAATTAATTCACAAGCATCTGTAAATTTCCTGAAATTTAATTCTAAATTCATATTTTCCGGCTTCCTAAATAATTGAAACATTTATTAATTTAATCATTCTGCAACTCCGCAACTTACAGTAGAATTTCCTGAAACCAAAGTTATTTGAACTATATTCAAAATAACTCTAAAATTCATTAGTATTTAACCGTTGAATTGGGCGAACACGAAATAGCAAAAAATATCCTAAATAATAATTTAGAATTCGCAAAAATTTTTATAAAACTGATGAATTTTTCCCGACGCCCATCCTTTTTCACAAGGAAACAAATACTTTTGCACTAGTTCTGGAACTTCTTCTACGTTTGCTGGGAATATATCACATACAATTAATCTCAGACATGGCACATGCGACTCGTCTATGACTTGTCACCTCGTATTAGACTTGTCATAAACGATTCATCTCAGACTGGTAACAAACGTAAATTAGTAATTAGTGTGTCGTCAATGGCTTTCCTCACGTCATACATGTATTTAAAATGAAACAATATGCCAATTACTTTCAAAAGTTTTGTAATTTTAGCAAAAAAAAACTCCAATTTTCAATAAAATATGTTTGCCCAATTTTTTTTTCCCAGCACTGTAGATCCAACCTTACAGTCAATTGTCTTATCAATTTCTAATTCTGAAGAATATTCGACATTTCATCGATTTAGTCGTCTCGCCCGTTCCATTTCTATATTTTAATAAATAATTATCGAGTCGTTACCGAAAACGGTTAAAATATTGCAACTCACCTTGGTATCCTTGGAAAATTCACGCTAAATTGGTCAGTCAAAGGCTAATGAAACCTAATCAAACCTAATGTAATAAATTTGACATTTCAAATCTAATAAGCTAAATATTATTTTCTTTTGTTGACGCCAGTATACGTTATCCCATCGTCGTTTGCCAATTGGATACTTTCAGGGACCATTCTTTTTTAATTAGGTATATTTATTAGACTGCCTATGTAAATAATCGCATTCACTTCACTAGTTATACTATTCGAAAATTGAATGATTACATCAATTTTGAATTCGCCACTTTGAATAATATTAACAGTATTTTAGATTGATAAAACAGTTTTTTGACAGTTTGTAGGAACTCGTTTTGGATGCACTCGTTGACAATCGCTACAACTTTTTCTTCGTTGAAGCTGTGGACATTTTGACGAAAAATCGTCCTTCTCGCCACAATTATATTGTCCTGTCCTGTCGATGTCGCTTCATGATTTTCGTTCACTAGATTTGTATGTTGTTTTGAGCCGTTTGTGAATTGTCCGTGTCGGTTGCATGCCGTTATACCAGCTTATTCGTTTCTTTAATTTAACCAGTTTTCCGAATGGAACTCATCGATTCCCAAAATAAGGTATTTTGTTAAAGCTTCTGTTGATCCATCTATATAAAATTAACTTATCATTAATATTTAAATTCAAATATATAGCAACTGAAATATAAAATACTACAGAATAAATTTTTCATTGTCAATGGCAAACTGATCAAATCGTAAAATCTATTTGTACACTACCATTGTAGGATTCTGCAGCTCGTTAATTGCATGTGAAGATTTGTGTAATTTCTCCTAATTTTGAACAAAAATCAACTTGATATCAGTAGCTGATAAAAATTTCAACATATTTTACAGTATTTGCCAGGGCCGGCTTGCAAAAAATTCAGGACTTAATTAATGCAACAATTATCGGGGGAGGTTTATTTTGGATAGCTGAAAATACCTACATTTTGGTACGTGTTCAAAAAAATCTAATAATTACGTTTGGCAACTCTTCCTACTCTACTTCGTGACAATAGTTGAAGTGACAGGTAATCCCTTTAAAAACTACCCTAGAAGAAGGGTCCAATTTATAAGCCAAGCTGAAATCACCAATTTCACCCAGGTGTAAAAATTGTCTAAATATATCAGATCCCAGAAGGAATTAAAGTTTAGTTTTAAGAGTTACCTGCATGCTTGAAACACAGTTCACACAATCGAAAAAACTTAAAAAGTTTAAAAATCAAAGTGTTTAAATGGCAGTTCGAAACTCAACGCCTAATACACACCCCATTAAGTTAACACGAACCTCTAAAATTTGTTCAACATAACAAATTATTAAATTAAATTAATTATCTAATGCATATTTAATTAAGATTTTAAATAAATTATTCATTATGCAAATTTTGTTAATATGTACAAACATAATTATGTATATATAATGTAGGGAACATAATTTTTTTAACATTGCACATTGCATATCCGTGAAGAGTCTACTAATAAATAATAATTATTATTCTAAGAAAAAAATAGAGGGAACGAAATGTGGAAAGTTGGTTATGTAAATTTTCTGTTTTCGAGTTATGGAGATTATTATTATTTATCTTAATTTACTTTTGAATTAAGAAATTATTTATTAAGATTTTTGGGGTACAAATACTACGGGCTTTTTCTATTTCGGTATAAGCATTCTATGTACCTACAAATTATTATACAAGGTAATTTGTAGCAAGTAACTTAATTGATATAGTTTCCCTGAAAATTTATGAACCTGTAATTAACTGGGAGAAGAAGACTACAAAAAAATTTTATAATTAAAACGATAAATTACATAGTTTGTTGTTGTTTGTTACTCGATTCCATAATACTACTGTATCGGTTTATATATTTTCCTTTGTGTGCTTTATGGTTAAACACCAAAACTTTAAAGTTAGGTTGACTTGATATTTGATAATTACATATATATATACATATGTGTAGCGATCCCAACCTCTAGATACCTGTGTTTACCTTTGGTGCACAATTATTATGTAAGAAATGAACCCTGTAGCGAATATGTGGGAAAATAAACAATAGGAAAATCTATAAGATAATTTTCATCAAGAAGAAAGTATTGTTGTAGCCAACGCCCAGCTTTCTTTTACGACTAATGTACATCAATCTCGAATACACCACACTTAATTTCTAAAGCGAAAAATTGAACCTACCGGATTTGTGATAAAAATTGTTTTGTATCATCAAAAATCAGGTGTAAATTTCAGAAACCAACAAGGTTAGAAAATTTAATCTTCATTACAAAAATTGAAAAACTCTTACGGAAGTTGCCACTTATGGTACACAGATGTCCTCCACATTTCGGATGGATCTGTTAATTTATGGAAAAACTATAGTATGATGTTTTATTCCGAATAGTCAGTTCGTCTGGTCTGTAGAGATGTCGAATTTTGGTGAAATAAAGTTTTGGTTTATCTAAATTTAAAACATGATCTGAACTAATTTTGTTTGAAATTTATTTGATTTTTGTTAATCTTGGTGGATCGACTTCCGGTGAACCGATCTTGGCCAGCATTCGCTGGGATCTCCCAATTTATTTATTACCGTATTGGCTGTATAGGGATCAAATTTTTACTGAAAAATAGTTTTTTGACTAAAATTCTCATTTTCGCTTAAATTTTGGAAAACTGATCTGGCCCGGTATTGTTGAAAATTAGTTTAGAATATATTAGTTCATAACCGTTTTTCTCGTATATCATATGCTTTTCAAAATACATACAAAAATCAAAAAGGCTCCTATTGAAGATGGCGTTTCCGGTGGAAAAACGGAAAATATCCTATGGAAGCTGTTTCTATCAGTCCATATCGGCTGTACCGTGACCGAATTTTTGTTGAAATTTGTTGATTTTTTATCGAAAATCGTCATTTCTTAGCAAGAAGTCAAGCTCCTATGAAAGCTGCTACTTTCGGTGGACTGATTTCGGCCTAAAATCACTGGGATATCCCAGTAATTTATGAAAAAAGTTTTTGTCTGTAGAAAGATTTTTTAATAACTACTTTTTTTTTGATTTCGGCAAAATATCGAACGGAAAATCTGCAAAAATCTCGAGGTCAAAGTTTTTCAAGACTACTATACTGTTTGCTTTGATTTTCACCCATGACTTTCTGAGTTGTTTCGCTTCTGCTAGCATCGATCGTTTCCAAGTTACGGCAGGTCGTCCGATTTTTCCTTTTTACTTGTAGTTTCCATCCCAAAGACATTCTTGTTATGTCATTCTGCAATTTCCATAGTGTGTGTCCAATCCCTCTCCAGTTGCTTAATTTGATCCCAATGACTGCTTAATTCGTTAGCCTTCTTCAACATTTGTTAGTTTGTTGGGCAGCACCTCAGTATATCCTAAGGCGTTTATTTACAAACACCTGTATCATATTGTTGATCTTATGCTTATGCGTCCAGGTTACGCAACATTACTTAGATTAGTGTTGCGGGATAGAACAGATGTGTTCCAGACTTTGTGTAACATGTTGAATATTATTCTGACTTTGTTGATTCATTTCTTTTCCTTTCATCTGTTACACCTAATCTCGCTACAGTACGACCAAGGTATACCTCTTCTATTTCTCATCGTGGATGAGTCTACAACATGCAGAATAATCAGTCTGAAATATTCCGAGAAACCCGACACCGAAGCAGTGTAGATTAATTTTTTACAATTTTTTTATTTTGCCTATTTGATATAAACTGTTTAGACAACAGAAATTTTTTGTATAAATAATACCTTTTAAATAAATAAGAATTAAAAATAAGTTATAACCGAATAGTTCTCTGATTATCTGAACCTTACCAGTAGTAGTTACAGACTCAGAGTCGAGGTCTGATTTTTCATTGGTCCTTCGAGCCGGATCACAAGTCGGTTGACCCCCACCCGTGGTAAGCCAACTAAGCGTGTGATCCCGGTACCGGCATTAAAACTCTGTCATAAATCGACGCTGCTGGCATTAAGCAACCGTGGCAGTAAAGGCAATTCAATAACAATTACAAATATTCATTGAGAATGAGAAAATTCCAGAAGAAATCAACCTCACCGAAGATGAAATAAAGATTGAAGTATTCTTTCAAGAAATGTTTGGCATAATCCAGATGGAAGATCATATACGATTACAGCTCGGAAGGAAGTTTACATAGGATTCACTATTCGGACAGATGTATCATTCAGGAACACCAAGCAGCTTGCAGTTAAACAACATTCGGCAACCAAAAGCGCTACCACGTCAAAAATAATCGCCAAATATCGATACAGCCAGACAACAACCGGCAAACAAAATAACAACGGGACATATCATAGAGCCAGCAAACAAAGCAGTTTAGAGCCAAACAACAATCGGCAAACAAAGCGCGTCTACGTCCAAAATAATCGACACCTATCGATATAGCCAAATAACAATCGGGAAACAAAGCACGGTCTACGTCAAACAACAACCGGCAAATATAACAGCCAAAAAGAAGATGACTAAGGTACAAATTAGAACCGCCACAGTTAGATAAGATTAAAACTCATCGTTGGATAAGCTACATCAGCGGTGCTAAGTCTGGATTATATATCATATGCTGCAGTGGTGTATTCTACCAACATTTATATGGCATCATGTAAAGTCAAATGAGAATCCCGCCGACATAACGTCACGTAGAACAACCCCTTATGCTTTCGCTAACAATAATTTATGGTGGAAGAGTCCAAATTTTATTCATAATAAATTAGTGTTGGATGCCGGACAACATTCTTTACAACGTGCAGCCGGAGGAACTAGAACAAAAATCAATAGTCAATTTTATTCACGTAAAGAAAATCATTTTTACAATTATTCGAGCAACATTAAAGTTTCAACAAACTAAAACGCATCGTCGTATATTGTAAGCGATTAATCTACCACAAAACGCTTGTGAGTGACTGACTTACACGCCCACCAGCCGAAATCCAATAAACTTGGACAAACAAAATTCCCTCCAATGCCCTTTCTTCATATTAACATTTCAGCTCCGACGTATTTTGTTGGCACATTTGCAACTTGAATTACCACCTTTCTTCAATTTTCTACCAAATATGATCACTGATCCAGGGTTTGCGTCTTTATTCTTGGTACTCGATTGTGTTGGTAGCGGTTTCTCGAGGACAAACAGTTTTGACCAGTAAAAATGTTAGCCAACAAGCTGCATCCATCCTGACAGCAATGGAAATAAAGAAGACTCACTTCCAAACAAAAAAAAACTGAAAATCAAAAGGTTTAATTCGATAATTAGAGAGTTCAAAAAATCTTTATGACATTAGATAAATCTTAAATATCAATAAAGAGATTTAAGTCTTATGAAAAGCAACTTTGTTTCAACAATGTAAAAAACGCCAGTTATAGGAAACACTTTTAACCATTGCAATAGAGACCCAAAGTACGTTAAGGGCGCACCAAAGCATCTCTACAAAGAAATGTAAAAAACCGAAAAAAACCCAGCATACTAGGTGAACTGTGGCGAATCAAAAAACGCCATCTACCAAAGTTGTAGATAGCTGCCAAAAATTTTCAGAAGTTGCGAAATGAGAAGAAAATAGTAAAAGATAAACGTATAGAGCCTAGAAAACCATAATAACCGGAAAGCAAACTTTCATACCAAATACATCAAAAGTACACGCGTCCAATATTCCGAAGTTATTAAAAGGGGGATTCAAATAAATAACGGTCGAAAAAGAGCAGAAACAAAACTATAAAATAGCGTCAGGATAGCTTTCTGCAACAAAATAAAAATAAATAACATTAGATAATGAGTATGGAACTCCAATTGGCTATTGAAAATGCTCTTGTACGTCCAAGCAACTGATGTTTGCTCATATCCAAACCAAACTTCTTAAAACAATCACATACAACATGCAAAATAAATCATAAAAGATGTTTATAAAATATATCGCACACCTATTAAATGATGTTGTTGCCGTCAATAATGCGAATTGTTGTTGTCAAAATAAGAATTGTATTTCTCAATCTTTAAAAAAAATGTTGTTGTCGTAAAAATGTGCGCGTACTGTGGTAGGATAAGTGACTGCAAAATGTAAACATTTTGTAAATAAATGTAAATGCATAAAGTAAAATGTAAATGCATAAAGTAAAATGTAAATGCATAAAGTAAATTGTAAATGCGTAAAGTAAATTGTAAATGCATAAAGTAAAATCTAATTGCATAAAGTAAAATGTAAATGCATAAAGTAAAATCTGAATGCGTGAAGTAAAATGTAAATGCATAAAGTCAAATTTAAATGCATAAAGTAAATTGTTAATACGTAAAGTAAAATGTACATGCATAAAGTAAAATCTAAATGCATAAAGTAAAATTTAAATGCTTAAAGTAAAATGTAAATGCATAAAGTAAATTGTAAATGCATAAAGTAAATTGTAAATACATAAAGTAAAATGTACATGCATGAAGTAAAATTTAAATGCATAAAGTAAATTGTTAATACATAAAGTAAAATGAACATGCATAAAGTAAAATGTAAATGCATAAAGTAAAATGTGCATGCATAAAGTAAAATCTAAATGCGTGAAGTAAAATTTAAATGCATAAAGTAAATTGTAAATGCCTAAAGTAAAATGTAAATGCATAAAAAAATGCACACATCAAGTAAAATGCACGCATCAAGTAAAATGCATGCATCGAATAAAATACACGCATCAAATAAAATGCATACATTAAATAAAATGCATACAACAAATAAAATGCATGCATCATAAAAAAGCATGCATCAAATAAAATACATGAATCAAATAAAATGCATGCATGTTGAAAACTATTATTGTATAAGAACGTTATTGGACTCAAATCAGAAGCAATATCAAACCACGTTGCTGAACAGTGCACTTCTCAAAGTTAATGGTTCATACGTAGATAACTATACAGAAAACTTAATATTTCTGTTAACGAGAAGGGTAGACATGGTACTCGTACGACTTTTCGATATTGGCATCTTTGATTTATTTCCACTGTTACTCTACACTGATGACTGCTGTTTCAATAGTTTGGAGGCTGAGCTTGAGCGCTTAGTAAAATGTGTTTCTTTTGGCGGTATCTTTTAACCTGTCGGTGTTAAATTTCTTTTGAGCTATGATATTAATATTTAGTGGTCACTGTGAATGTCTGCACCTCTCATTGCCCTGACATCTTACAATGATGTGAGAATTTTTTTGCGAATCATTACGTGATCTAATTGGTTCCTTATTTTGCCATTAGGTAATATCCATGTATATTTGTGTATATTTTTGATGAACCTAAAGCTGCACCAGCACTTGTAGCACAATCCAATGAAAGTGGTACTTCAATTTTTTACAAATTAATTGCAACATATTGGCATAGTCCAGCCCCAAAAATACACTCCTAACGGATACAATCCTTTAAAAAACATGTTTAGCGTTACATCAGGCTGTTTGCATTTTTCTAATATCGATTGTATTGTACTAGCTAGGGGTGATACTGATAGTAAACATTGATTATGCATAATGCATCGAATTACAAAAAATGGGTACCTCGGATTTTATTATTGTACAACCGCCCACACCCACACAAATCGATAATGGTACATGGAATTACCCATTTCTTGTACAGGAAAGAAACGGGAACGCCTAAATTTATAGCAACAGCTCACAAAAATATTTCTTAAAGCATCGAATTCTCTTCCTGTACAAGAAATTTTTAGCCCTGAATTTATTACAACAGCCCATACCAACAAAAATAGATCTAATGCATCGAATTATCTCCCTGTACAAGAAATAGATACTCTCAAATTTATTACAACTCCACACTAATATTTTTCATTTTGCTTTTTAGTTATTCAAATATTTTGCTATACCTATTTATCGGGCGCAACTATCGAGAGCTGCTATCCATTTCAATAGGAAATTTGAAAAGGCCTTTACTTTGTACAAACCTTAAACCATAACAAACTTATTATTACAATAAAAATTTAAAACGCAGCAAGATGAATTCTTCTTTATAACGTTATGTCAAAATAAATGTCAATTGGTATATTTCGGCTCGTTAAACGTTTCTTTAATGGGTGAATTTATTTTTAATTTGCATGGTACAGCGACAGTACGAGTAGTATCGGTTACCGACCAAATGGCACAGTGGTTAAAGCTTTGGCGTTTGGATCGGGAGGTACCGGGTTGGAATCCCGATAGGGGCAGGATGCAAAGGGAATTTTCATCAACAAATTACGATTTGTGATGAAATGGAACACATCTATGACCCCCTGTCGGAGTGCAAAACTCATGGGCCAACCCATCTTCCATGCCAGTATAGGCTGGCATAGAGCTATTCAATGTGCAGATGGTAATAAAATCGGATATATAACCGTACGACCTCGAATTGGCCGACGCTTGCGAAAAAGTAAGGACGTAAATAAGTAAACCGCGAAAGAGTTGGGAGAGCCTTGTCCCCAGAACAGATAGATAACAGGGATAAAAATAAAAAAAAAATAAAAATTAAAAATTAAAAAAAAGAGTAGTATCGGAATTTCTCGGATAGATAATTTCCCTTTCTGCGCCCAGTAAGTAGCCCGCCCCGGATAGCGAATAAAAAAGACATGTGGTGAAAGCCACTATCCATTCCAAAGGGAAATTTGAAAAGGCCTTTTGTTTTTTTGTACAACTCTCAAACCATAACAATCTTAATTTTACAATAAAAATTGAAAACACAGCATGCTGAAACCTTGTTTATAACTTCTTGCCAAAATAGATGTCAATTCGTATATTTCAGCTAGTTAAAAGTGTGTTTAATGGCTGAATTTATTTTTAATTTGAATGGTATGACAATACGGGTAGTAGCGGATTTTCGGATAGATAATTTCCCATTCGACTCTCAATAGCCCGCTTCGGATAGCGAATAAAAAACACATAAAACTATCAATTGCCGTGTTTTTAGCACCCGATAGATGTATCCGGAGCAGTGATTTGTCTTTAACAAAACTTTAATTCAATTGCAGGTGCTCTCAGTGCTTTTAAGACTTAATTACATTTTTTAATTCAACTGTGTATCCAACACAAAGAGAAGAAAAGGTAGACATTTAGTTAGCTCCACATATTTATATGGAGCCGCTTATCTTGCTGCATTTCAAATTTTTATTGTAAGATTAAGTTTGTCGTGGTTTAAGGATTGTAAAAAAGGCCTTTTCAAATATCCCATTGAAATGGATAGCGGCTTCCGATAGCGGCGCCCGATAAATAGGTAGAGCAAATTATTTGTATATCGATTTTTAACTAAAAAGCTAAATGAAAAATATTAATATAGAGTTAAATAAATTAATTATATGCATCAATAGAATGCTAAATATAAGTGTTGACACAGAAAATTTACAAAAAAAGCTAAAAAAATTTTTTTTCGTATGACGAGTTTTTCCCCAGTACTTCTGCACTAGTTCTAGAAGTACATCTACGTTTGCTGGGGCTTTGCGCATTTACCACGTTACGATTGAAACAATACGAATTCCACGTAGTGGATATTTTTTAGCTGTGGCGAAAATAGAATATTGAAATTATTATATTCAACTGTTTAGAAAGTTTACGAAGTAAAATTTTACGGTTGTCGGATAATTACTTGTTAAACGTTTTTATTATTTCTGTAAATTGTAATAGTATTTCAATTTTACGACTTTTCCATGCAACTAAAGTTATTAAAATATCGCTCATTTGTTGCAACAGTGCCACAACTCAAAATTCACTCATTTCTAAGATATTCGAATCAAACGATTCCCAATAATTCGTATTTTAATTATTTTGTATCAAAACATACTCTCTTATGTAGTTATGTCTAGCAAATTAGGAAGAATTACATATGAAAAAATACAAAATTCTTAATTTTTCAGTAGAGCGATTTGAAAATATCACTCAAAATTGTTTGTAAAAACAGCGTTGTTCAGAAATAAATAAAAACACCTTCTGATTAGTAAAATATTATTTTTTCTATTCCTACATCCTTAATCGGATCTTGAATTTTATAATTCTCTAATATTTTGCAAATTTTCTTAGGATAGTTTCCAATATCTTAAAAGTTTAATTTCTATCGCCAATTAAGTGATTTTTCATATGGAATTTTACCCAATTTGCTAGAAATAACTGCATAAGAGAGTATATGTTTTGATACAAAATAATTAAAATACGAATTATTGGGAATCGTTTGATTCGAATATCTTAGAAATGAGTGAATTTGAGTTGTGTCACACTCACTATTGCAGCAAATGAGCGACATATTGACAATTCGAGTCTCACGGATTTCACCTAGCGGCTTTTGAATAAACTTCGATAAATACAAATTTTAACATCTATGCCTCGTGCATAAAGAAGTCAACAACCTTCGCGATAATTTATTCGTTTTACCGTATTAACTTAGATTGGGTTAGTTTTGCTTAAAAAATTGTATTAAAAAAGATAAAAAATGTAGATAATTATGGAGATTTTGTGACATACATAACGATAACATGTCATTTTTTGTAGTTAAGTTAGTTGCAATCTGATCCACCAGCAGCGCTATTCTAACTTTTATCTTAATCGTCAATAATGGAATAAATTGTTCCGATCGAATGTCGTTACATATAATGTGTATGTGTTGTTCTATCTATCATCTTTTTCTATCTCTTCGAGTACCGTCGTACAGAAGAGAGATAGGAAACATGAATATAAACAAAATCACCGCGTATATAAACGGCCAAGTCGAAGGAAAATAAAAAATACGGTTTGTACACGTATGCGTCCTCTTCGTTTAAATGATAACGACGAAAAAATAAATGAGGAATGGAATGCATTAGACTATGCCAGAGAAAACGTGGGAATTGCAAAGGATATGTACAAATGATGGACATATTATCCTCATTCAGTGGCATCGACCCAATAAAGAGTGTAGATTAGTGGGTAGATTGAATTGAAAGTATGATTGGGATAATGTAACCATTCGTCATTGTGGGTTGCTCAAAATGGTGAACGTAGCTAAAGATTGGCGTGAAAGTATTTAAAATGTTAACATGAGTTTATAACAGTCGAAGATTCAACAGTTGAAGGTTCAACATTGCAGAAACGAAGCGCAGGCTGTTCCGAAGAAACCTATGGAAGTACAATACATGGTACTGTGATAAAACACTAGCTCTTTGCAGCAGTATTAAGATGTCGAGTAAAGAGACAATTGAATTAATCGTGGAAGGTTTGGGAGACATGAGTATCAACAAATATCTGAGCCCGTTAAGAAAATATGAGACTCAAAAAAAAAACTAAAAACCCAGAAGCATTAAAGGCGGCATCACAACACCTTATGAATGCATATGCCAAGTATATCAAGATGACATTTAATAAATGATAAATCAGAACTCTTTCAATATTTCGTTGATTTATCAAGCAGCGTGACTCTGAACCGAGAAAGCGACGCTAAACACTTACAGGCCACCTATTTTGGAAAATAGATTTTCGCCAGTAATGGCGGCGGTTATAGGTTGTGTCGATAAGCATATTTACATTTATTTTGAAAGTAGGCGATATAAAAGTAAATTTTTTTCGCACGGACATAAATAAAAATTCTAAGTGACAAGCAAGGACTTCACATAACGGTAAAAAAGCAATGAAGAATTAGAGGAGGTTTTGGTTAAAAGTCAGATCTGAAGCGTGGCTGTCAAGTTTTGGTGTTCTTTAAATAACAATATAAATTAATAAAAGAAAAACTAGAGTTGATTGATTTATTCGGCAAAGGCGTGGACAATAGAAAAGAATAAATGTTTCTTCATGAAAATGTATTTCTTCGTTTCCAAAGCTACAAAAAGTTTATTTGCCAATTTTTCTTCATCATAATGTTTTTATAGTGGAAATGCAAATCTGGTAAAAGGAGTACCTATTATAGCGGTATTCCATACGAAAAGACAAACTTCTGATCAGAATTAGAAAGAGAAGAGAAGACAAACTATATGTGAGAATGGTACTTCCCATTTTTTTGTTGTGTTACTATAATTTCTCGTCCTATCAAAGTTGAGTATTTTTTATAGCAACCGAAAGGAAAACCCATCCCTACTCCTTTTTATTTTTATTTCGCAAACAATTTTTAGGCGTGGAGTGATCACGTGGTTTATCGTTTTGTATAAATGAATCTAATTTTGGATTGAAGTTACAAAAATAATTTTTCGTAAAGAAATTTTGAAGAATGGGAAGGTCAAAATTGTTTAATGAAGATAATTTAATGCGCGATCAAATTTGTTATTTGTTAGGTTATGTACAAAAATTGTCTTTTTACATATTTTATAGCATTTTTTGTATACACACTTTCGAAAATTAAATAATTTATTGCATGTTTCTGTTAATCGCAGAATTAATATTAATTTGTTTAGTTATTTTTGGGATATAAATTTATTGTCAAAGATTAAAGACTTTCCATTTGTTTTAAATAATTTATAAATTAAATTTTGTTGGTGAGAATTTTCCCCTTCCGTCTTTATGGAAGACCAAACAACTGAATAAAAGAATTTTCATTTTCTTAAAATAATTTATAGGTTTCTTTTCGTGGATGTCAAAATTTGACAAACATTTTCTGTTATAAAAGTCTTAAGTGAGAACTATAGATGGAATAAAAACAATAAAAACAATAACGTAAGAGAGCGAAAGAGACGATTTACATGTTTTCGACTATACTCAGAATAATAAACATTAAAAGAATAACATAAATTGCGTTTAATATTTTTTCATTTTTGCAGGAGTAAAAAATTTAATAAATACAACGACAAAACCCAAACAAATTTTAATGCGTTGAATCTATCTATATTCATGTTTCTATTTTATATAAGGGAATTTTGAATTAGGCGTATATTTTATCTTTTCTATTTATAAAATATTCATGTATACATACAAATATGAATATAATATCATAAATAATTTTCAATACACTGTAGAATTGTATTTTTCTAAACCTAACCTAAAAAAATAATTTATCGAATTGTGGTGATTTAAACCACATAAAAATAATTTTAAAAACATATATTTGTTGATATAAATATGTTTATACTCAAAATTATTGTAGTTTCATTCATAATTTTAGGAAAAATATTAAAAAATATAAGAATGAACTTAATATTTCAAGTCAGCTATGGCCGTAACGTCAAATTGGAATAATAAATTTTTATCTTCGTTTCTTACGTTATTTTTTTTATGCTTTATATGCTATCTATAGTTCAGCCTTCAGTCAGTAATTTTGATCAAAAATGTGTCTTTTGGTATGAAATACCGCTATAAAGCTGTTCCTAATATTTTAATAAACTTTATTTTTTGTTCACTCCGCGATTGGCGCTTATTGCACTTGTAAATAATAAATTTTCTGAATGAGGGCATTGGTAATCGTCCACTAGATAAATTTACACAAAACGTTTCCTGCCATCTATACTAAAACACAGTCACTGAAAAAATTCCCTATTAGTCACCATGATGGGGAAATTTATCATTACCAACTTCAAACCGCTATTTGCCATTTGTCATTTTAATATTTAATTGCACCAACAAAAGTATAAGGTTCGTAAATAAAATAAAAATTTGGAAGTAATTCTATTTTAATGTCAAAACTATTAATAAATTATTATTCATTATGATTCACAGATAATTTTTATATATATATTTTAACAAGAAGTATACGTTTTGTTTTAAAGAAATTATTTAATACACTGCAATAAAATGTCAAGCACTTCACAAAAGCATAGAAATTTCGTAGCCGAACCTATGGGTGAAAAGCCGGTCACTGATTTAGCCGGTGTAGGAGATGTGCTGGGTAAACGTTTAGATGAAGCTGGGTTTGATAAGGTAAAAATGCATTATATTTTAAGATAGACTAATAACCTTGACCATAGCTCGCGTATCTCCGTAAACATGGCGACCGTTAGATACGTTATTAGCGTTTGAACTGCCTATATATGTTAGTGAGCAAATTTAATTCGTTTGTATTTTTTAAAATTCCAGGCATATACTGTACTTGGACAATATCTCTTGCTTAAAAAAGATGCAGAACTTTTTAAGGAATGGATGAAGGATACGTGCAATGCAAATTCGAAGCAAGCCGCTGATTGTTACCAATGCCTAAATGATTGGTGTGAGGAGTTCTTGTAAACCAAAATCGTTTTAAGTGCACGCTTTTATTTATGACTATACTTGTAAAAGAATTTGTTTCTGTCGTTCAGTGGAACCAATGAGGAGTACCAATAAGTTTTAATTCATTCGTGTATAATAAATTCTTAATTTTTTTAATAAAATGACTAAAGTTCAAAGTAATATGTCTTCTTAATTTTGTCAGTTGTAAACTTAATTGTCCAACAAAATTATATCTGTTTTAATCTAGAATCTACTAAAGTGATGTTAAAAATTATTTAAGAAATTTTATGCAAAGCGAAACGAAATCGTTTATGGAATTTAACAGTGTACGTTTAATTTGTTCCACAGGCAACACTATTTTGTCCAATTTGGAGGAAATTTTCATACACAAATTTACTTTTTGTGTCTATCGGGCAGTCCGAATATGTATCGTCTTTTTTTGTTTCACGAAACGAACAACCGAATTCGTCATAATTCGTGTGAAGTTTATTGAAATGCTGCTTTGACCCTACACAAAATATATCAAAAAATTTTTTTTGTTAAATTAAAATAAGGAACAGAAAAAATTCATGTATTATTAATCTATATACATTATTGAATTTCAATTTAAAGTAATTTTATATAATTTATTAAGGTGCTAGAATATAAAATAGTTTAAATTTGTTTTTTGTTGAATAAGAAATAGTGAATATATAAGAAAAAATTGTGAGTTTTATTGTGCATAAAAAACGAAAAGAAAATTTTATTGTAGGAAAAAAAATTTTTTCTTGTTCGACGACGTTCCCTTTCTATCGGAAATTTTTTTTAGTTTTACAGTAATGGTGGACATGTCATGAGAATATATAATCGAACAGAAGAAAGAATGAGAATGGATGACAATTCGCCGTTGTCACATCAAAACGGTAGTGGAAGTGGTGGAGTAAATAGTGGAACAAATACTATTAGTGGACAATTAGGTGGTGTTAATTCATCGCAAATAAATTCTCAACAAAATCAAACGAATGTCATAAATAAAACGGATGAAAATAATGGATGTGAGCAGCCGAATACGCACCAATATACAATTCCCGGCATATTGCACTATATCCAGCACGAATGGGCTAGATTTGAATTGGAGCGTTCGCAGTGGGATGTGGATCGAGCCGAATTACAGGTAAACACCCAAAATCAAAACAAATTTATTTGTTTTTGCTAGAAGAAAATTCCCATCTCAAGATCTCTTTAAAATTCTTGAAAGACTAAAAAGTGTCATGTTGGCGTTTGTATTAAAAAACTAACACCCATATTTGTTAACTAATGAAAATATTCAAAATAATTACATATAATTAATCAATATACAAATTATTAATGTTAATTTTTATCATACTAAAAAAAATTGAAGTTTTGTAATATGTTTATATTTTATAATGCATTTTCTCTTATCTCTCGCGTATTGATGAATTTTTTTGTTGACACTGAATGCAACTCTAGAAAGGAATTCTATTTACGATACATCAATAATACAACAAACAATTCAGAAGTGTAAAAAACTCCTGTGGAGTGCTGCAATTGTACTAAATCATCGAATTTGGGTTTGCGATCGATAATACAGACTCCGTAAATTACATAATACAGTGCAGTGCAGAGGGATTTTCTTGATTGATTTGAAAATGTGAATGAAAACTTACCTAACTCAATATTAAATCGTCGAATGACCATGAATGGGAAGAAACTTATTTATTTAAGGGTGGTATTTACACAAAAATAATTGTATATACATAAAATTCAATTGCCGATGCTATCGATCGATCGGAATTTATTTTAGGGTGTAGGATATAAATATAATACAACAAGAAATCAACATGGTCCAATGTGTGTAGTCGAAATAAGTCCATATCAACATGTATCGAATAAAATTTGCATAAATATTTAAATCATTTAAATAAATCATCACCGACTTCAGCCTTTCGCACATTTGATTCTACTGTAGCTTTATGTTATTGTGTATGTGCCACAATACTATTTTTGTGATTTCACTAAACCACATTACTTTTAAACAATATTACATATTTAGATAATTTGCGAGATTTTTTATCGCCTTTTATTATTTGGGAGACCGCAAACTGTTAAATGCTGTGTAATACTCTAAAAATGAGCTGAACTTGAAAAACTTCTGGCCAGATTATATAATTGATTTAATACATTGAATGCTAACAGGAAAGAATCATTAACCAGCGAAACTTTTAATAGACTTTTACTTGTCTAAATTTACTTCAATAATCATTTTACTGGATGGGTGGGTTCAATCTTTAATTTCAATTGTGAATTTCGCATGGTTTATTTAATAGAGTGAATCATTTTTGAATTGTTTTTCTTACCAAAATGTGTTTTATTTTAATTATTATTTTGGAATGTCGATCACGAAACTATAGATCTGAACGCGATCGAGATATCAATAGTAAACCCGAAATTTGCAAATCACTGTAAGCAAAGAAAGAGTACGTATTGTTATTTAGCGATACATAGTCTTTGTCGTAAGAAAGTTATGGAATTGAAAATTTTCATATTCCGGGATTTCGGGAAGTAAATGAAATTTTTTTAAAAAAATTACAAGATATTGGTCTGCATAACACTATTAGGAGTTTTTTTTGGAACCACTAATGTTATAAGAGTAGCGTGCAGCCTACCAATAATGTCACATTATCAAGGACCTGACATTTGGAGCTTGGAAGCAATCGATAAAGCTCTATCAGATTTATGTATTAACGAAACTAGTTCGGTTGGATTAGGTTTCTCTGTCAATGTGTTCTATTTGTGTTTACTAACACCCATTGTAAACTATTAAAATACAAATTTTGTGTAAAGTTATTTTCAAATGAACCTTGAAAATGGGGAACCTGCCGAAATATAATAGAACATAGCCATCAACTTAACTCGGTTTCAAGGAAACGGTACGAGTTAACTCAAACAAATTTTCTACTCAACGAACCCTAAATCCATTTTAACTCGATACATGGAAACATGGTATGAATAGGACTAGAGTAGGACAGGAGTCACGAAAAAATAATGGTATTGTTTGTAAAATTTAAAATCTGGATTTGCTAACCAGTTTTAGGATATCAATTCTCCCAATAAATTTAATTTTATATTAACTATTAATAAATTTTATTTTTATTTAATCCCAATCAGGTTTGATAAGAGGCAAATATTAGATTAAATTGAAATAAAACGTTTTTAAATTAAAAATCCACAGAATTACTTTACAATTAAAAATGGGAAACAACAAATTTGGGCCAAGTTTGCTACAGACAATATTTGAGATATAAGCTGAAAACTAGAAACCTGTTTATTTAGACATAATGAAGCATTGAGGAAAATCGCACAAGAAAATCTTATCAGCCTAAGTCGATATTTTAATTTCTTAAAATGTCAGATTTAAATTCATTCGCTGCAGCTTGCATCGTACTGAACTGGGTTTGCTTTAAACGTGGCCCGTGAAAATGTACTTTTGAAATATTAATCTAACCTAGGTGTTCGGTTAGCAATATTTATAATACGGCAAATATAATAATTGACTAAAGCTATTTTCCTAAAATTCACGAACTTTCAAAGATAATTTTTATCGTTCTATAATTTCAAAGTTTGGTAAATTATTTAATCAACGTTTTTTAATATCAATCGGTTTCTTGATTGATTATTTTCGATAAGAAAGGCAATTGATTGCTTATTCTTCTGGTTTAATATTTGATAATATTTTTCCAGGCTTATTTATTAATTGTATTACATTAATTTATTCGTGTTTACTATCTCAATGAAAATTCGCCATTTGAAATCTTCGTAGTCGTTCGTTTTTAATCTTAATTTAATTCTAATGAAGACCATGTTTCTAATGTTACCATGGTACTTTTCGCAGCTTTTTCGAACTGCAGTCAAACACAAGGAATGTAACAATTACACTTTTGCTTTTATTATCGTTATCATGCAGAATGTTTAATCAATAAATTCAGTTTGCTTGAGGAAATGATTTTATAAGAAAATATAAATTGGATTAGCATTTAGGACATCTGCCCTAGGTTTATGTAAGAGTTGACAGATTTTATCAGCCATAATGATGAAAAGCAAAATAAAATTGTTTTTTTATTTCTCAGATTACCTCATAGATATATATATAGGGTGGGCTAAATAATTTTTTTTTTTCAAAAATGCAATAAACCAAAAGTTCTCAATATTTTTTCAAATTTATTTTTTCATTGTAAAGAACAATCCTTCCGATTAATTATGGAATACTATTTCATTCATATGACTGCCTCGGCTGGCCTTGACGTACCCCATACGGTCGGGTCCAATTTTTGAGCACATTTTTGATGGTACGCGGCATTATGTCTTCAATGGCAATGCGAATATTATTCTTGAGAGCGTCAATCGTTGCTGGTTTATCGGCGTAACATTTATCTTTGACGGCACCCCAAAGATAATAGTCCAACGGCGTCAAATCACAGCTCCGAGGCTTCCAAATCACATCAGCGTTTCGGCTGATAATTCGATCTTCGAAGACAGTGCGCAAAAGATCAATGCAAGCGTGTGCTGTGTGGCACAGAGCGCCGTCTTGTTGAAAAACCAAATGTTGCCTATGTCCTTCTCTTCAAGTGCCGAGAACAAAAAATCGATTATCATAGCACGGTAGCACTCACCATTGACAACGGCGGCTTCTAGCACATTTTCAAAAAGAAAATGGCTCAATGATGCCACCGGACCAAAATCCGCACCAAACAGTCACTCGTTGAGGATGCATCGGCTTCTTTACGATCACGGCCCCAAATGCGACAATTCTGCTTGTTTATATAGCCGCCAAGATGGAAATGCGCCTCATGCGAAAAGATGATTTTTTGCCAAAATTTTCGAATTAATGTTTCAATATTTCCCAGCGTTGTTCAAGCGAATACACAACCATTTTCGTTCAGCGGAAGGATAAAACTAACTTTCTGTCAAATCAGAAGTGACATAACCCTTACCATACTCAAAAAAACCGCTAGTTCAAAAAAAAAATTATTTGGCCCACCCGGTATGAATATACTACAGGGTGGCGCACGAATCGTGCTAATAAAAGGTTGAAGTCGGGATCGCCTCAATTATTGTTGTAATGGACTGCTTCAATTCAGTCAAATTCCTTGGTTTCGTTTTAAACACCTCTTGTTTGACATAACCCCATAAAAAAAAATCTGGTGCAGTGAGGTCAGGTGACCTTGGGGGCCAGCGGAAAGTGGAGTTTCTGGATATTAATTTATTTGGAAATTTTCGTTGGAGCTCCTCCATAACCGGTCTGGCTATATGTGCAGTTGCTCCATCTTGCTGGAACCAAATGCTGTTAAAAGGGATACGTCTTCGCCGCAGTTCTGGGTAAAAAAAATCTTTCAACATGTTTAAATAACGGTCCCCATTTACAGTTACTGTTTCACCGTTTACTTCAAAGAAGTATGGCCCGACAATGCATCTTGATGAAACTGCGCACCACACTGTCACTCGTTCTGGGTGCAGTTCCGTCTCATGGAGTATTTCTGGATTAGTTTCACTCCATATACGACAATTTTGCTTGTTTACATTGCCGTTTAGATCAAAATGGGCCTCATCAGACATAAACAAGCAATTTATGAAGTTGTTGTCTTCTTCGGCCATTTCAATAATTTTCCGGCAAAATTCCAGGCGAATAGGCAAATCCAGAGGTTTTAATTTGCTTGTAATTTGGATTTTGTACGGAAACAAGTTTAAGTCATCATGAATTATCCGTTGTAATGACCGTCTGCTAACTCCAATTTGCGCCGATAACTCTCGAGTCGAAACACTTGGATTTGCCTGAATTGATGATGCTACAGCTGCGATTGTGGCTTCGACCCGAACATAGGGATCTCGATTGTACGGTCTACGTGCGATGCTTCCAGATTCAGCAAACATGCGTACCAACCTCATAATGGTCCATCTACTCGGGGGAGTGCCGCCAAACGGAAATGATGGACTGCAAAGCATGGTAGCGCTGCACTATCCAAATCCTCGTTTCGGTATTCCAAGCATCCATTTTAGTAAATTTAAATAATAATCTGCAAAATAAAAAAAATAAAAAACAGATTAGTCACACAGAAAAATAGTTATTACGTTTTGTTTTTGTAGCACGATTCGTGCGCCACCCTGTACTTATGTTTTACTAATTACTTATGCTTACAAGTTCGATTTAAGGCGTCTGGCTTTCACGTTTGCAGAGCTTGTTAGAAATCCTCTCAATCATATAAAATATATGATTCTGTTGTACTTTGTAATATGTATATACCTATAATGCTGGTTCTCCAGAGTTCAAGTTTTGCAGTCTCAAAGTTCATCAAGTTACTTGGCCATTAAAGCTTTGGCGTTCCATCGTGTTTTGTAAATGTTGATTATTAACTAGTTTTAGAGACAAAAATTGAATCAAATTTTGTTGTTTCTTGTACAATTTGAACCGGATTGTGTCTAGAAAAGAGACAATTATTGTTAGACAAGAGATATATTTGTAACGAAGTATCAGAAAGAAAATACTCGGAATCGGTTTACGTTTGTTCGTCAGGTCTATAATGCTGCTTAAAATAGGCCTTTTAGACACAAGGATGTGGTCCACTTCAATGTTAGAAGTCGCAATGTGGTTGCTTTCTTGAGAAGTATTTGAAGGCCCAACCACTATATCTTTCCTTTGGTAGTTCCGTTATATTGTCTCGTTGTTTGTAGACCCAAAGTGTAGGTACTGCATCCATAGTCCTTCATTGTACACATCTTGAGAATTGAAATCATGAAAAGCAATATTGACTACATTTGTGGGTGTTTCGCTCAGGACGAGCCTAATAGCTTTTGAAATAGTCCTAATCAGTGGATGAAATTTTGCTTTTATGAAATCTGAGTTAAACTATATGTATGAGTTATGAAATTCTTACTTCTTGTTAACCCAATGTAACGAATTCAATACGGTCCGGTGGCAAGCACGAGAATGCATTGTCTATTAAGCTTAAAGCTTTGTTATTAAATTTCGGACGCTGGCTGAGTGAAAACATATTAGGTGCAACCAGTCCACATTTAAGATATAAAGAATATAGAGTAAAAAGAAAAAATTATCTACTCACAAAAGAAGTGTACAATCTTTAGTCACACTAAAACTTGTAGTCTTAACATATTTGTAATGGTAGTTGGTAGTTTTTAATCAAAACCTAAATGGACGGTTTATTAATTAAAAAAAGTATCATTTTATTAATAATCAACATTTTAGTCAACAATCAACAATCCCGTTACGGATTGAGTGAAAATAATAAGGCAACAGTTTTATGATTAGATCTTATCATCTCAATTGCATTTAAAGGTGATAATTTAAAGCAATCGAAAACAAAACATTTTCAAATCATTCGCCAAGATTTTAGCGGAAAATCATTTAAATCAAGGAAAATAAATAAGGAAAATTTACACCGTATTTGATCAGTTCCTTGAAATAGATTCAGTGGCAATGATATCAAAAATTCAAAAGTTCTTTCAAAAATTATAAATGTTGAAACAAATTAGGTATGTATGCCTTCAGGTAATTTAATAATATATCTTATTTGTCTTATTTATTAATCTTATCTTTCCATTATCATGGAAATCAAATCTAGATTTGCCTTAAACAGAATATTTTACCACATGAAGCGAATCTAGAATTGCTCTTGGAAATAACCGATATTCAATGGTTTGACCAGGTAGAATGGTTCCCAATATAATTCGAATATTGAATAATGTATTTATGTATATTTAAGGTATTCTATTCCATTACAATTTGCCTGTTGGTTGATTTAGTTTGAGAAGTTTTAATATAAAACGCTTAAATCATAAAATTTTGTGATATCAGAAAAAAAGGATTTACAATACTATTTCTGCACATAAGTTATCTTCAATAGTGAAATATCCCTAAGGCGACAATCTACATCAAAACAGAAAAACAAACATTGCTACATATTTCATCTTTGTAATTAATAGCCAGTCCCTAGAAATACGATTTGATGTAGGCAACAAATTTGATAAGAACTAAGGAAAACTGTAAATTTATTGCATATTTTGAGTATATCTATTTCTTGTGAATATTATTTAAGAAATACAATCACAATAAAAGCGGGGAAACTTGTTGATAACCTTCCCATGACAATACATAATCAAAACTATTGATCATTTTGAAAGATGTTCATTGTTTTGATAATATTAAGCTATTATGAACAGTAAGTGATGAAATGCTAAAAAATATAATAATATCCGTTCGTATTCTTGTGAAATCATTGAATATCAATATACGTTGATTTGAATAAATTTTGTCGTATTCTTCATCATATTTGAATACATTATCAATATTCGACTAATATAAGTTCATTATTCATTGTAGAGTTTAAATCTTAGTTTGTGTGTTTTGTATATGTTAGGTGGTAAAATAACAATAGATTATATAATGTGTAATAATTTATGTTCCTTCATAAAAGAAACCGTTTGAGCCTGTTTTTTCATCCCCTGTTTCAAAAATTGTGATTTGTATCGAACGTTTTTATTTGCTCGACAGAAGCGAAATTCACTAGTATCTGGTTAGAAAGTTACGCATATTGGATATAAAAAGAAAAACTTGAAAAATGTAAAAATAGGTGCATAAAAGAAAGACGAGGAATGTAGCAACTATCTTAACTTAGTTGCAAAATAATGATACCCTGATACTTCCTACTCCAGCTACGTACAGCTTATAAAATTTAGTTAGTCAGCTCTCTCTCTTTGAAAATACGACCTTAATTTTACCTTCTCTCTATTATTGCCTATATGTTGTAACAATGGAACTCGAAAAGCAACTTGAAAATTGCAGATTTTCTATGTAAACAAATTGGTACTGGACTTAATTCCATTGTCGTTATGATTGTAGCATAAACAGTAGAGCGAGAGATGTTATCTTTCATGTTGCTGAAAATGTATCTATCTAAAAGCGTATGCATCAAAACACGTCTCTTGGGCTCTAATATTAGAAATGTTTTGGTTGTCTATAGATTTCTGATTAATCTAGAGAAATGGTTAAGAACTATAAACTACTAAATGTTAAAATATTTTTATTTAAGTAAATTTTTTTGGTCAGTTTAAACTAAGAAATCCCGAAATGTTTCTATATCAGCCCCATTATGAAAAAAAAAAAAATTAGCCGATACCACCTGTATTTAATAAAAAAATTGTGTCACAACTCTGCGAATCATTGTAGAAATGCTGAATCGCAACAAATTAAAGTAACGGGTGGTCCAATATGATTTCGTATTGTAAATTAAAAAGATGTTAAATGTTGGTATAGAACAACATAATTACGAAATGGGTCGCTCAACGTGTTATAATTATTCAATTTTTCAAATGTAATTAATGCTAATTTGTCAGCATATGTGATCTAAACAAGACAGCCCAAGTTCTTTGCATTATTTCGCATTTTTGTGATTTCAATTGGCCGCCAAGATACGCGATTATTTTGAGTCACGCTAACTCCCGTGTCTACGCCAACAAATCCGAAATGTTGGAGCTGCTTAAAACCACCATTCACAAAGTTATAACCGGGATAGCACCCGAAGCTATCGAAAAAATAACCTCGAAGAACGCCCAGAGAATAAAAATGTATAGGTAAAAGGTCAGCAATCGTCATTTAGTACGTTTAAATTTAATTCCCAACCATAAATAATATTACGAGTATTATTTTATAGAAAAGGAAAGTTAATGGTAATTTTTGTAGGAAACAAAATTAACGGAGAAATTTTCTATTTAAAAAAAAAATCCAATTTATAAAAATCACCATAAAACTTTCCCCTCATTAGACCAAAAATCATTTTCTAGAGAATATAACTGCTTGCACAATAGAAAAATGTTTGCTTTTACCTTATCAAATTTGTATGAAAATTAAACTTAGCAAAACAAAATTTTCTTTTGTCAAGTTTAATTTTCAAACAAGCTTCTAATATAAGATGTTTGTATTGTGAGAGCTCTGAAACCCTTTAAAAATTATACAAAGCGACAAGCATAGCTAGTGCTGATCACAGCGAAAATAATGTCGATTGTATACATTTATTGATATTTCGCATCAACAACAATTTTGGGCCAATCATGTACTTTGAAAACATACTTTTTAGTAGAGGTATTTTAATTTTGCAAAACCCTTGTCATATTAATCGAAATATTAGAAACAAATAATTCAAATTTTAAAGTTACAAGTTGACCATTACTTATTGCTATACGGCTGATAATACCACATTAGTGTAAAAGTTTATGTTCAAGATTATCAAATTATCAGGTTGGTTATTTTGGTTTTAAAAAATAGATGAAGAATTTCTGGCAATGTCAAAATATTTTGCTTTTGGCATTTGATATTAGTCCCATTTAAGTTACGGTAACTGATGGTTTTGTGTCACTTTTACTTCAAATCTAATTTACGTTCATATTTTACGTGAATTGCTTGGTGCTGTTGTTATATGCAACACAAACAGTCTTGTCAGAAATACTTTAAAACATTTTCTTCTGGATTTCTTTCAATGAAAGTTGGGGAACGTTCTGGTCGTCGAAAAGAAGCTAATGGCGACCAACTGAAAGCCATAAATGAAGAGAATCGACATATACAGATACGAGAGATTGTAGTGAAGTATTGCACACATCAGATGAAAATTATTTAAAATGTCTTGGCTAAAAAGCTCGATATTTGAGTTCCGCGTGACTGATGATGGTGAAAGAAATTCATTTCAATCAATATTTGTGGTACACATCTCAAGTACTATGAAGCCGGGCCTGTTTTCGTTTACAGCAACATCGCTGAAAAACGATTATGATAGCTGCGTTTTTCTGAATAACAATCGGGTTGAGTTCGCGATAGCTTTTTTCAAATTTGTCCAATTTAAAGTATAAAAATTTATTTATTTTTTAATTAAATAATTTAGATTTAATAGTAATCTACGTATAACTGAAAAAAACCTATCATTAAAGTTGTATAGTTTTCTTGTAATATCGTTGTTCTGTATAGTTCTGAACTACTCCGATATTATACAGAACTATACAGAACAACGATATTACAAGAAAACTATACAACTTTTATGATGGATTTTTTCGGTTAAACGTAGATTACTATTAAATCTAAATTATTTAATTAAAACATAAATAAATTTTAAAATTTAAATTGGACAAATTTGAAAAAAGCTATCGCGAACTCAACCCGATTGTTTTTCAGAAAAACGCTGCTAATATAAGCGTGGTGAACCAGCACAAAACACACCGAAAACTGATTTGGATCCAAAAGGATCATGCTGTCAGTTTGATGAGACTACAAAAGTGTATTTCGTGAACTGCTTTTAAGGAACCAGACGATCAATTCAGATATTTACTGATCAAACTGGATGAGCGCAATCAAAGAAAAACGGCCAAAATTGGCAAATCGAAAAGAAATTTTATTTCACCAAGATAAAATAAAGCCTCACATATTCTTGGTCACTTTGGGGAATTTGTTGGAGCTTGATTATGAATGATGTCGCACCCTCATTTAGCATTAACCCGGTGCGGACTGAAAATCTCACCAATGATAATGACCTAAATCGTACATAGCTCAATTTTTATCAGAACTCAGAATCCTGAAGTTTTATGAGCGCAGAACTATGAAATTGTCAGAAAGATGGCGAAAGGTTTACCGAACAAAATGGAAAATAAATTGATGATTAAAGTTTATTCTTTGTATAAAAATATCAAGATTTATTTCACACCACAAAACCGAAATTCTTTCTTGGCGGACAGAACTTCCTGTTTACTAACGAGTAGTTTGACAAACGGGAGAGTCACAAAATGCTCGTAGTTTTTTTTAAATTGTTCATTTTCTTCAACTTTAAGCCGGATTACCGTTTTATTAATAGATAATTGGTTGTCCAATTAAGCTCGATAAACTTAATACGGACAAAATACTCAATCTACGATAATGGCTAAGCAAACTTAATTTTTATAAAGAAAAAATAGCTCGATTTAAAGCTTTTAAGCCAGTTGATGGTCAATAGTCATAGAATTTGGACAAAGTTTTCAAATAGAGATTATGTTGAATAACTTTGCCAACAGCTTTTAATATAACCAAAGCTATTGAAACGGCTTCTCTATGTTTGTGACGTTTATCATGAGGTTGGTTGTAGATCTCGCTTTGCGAAAGCTGTATTGTATACAATTATTTGATTAATTGTAAGATATTTTGATAATATATTCAAGATCTACGCATTTGTCGCGGGGGTTAATTTTGTCACAAACACGTTTCAGTGTTGGTTGCACTGGTACAATATTTCATGTGATCGGATATCTATTTTTGCTGATAGTAAAGAAGGACAATTTTATTTATTATTGAAGATAAGCCACTGGCAAAGTGTGTTAGTGTTTGAATTGCCATTCCACCAGGTGGAAAGACAAATGTTTCTCGTATTATGTCGAAGGGCATTTTAGAATTAATGGAAGACGAACTCAATCGGACATCGCACTACACTAGAGTTTGACGTTACTGCGTGCCAGTCACGGCCTGCAATTATATATCCAACGAAAATGGATTTATGTTGCAACCGCTGTGTTTTGTTGCACTTATGTTTCTTCTGGAACCCTATCAAGATTCCCACCGCGAAACAAATTTTACACGATATCGAGAATGTGGGATCATCATACACGACATTTTTCACCATCTATTGGATAATGAGAAATCTGTCGCCAAGAAAATGAAGGTGGATGATTTTTAAATTTTGTTTATTTACTTTTTGCATATAATAAAAAGGCACAAAAATTGCAATGTAATAAGTTTCTATCTTTGTTTCTATTCATTTGTTTCCATTTTCCAAAACTATAAGCCCAAAGTAATGACATGCACACCGGCAAATGTCAAGTCAGTTGGAGCAAATCATGGTACGAAAATTAAAGCGGATCAAAAAGAGCAAATCGGGACTTGCCATGTGAATCATGATGGAGATCGTTTAACTACGTTTTGTTTATCGGTTTAATTTGAAATAATTTTGAGAGGAAAGCGAGCTGCAAGAATTTGTTCGTTCCATGTAGCACGGTGTCTGTTAAATTGGAATCAGCGTAGTCCATATTATTATTATGTTGGCTAATTGGTTCCATCGGGATCATATCGCTCGGGTTCGAATTCCTATTTAAACTTCGCTAGTTTGCAATTTTAGACAAGCATATACAAAATTCATTGTTGTTGATCTATTATGAATGCATTTTGGTTACTAGCTAATGATCAGTTTTTCTTATGTTTGGAAAGAGGTATTCTAAATAACTTAATAGATTTTTGAGGCAGTCAGAATAAAAAACCTTTTTACGAGTACGTTGGCTTTCGCCCTCTAAAATTTTATTTAAATGTGAATTATTCATTAAGATTCAGATGAGACTCATCACGAGCTATTTAAAGACGTTGAACTTATTTCCGCCCTAAATATACATTCATACGGTTCTGACGAGTTTAGTCAAAAATAAACAAAAATTCTAACCTACCCAAACAATATACAATCATCGTATTTACAACTTTTTATTATTTTACATTTCATTAATAAAATTAAAAGCCGAATAAAAAGAATTTACTATAAATGAAACTGAAATATTTTTTTACATAACTTTTATAAAAAAATGCAAAGATATACATACCTCTGTATAATTTGGGATTTAATATAATTTGTAATGATTTTCTCATCGTTATTTTATTTTTAATTAACAGCAGAAACCTCAAATAAATTAATTTGTATATAAAATTATTTTATTTTTGTTGTTCAATTAACCCATATTTTGTAACGTAAATGGCAACAATCTCGAATCATAAAATAATTATTTAATAAAAATTAATTCCATTAGTTTATTAATTTAAACATTTTTAGCGGTTATCTAATGGTTGTTATAAACATATTTTTTTTTTAATTCTGATGACGGGATTAAATCAATACAATTTGCAAATTTTCCTAAAATAAGCTATGATTCACGGAAAAATTGTTGTAGATATTATAACATTATGTGCTGTGCACGGTGTTTGTCATTTTTTTAACTCGATTTTAATTTAGATTTATTGGGAGATGATGTGCGGTATATGTATTTCGTTTAAATTATGTGTTTGCTACGCATAATATAAACAACACGGTAAAGTAAATCGATTTATATTTTGCGTTGTCCAAACTAATTCTTGCCAATTTTCTTTTATTTTGTTATTACCGCTTGATGAAAATGCACAATACAGGACTAAATTTATTTCATAATAAAGCACGTGTCAAGTCATATTTTTTCTATAGTTTTGAGTGCGCCAAAATGAAAAATTATTGGGACACGTTTATATAAATACGTCTGTCTAACATCTGTTAGATTGATTAATTTATTAGTATTTCATCGTAGGGCATGATTGCCTCAGCGTGTCACTTTAGGTAGCAATCCCGAAAACAGAACCCTGAAAAATAAAATCCTGAAAGATTAAATACCGGAAAAGAAAATCAAAACCACGAAGTTCCGAAAACGAATCCTGAGACATGAAGAAATCTCGAAAACAAACTGAAATTGTTGAAATCAACTATTTCATTTGTTTTGATCCTGTGGTTACTTTTATTAAACAAAAACTGGTTCCGTTAGTGCCTTTTGGCGCATATTATATTATTTCGTACAACCATAACTCGAATAATGCGAATAGTTGCCGTAAACACAAATATTTACTGAAAAGATTTAGTTTCCACATTTTTTTGTGGTCAGTGTATAAAAAACGAGAAGGCTTTCCGTAGGATGCGATATACAGATTTCCTTCACATTTCACTAGGATGAATTTTCGGAAAAAGTTTCAGAATGTTTAGGCTGACTATGATTTTTAGATAAAACCCGTTTTTATCAAAACTCGCCATTTCCGCTAAACGTTTAGATTAATAGTCTAAGCCAATTTTATTGCAAATATAATTTAGAATCCGTTTGTTCTTAATCGTTTTTTTGTAAATATGTATTATCTTTTAAAGTATTTACAAGAAACAAAACAGCTCCTATGGTATGGAAGCTGTCACTTGCGGTTTACCGATTTCCGTCAAATCTCATCGGAACCCACTAACTTATGGAAACTTAAGTATGAAGTTTTTTACCCAATCAGTTAATCTGGACGATACAGAGGCCGATTTTTTGAAGAAAAACTTTTTTTTTTGTCTAAAATCGTTATTTCCGTGTAAATTTGGGCAAAGAGATGTGGGCTAATATTGTTGCAATTTTAATTTAAGATTTTTTAGTTCAAAGTCGTATTTCTCATAAATAATATTCGGCCAAAATCACACATCCAGGATTATAGAAACAGCTAAACCTACCAATCAACCGCCCGGGCTAGAGGACAAAAACATTTAGCCTGCACGGCACCATAGAGAACTTTAAAAAAAATTGTTTCTGACTGGTAATGCTGTAAATATATTCTACGTGACAGACGTTTCCAAATAAACACGTTACTCTCCGAGTACAATTGTGATAAAATGAAGTAATATTTTTATCACGTAAGCCACATCGGTCGCACTGTGTACACCTCACAGTTAAAGCGTTATTGGAAACTTTATCATTTGCATTTCAGCGTTATCGTTTAGTGCACAAACGGAAAGACCCAACCGTTGTCAACTGTTTAGCAAATATGCGTAACTAAAACTAATGTGATTTCCTACTACTGAAATTATACTCAATGCGATTATCGAGTCTTTAGGGAGCTAAGGAGATGAATGTTTTTGACATTTGAAAATGTCGCAGTCACGTCGGGTATATCTCAGCGGTAAATTACAAATAGTTATGTGGGGATGATCAATGTCTGGTATGTAATATTTTTTTATCTTCATCTCTTCTTCAGTTCCCTTTTATGTATGGTATCTCTTACAATTGCATTATAAGTAAAAATACTTTCAAGCGTAAATAGGTTTTCAACGGACCATATTAGTTTTATTTTTTTTTTTGCTACTTCGGAATTTCACGTCAATAAATTTTGTTTTCGCTGTAGTCACCACTTGAATGTATGAGGTCAGCATCGCACGAATTTTCCTGTGAACATCATTTAAAAGAAATCTTCAGCGTACTACGTCTAACGAAATCGAAAGTTGTATTTATTTATTCAAATAATTTATACTTTCTATTAAATTTAAACAAATTGCAAATAAAGTTAGCTTTTTAAGTAAAATCGAACTATGTGAATAAAATGTAATAATTTTGAATAAGATTACCACACTTCGACTAATTTAGGCAAAAGAATATCATGAATTAAATTTTAGAGAAATTTGTCCTTGAGCGTTAATTTAGCGCATAAATGTATTCGTGTGTTTTGTATATTCCAGTGAAATTTGACTTCTGAACTTATTGGAATAAACATTTAAAATATCGTAATCGTTATATCGAATCTATTTTGATGTAATTTTGGTTACACTTATCAGTCCGCTTGAGAATCTCACAACTAACTATTCTAACCCAAGATTTATAATCGAGTCTTTATTTCTTAATTTTGTTATTTGCCCTGCAATTATTATTGGTTTAGTAGCAAGGCTACTAGTTACTATGCCATAGATAAGTGCAAATTCTGAAACTTTATTTATAATGTAAACTTTGCTTGTACATACAAGATTTGTGCAAGTAGTGTATATAATTAATCTGCAATTTGATTCATGCGTCGTGTGTTTCAAGTTGACAAATGTTTTAATTAACTAACAAAATTATTTGTGTTTAAAGGTGTGTCCCACATTTCTTTATTTATCGACATTAAACTTTCTAATCATTCTTTACTAGGCTGATTTTGATGACAATCCCGGTATATAAACTTGCATAATATATGGCCTATAAAACATATTTGGTCTAAATTAATGAAATCTAAAGTTTCGGCGTAATCAATATCCAAATAAATGACGCCACATCGTAAAAATGTGAATTAATCCGTGTATGTAATTATAATTAGTATTTTAATATTGTTATTAAGAATTGTTGGTATTCGTTTGGTGGTTGTACATGACTGAATATCACGCAAGTTTCTGTTTTTAGTTCTTTTGATGAGTTAATCAGATGGCAAGTCAAAGTTTTCTTTCTTTATTTCATATAATAACTATTGATCTGTATTGATTTGTGTAGTATAATATAGATATTAGATAATTTTCTCATCTGAATAAATACAATTTTTAATGAATCATTTTACTTTCTACTTCATAAATTTCCACTTCAATTTAATTGGTTTTTTCTCGAACATATTCCTAATTAATTGACGAATGAGTTTTCCATGCTATGTTCACATCTTTACTACAATTTCTTCTTTATATTAATTTTTCCTTAAATTGTATATGAATTGGGGTAACGTTTCCTTCCGCCCAAAAAAACATATTTTTAAAGTATGTTTAAAATTTGATTCTTAATGCAAAATAAATTAATAATAATCGGACAAGTGATTAATTATTAAAAACAAAGAATTTATGATAAATATTTCTGAGATTTAATCTGTTGAAATTTGCTAAAAATTGTATTATTAAACTAATTGTTATCGTGCCCGACGTATAGTCGGTAATGCTTAAGATTCCCAAAGGTTATTTTTCTCCAGATTTCTATTAAATATAAACAAAAGCGAGAACTGCTAACCAGTAATTCGCTAGTACTCAAATATAATAACATACCATTATATAATAGACAATATTCCAATGTATGTAATACATCATCAGTCGTCGCGACCTGATGAGAAGAATGATTTTTTCAAATCAATAATCTCGTCCGTTCGAAACTGATTATTGTGATTCTTACAAATTTTCCATTTATGAGTCAACAATTCAAAACAAATGTAAAAAGTGAAAACAGTTTACGTACGTAAACTCTGTGCACGTTAAAATCTGTTAATACGAAATTGCGTAAAACAAACTTCACTGTATTGTTTTAACGGGTGTTTTTTTAGGTTTGTTTTTCCGATAGATGTCGTTTTATTTTATGACAGTTGTTTTGACAGCTCAAAGTGGCATTTCTACTCAGTATTGTTTGGCAAATCATTATGAATAGGTTAACTCCAGAACAACGTTTTCAAATCGTGGAAATTTATTTTCAAAATCAGTGTTCAATTAAAAATGTTTATAGAGCACTTCGTGAATTTTATGGTGCACATAATCGTCCGTCAGAGACCACCATAAAGAACGTAATTACCAAATTTCGGTCTACATTCACTCTTTTGGATGCCAAGCCACCGACAAGAATGAGAAGAGTTCGTACAGAAGAAAATATTGCTGTCGTTGAGGCCAGTGTCGAAGAAAACGACAATTTATCGATTCGTCGTCGTGCTCAGCAAATTGGACTTTGTCCATCGACTTTATGGAAAATTTTACGTAAAGATTTGGGTTTGGTGCCATACAAAATTCAATTGGTGCAAGAATTAAAGCCACACGACCATCGTTTGCGCCGTGAATTCAGTGATTGGTCGTTAAATCAATTGAACGAAGATCCATTTTTTTACCGTAAAATTCTCTTCAGTGATGAGGCGCATTTTTGGTTAAATGGATACGTCAACAAACAAAATTGTCGCATTTGGAGCAAAGATAATCCACACGCCGTTCTAGAATTACCAATGCATCCTGATAAATGTACTGTTTGGTGCGGTCTATGGGCTGGTGGGATCATCGGTCCATATTTCTTTAAAAATGAGGAAGGACGACGCGTTACCGTGAATGGAAATCGATACAGAACCATGTTAAATGAGTTTTTGTTGTCAAATCTTGAAGATATGGATATGAATGAAATGTGGTTTCAACAAGATGGTGCCACTTGCCATACAGCACGTGAAACAATCGACTTATTGAAAGAAACTTTCAACGACAACATTATTTCGAGAAATGGTCCGGTGAATTGGCCTCCGCGTTCGTGCGATTTGACGCCACTCGATTACTTTTTGTGGGGATACGTGAAGTCATTGGTTTATGTGGATAAACCTCAATCGATTGACGCTTTGGAAACCAATATTCAACGTGTCATTGCTGACATACGCCCTCAAATGCTTGAAAAAGTGCTGGAAAATTGGACCTCCAGAATGACATTTGTGAAAAATAGTCGTGGTAGCCATATGCCAGAAATTGTGTTTAAATGTTAAATGCCAAAAAATTATCTACCAAATAAAAAAAAATTTTGGTCATTTCATAATTTTATATGTGTTTTATTCAAAAAAAAAATCGGCAACCTCTTAAAAAAACACCCTATATTATTATAGTAGTGTGCATCTTCTATAATAAAATGATCCCACACACAATGCATTTGGCCCACTTCTAAAAATGTCGTCCGCAGAAGAAGATGTGCGCAATCGAATTATTTCCAAATACTTGGAAAATTCCGAATTGTCGGGTTTGAGTATTTCCAAAGAGTTGAAAATACCGAAATCAACAGTGTTTAGTGTTTTAAAGCCATATAGAGATACATTATCAACTGAAAGAAAAAAGTAGCGGTAAAAATCACCCGGTTAAGTGCGTAAAATGGATAAGAAGGTCGTGCAATATTTTCAGAGCAATCCCAATTTTTCAGTAGGTGATACAGCAAAAAAAGGTAAAATGTCTTCGTCTTATGTTCAGAAAGTTATAAAAACGTTCTGGGTTACACACGTGTAAAGTACAGAAAGAACCAAACTGTAACGATAAACAGGTAACATTAAACGGATAATTTCAAAAAATATTCTGGATTACTAAATTTAGACTGAAAGAAACACTGTTGCATTGATCGAACACAATTTTAAATAAATTCTAGGGCTTTAAATTCCATAAGAATACACAATGTATAATTGACGTTAGTGGTAACTGGGGGGGGTGGGGTCAGTTGTAAGCTTTGCCTTTGGCTTAAAATAATCTTTTAAAAATGAAAAAAAATTTAAATATTCCTAAAACAAATGTATAATTAAAAAATCATTTTCTTGTTTTGAATCCTTTTAAAAATTATTTTACTGCACGTTTGTCTTGAAAATGAGTTACAATTAAAACAATTTAAATTGGACATATCTCGAAAAAGTGTTTCATTTTGCAGAACGTTGTTCATTGTTATTTGCACGTTTTTTTATCAATTCTTGCACGATTATTCTTTGACATATTGAGTGTATATGTTGCGGATTTTTTTTTTTGTGAAAATGATCTCTAAGATGAAAAACATAAATATGAGTTAATTGTTGACATTTTCTAGTCTTTTTTAAGTACGAATTTATTTTATTTTCGTTGTGGGTTTTCCAAATACATCTTTAATAATTTTATCCAATTCTTCTAAAGCTCATTTCTTTAAAAAGACCACCTCGCGTTGTTACTAAATGTAATTATCGATGTTCTTGGCAGTTATATAGTTAAAACTTATTACGAAAATTAATAGACAACTAAATATTTTCGTTGTAGACTTTTTTGCCTAAATCATCAACAAATGCAACAAATTTTATTTGGATTTTGCGTTTAGTAGTTACCCACCAACTGATGGAAATTCTTGTTAGTTTTTCCTTTCATATTTAATTATTTAAATTGAACATTCGGCCAACCAAATGTATTTTATTAAGCATCACATCACTTTTAAATTTTTTTAAACCTGCAGTACTAACTTCAATTAAACTTACATGACCACGGGCCAAATACATCCATATTTGTATGACCCAAAATTGCCAGTTTCTAGTTATCAGCAAAAATTAATTGTACAATTAAACGGAAAAAATAATTAATCTTTAACCATAAATTATTTCTAAACATTATAAATTCATTGTTTAAACAATTAGAATCTAATAGAACCCTAAGGTTTCTTAAAGAAAAGGCCCATATAAGGGGAAGCGTTTCAATTCAAAATGTATAAAAGTATTTGATCTCTTTGAATTACAAACCAATACATAATTTACATTTTTTCAGCAAAACAAATAGATTGAGATTAAATTGCGTAAACTGTGAAGTTACTAAGAATAAATTAGCATAAATGTATTTTCGACGTTTTTTTTAGCGAGAAAGACATTCGTTTTCGTCTAGGCAATAAGCGGATTACTCAAAAAAAGGACTATGAATGTTTAGAGGCAATTTGTCTTCGGCCCATTTTTTGATATCTTTATTAGAATGGAAGTGCAGTTGGAAATTAGTGTAGAATTTCCCAGTTCTACCTGTGCAAGTAGTTCTTGACAGGAATCGTAATATGTACCCTAACGTTGTCATGTTGCAGAATAATCATATCATGGGGCAAGCCGCTATTCCGGTTATGCTTCACATAGATATTAATGCCATCGATTGTCTATAAAATTGTCCAGTAATGGTTGCACCCTCTTTCATCAGCTCATCAGATATGATACCTTCTGATCTCGTCTTCTGATATGATAGTTCTGACACTCGATTCGTCTCGAACTAACTATATACGACTATATATTATCTTTGCATTTATTATCTTAGTACTGAGTCGGTTCATGAGTTCTGCACTCTGACAGGGACTCGTAGTTGTGTTCATTTTTAACACAGATCGTAATCTAATGATGGACAACCCCTTTTACATACTGCTTCTATCGAGATTCAAATGTCAAAGCTTTAATCACTGTGCCGTTTGGGTGGTCTAAACATGTGTTAAATTATCATAATGTTACTGCTTATCAGTAGAAAAGTCATTTCATATATCCAGACAAAAATGTATTTCAAAGATTTTTATATAAGTTATACAATTATGTAACTGGTTAACCGGTTTTCTAAGGGCATTTTTAACCTTGTAAGTTAGGACAGAATTTGTGTTATTTAAATAAGAAACTATCAAAATATGTATATTCATTTCAACATAAAATTAATAATTTTTAATTAATAAAATGGTTTTGTTTACAGTATCTAAAACGGTTAGCAGTTCCGATTTTTTAAATGTCGGTCTTACTTCCCTCGGTAACGAAAGATTTTAATCAGAATACCGGTCTCTTAGATTGAAAATTCCCTTGTGTCATCCGCTCCTTCTTGCCGCTATCCGTCCTTAACACTAAATTTTCGCACGACATACCCCGATTGGTTGTTGATGGAACGCTTTTCGTATCATTCGTTCTGATAGGGATCTTTCAATGTGGCCCACCCATCTAACTGGGCTGGATGTACAAGCAGAATTAAACCATCCTTGATATCATTTGGCCTTCGGCCAAGAAACACGATATCATCTGCATATCCAAGAATTTGGCCTGACTTATTAAATATACAACGCGATGTTTCAATACCACTTTTCTTATAACGTACTAGAGTGCCAAATTAAACAGAACAAGCGCTAGTGCATCCCCCCGTCGCACAATAGAGTACCGATTTTATTTTCGAAAACTGAGACTTGAGAGTTGGAAGTTTTGCTGCTGTTCCACTAACCTACTAGATACACAAAACTAATATTATTGTTGACTGATGTAAATAATAATTAAATTTTATATTTACATCTAGTGTTGTTTCAATAGGAAAACTCCCAATTCTCAAGTCGCGGTTCTCGAACAAAATTCTTATACAGGTATTATTTCGAAGGGGTCAGATGCTGCTCCTTCTACTACGATGCTACAACGAGAGCCAGATAATGTTAGTTTAAACAGAGAGACTAGCTTCTCTGGGATTCCTAGACGTACGAACGCGGCTTAAAGGCTTCCGCGATTGATGCTGTCACCTGTAGAAAGTCTATATTGGGTAAATGATAATATTGTACACCCAACATTGTCCCCAAATTGTTCGTCGTGAAACACGGATCAGTGGTTGATCGGTTGGAGCGAAACCACATTGATAGTCACCAATGATATTTTCGGTGAGGAGGATGATTCCGGCAATTTGCAAGCACTTTTTGTGCGGTGCTTAACAGCTATGCCACGTTAACTTTCACATTTGAGGCGGCCACGTTTTATGCAACGAACGTATGAGGGTGAAATTTCATTCCTCAGGTAGCTCCTCTTGGTCCCAGATCATCTCGATGACATTTTAAAGATAAGATGCAAGAGTAGCTCCTCCGTGTTTTAATAATTATGCGGGGATTTCGTCGAGACCGGATACCACTTCCATTTTTTAATCTACTAATTAGCTGTGTCTACTTCCTCTACTGTAGTACATTTTGTAGGTTTGCCATACTGAGAAAACATCATCCACGTTTGTTCTCAGATCTCTATACGTGTTTTTGATGGCTGTGAATCTTGGATGAAAGTCTTTAGTAAGATTAGATTTCTGGCGTTGTAAAATAGACCCTCGAGTTTCCGTTTTCTGCTTGGAAACTGATGTTTTCGTAGTATATCCTCATATATTCACGCTTCTTTTGTCAGAGGAATTTGATTGTGGCCTTAGTGGGACATAGATATTTTGACTGACAGCTTCTATTGTTTCGAGCCAATCATTTTTCACGCAGATTTACGTTTCTTTATCTTTTATGTCCTTCTAGTTAATATTTAAAGCGAAGCAACTGTATCGCTTAAATTTTTGGTAAAAGAACTGAAACATAATCCGCCTAATGATACTTATGAGGAATAAAAATAATAAAATAAACGAACAATAAAGCGGCAAGTTTTTAGTTTATCGTGTCTTAAGTATTAATGGTTATATTTATTTTGGTTTTTAATACTAGGATCTGTTAATAAGTACCTGGTTCGGCAGATATAACGCTGTTAATACTAAATGAATGATATTTTACGAAAAAAATCAAATTTATGAATTACTAAACTAGAAACAAAATAATATCCATCAGATCTTCCAACAAATAGAAATGGCTCGAGGGGAAAAAGATTTTCTGAACCTCTTAGACCATCACTCAGAAGAAAATTAAAGTCAAACGGAACGAATTGTATGTTAAAAGATACTAAGTATATCCATCTTTTTGAAGTATTAATATTTTAAATAAAAATATTACGCAAATAATTATTGCTGATGTATTAAAACCTAATACCATTTTAGATGTCTACCCCATTCATTAACATTAAAAATAGAAAATTTCTTTCAGTTTGCCTATGTTTTATAATTAGAGAGAATAATTTTAATTAAATACTGCAAGAACAAAATGTATTCAATTTATATAAGTTAATGAATATTTTATTTTCTTATGTAACAGCATAGGAAAATAATTAAATTTAATTTTAAATCGATTATAAAAATAAACTCCTTGCTTTTGTAATAATTTTGTATTACTTATCACAATACGTCTTTTGTATAAGAAGTCACTTAATGTTTTTGTATAAGAAATATACCCAAGAAGGAATGTTAATGTTTTTCTTTATGTATATCGGTAATCTCCTCCGGGCCCACATTAGAACATAGGTTTTCTTCCAAATATATATTTTTAAAAATTGCGTGTTATCGAAACATATAAATTGTTTTTTAATTAAACATTATAAAAAAGGATAATTTAATTTATCCATGTTCTCTTATGTATAGCTTGATGTAGGAAGACGTTCGTTTTTAAATGTGATTACGTCACGTGACACCTAATATTTTTATGTTTGCGATGCTTTTAGATGCTTCGAGGTTTCAAATAATTAGTAGCATACAATTCGAAATAATTTTCATTGTTGGTGTTAAATAACTTGTATTTATTTTAACTTCAACTATAATGTAACAATAGGATTTTGCATTAAAACTTTTTGCAATTATAACTCCTAATTAATTTTTTAATTTCCTTTTAGTGTAATAATCAAGTAAGCAGGTCTCACTGAGTTCCTGAATCTGATCACTGAATTAATTTAACAAATTAAAGTGAAATTATAAAAATTCGCATAAAGCTTAAAATTAGAATAAAAATAAAAATTATACAATAAAACAAATATGTTACCCCGAAACTAGAGAGCAGAAAATCGGAATCTCGGACTGCTTAATTTAATACAAGCAGGATACCATTTAGAAAAATCAAAAAAACTTAAAAATGTTTCAACAAATATAAAACAAGGAAGAAATTATATCGTATACATTGAAGCAACAAAAAAAAATTAATTAAATGTTTAGCTTTTGAAACCTACCGATTATACAAGTTTCTTTAAGAATACTGTGCTGCAGTCGAACATATCGAAGTGTTTATTAGTCTTCGCAGCATCCTAATAATTGCATATTGCTCAACTGCAGGCGATTCAGTTCTCAAGAGGCAAATTGTAAATGTCAACTCATGGAAGTCTCCTTAAAGCTAAATGTTTTGCCTACGTTGCGAACGCTGATGCTGTCTTAGTTTTTAAAAAAATTTGAAAGGGCTTGTATCCTTACTGATAACTATTTAGTATGCAAATATATCGAAATAACCAATGAGCAAAATTAAAAAATCCTCATGTTCGAATGGTAGGACAACATTTTACTTTGCAGTTACAACGTTGTTTAAAATTTGTATGTAAAAAGCACTGAAGTCACTGTCTATGACAAATTTAGCTTAATTTTCAAACATACAAGTAGACGATCGAAAATTCACGATTATACGAGACCTGCCTGAGACGAGGCAGGAATTTGATCAACCAGTTTTAGACAGGTACATGTACATCTATGAAATAGTATGGCTTCTACGAAAAATCATAAAATGAAAATGTATACATATTTAGAAATCAATATTAACCACACAACAACTGAGAACAAATATATTTATTCCTACATGTTTCAACTAAAATGAGTACAGTCATGAAAATTGTTGTATAAGTACCTATGTATTTAATGGTCCAGTAATACTAAATATATAAAGAACGATACATTCCAAAATTACTCCCAAAACTTTAAAAGTGTTTCGAGCTACTTCAGTTCAATATATTGAGTCCGATAATCAAAGAAAACCAAAGCAATTTCTCAATCCTTCATTAGTGTCCTTAAAAATATTCGAAAATGAATAATATGTCATCCCTGACATTCGGCACTTTCAGATCACTTAGCAGTTGCCAACATGTTGCTTAAAAACAAGGCCAACGTTATCTCTAATAAATTTTTTAATGAAATTGGCGATGATTTCACTAATCACGAATACAGTATTTGGCGGACTTGAAAGCTCCCATTGATTAATGAAAACATAATTTAAACGTACGTTACAAAATTACAAGCTGGTTATTCTCTTGCATATGAGCGGCAACAGTTGATACCCTTATTTTCATATTTGTCATTGCATTGTCTTTGTTTGTTTTTAATCTTTGCTAGAACCTACAATTTCCGGTTGATTGTTTTATCGGAAAACTTCGTAATCTTTTAATTTTCGCGATCAATTAAACCGTATTATCAAATGGCAAAAATTAAACGTGATATTTAAAAATATGGAAAATTATAGAAATTCAAAAGAACCAATCTTCAAACCTGATTAATGTAGACTTACATTTAGAGGATGATTCTATAAGACTGGCAGATTTTTATTTTGTTAATAAAACACCAAAATCTGTCGAAATCATTTCATTTTAATTTCTTTGTGTTATTTAATGTAAATACATGTAGCCGTTATGTATGATTGTATGATAATGTCCGACAAATTCATACCACGACTCCACTGGTAACAAACGACGCACTTGTCAATATTTTCCATTGCTGGATTTCGTTTAAACGCCGTTCTACAATCATCTTGAGCTTCTTGGCATAAGCCATACTTTTCCAGCCATTGTTTCACGAATCGTGATGGAACATAGGTAATGTGTGTACGAAAAGAAAGAAAAAGCACACAAAAATGTTAGCATTATTAATCACCACACAAATTTTAATTTTTACTGGTCGAATACAACAACAAAACGAAAAAACAAATTGAAAACCTGAGTAGACGAAAGTCCAGGTTAGATTGATATCAGATAGATCTGCTAAATGCCAAGTGGGAATGCTTCATAAATAAAAGAATTTCATTTTCTAATATTTTTTCTGATGTTTTTTTTTCATTTTTCGACTTTAATGAAACTATATATTCAACAAATGTTATTTTTTTACAACCAAGCCATGTAGCCAATAACAAAAGATAAAAACGTCATTATTTTAACCATTTGCAATAAGCTCGGTTGAAATATATTTTGTTTAACTTTTACCATAGTTAAAATTTTTAACTTTGTATCCAAATCGCACTCACACTATGCGTTCATGTATACAAATTTATTTGTTATATCACGATAACTTTCACTGTTTATCTTAACTGTGTTACCGGTATCATTTTCAAAAGAGTCTGATGATCTCACCAGTTTAAAAGGTACGCCAATCAGTATGGTAACTCGTTGTGGATGCATAGATTTTCCTTAAACGACACGTGGATATGTAGTATTCCAAATGAAGAAGTTTTGGTTAACGTATTCGTTGAAGTGGAAATTTGTATTATAGTTCGTTAAGATTTATTTTTAAAATTGCATTAACTGCTTGTTTAAGCCTCCTACTGAATATATATCCTGCTAGTAATGATCTCGTCATGGAGCCTGGCTAAATTTGATAACGATTTGCGATAACCGTTGGCCTCATGATTAGTAAAGTCATCACCAATTTGATTTGAATATTTCATGGAGTTTAAAATATGCATAATGTTGGCTGTGATTTTATGGTTGTGATGTTGGTTGTCCTGAAAGCACACACTGAATACTTAAAAGTTAATTCATCGGTAAAATTTAATTTATCCCAATCTTTATTGCATATGCTAGATTCAAGAGTATTAAACGCTTCTAAAGATGAAGCCAGCTTTGTGGATTGTTTCGTTTTCAAATAGATTATATAGAAGATGAACTTACACGCTTGAACCTTTATTATCTAGCGGACAATAATTTTGGTTAAGAAACCGGAAGAAATCCGACAGTTTATTAAAAACATAAAACTACGTTAATATCTGTGTTTCTTGATGCTTGTTCTGATTCGGTTCAATTCATGTTTCATGAAACAACACAAAGGCGCTTACTAGATTTCAAATCAAAATTTGTGATCTAAAACAAAATTTGGATACGGTTTTCCATACAAAATTTGAACTGATCGAGATCAATGGGTGTCTTGAAACACGGCAAATGATTCCAACATTACTACAAAGTATAAAATCACAAAATAAAATTCCTTCAATTAGTAATTAATGACTAATGACATTAATAAATACATTTAATCTAACAAGGCGATAAAAATTTCATTTTTTGTTTGTATTATGCTATACAGATCTCGGTAAACGTTGCTTGAAATTGCTTTGTTTTTCAATAAAAAAATTAGGAACGCGAAAATGAACCGAGAAAACGCTTTGGTGGCCATTACTAACCTATTTAAGTTTTACCTTAGAACTTTAAAACAGAAAAAAATATCGAAATAAAACAAAGTGTAGATTGCTCTCGTAATTAATAGCTTCAAATCTATTTAAGCTATACTAAAATCGATGAGTGGTTTTGGCGGAAAGCCGGACATCGAAACTAGCACGGATGGCAAGACGGACAAACAGACTGTCAAAAATTTTAAAAACACTTCATTATGATTACTTATTTTATAAGAGATACAAAAAACTCAAAAACAGCCATTTATTTCAAAATTACAGGCATACGAGTACATACCAACTTTATTTATATGTAAATATGGAACAACGAAGATCATACGTCAAAACATTTCATATGAAAGTAGGAATATGGACCATTTATTACCGTCAAAATCACAATTTATTGTTCAACGTGTAGTTCAACTAATAAAAATTATTGAATTTGTTCACAAATTCTTTGTAGGAAAAAGCCTATCGAAAGACTTTCACGAGAATTAAAATATGTATGATAACATACACTCCGCAAAATCCATTTAAAGCCACTCTTAATTATTTTGATATGAAAGTAAGGGCTTAGAGTTTGAACTTGATCTAGTGTTAGGTTTTAATTGATATGTCAATATACACATTTTAAAATGAAAACATAATTTTAGTTGTATTTTTTGGCTAATTTATAATAAAAAATTGATTTTACAGAGCAACCGTGTTAAATGAGTTAAAAGGTTAATAAAACCTGTTTTAACGAAAGCTCATAAAATCAATAGATTAAACTTTGCCAAAAAATACATGTCCATGAGATATGTCTCTCGGACGAGAAGATGTGCAGAAACTTTAGAGGCCGCTCCTTAATGATTTTGGTCGCATTTTCCTATTTTGAGAAAACTATGTGTAAAATGTCGACTCGAATGAATTACAAAGAGCTGTTAGATGAAATTTTAATAGATTTTGATGAAAATAAACCAACCTCGAATTGGATTTTGCAGCAGGATAATGCTCCCATTCACAAATCGAAGAGAACGATCGATTGGTTTAGAGAACGACAAATGGAAATTTTGGGCTGGCTGTGTCCTGATTTAAATCGTATAGAAAATTTATGGGACAATGGCACGAAAGTCTATGACAATGGGAAGCAGTATCACAACTTACATAGTTGAGTTGCATAAAGCCGTTGTACAGGCATGTGAGCCAATTGCCGAAATAGAATTGCAATGATTGGTTAATTCCATGCCGAGCAGAATTTTTGAAGTATTTAATAAAAATGAGGGTTATACTCATTATTGATTACTTGATTAATTGCAAATATTTTTATTATTATTGATATTATTTTATTTAAAAATTACTGACTAATTGAATTAAATTAGAAAAAAAATACAATTAAAATTATGTTTTCATTTTAAGGTGTGTATATTGACATTCCAATTAAAACCTGATAATACATCAAGTTCAAACTCTAAGTCTTACTTTCATGTCAAAAAAAATAAGGGTGGCTTTAATTGAATTTCGCAGAGTGTGCTCTACAAAATCTCAATTTATAAACCCTCTCGAAAACGTTGTTGAAAGTCAACGAATCGAATGTGAAATTGTAAATGGCATATTATTAAATTATTTAATTACACATGGATTACCTCAAGAAAACAAAATGTATTTTTTAAATTACATACTTATGTGTACGCTATGCCATACATCAATGTAATTATTAATTAAAATATTATTATTTTTGCTGTTCAACCAAATAGGCATATAATGTACATAATATTTAGTTTCGCATAAAAATGTCACAGAATACGGTTTCATTAAATAACATTTTACTAAATACACTTTTACTTTTAAAATGAAAAAATATAGACGTTTGAAAGTTTTTGGAATCCTAACAAAATCAGAATTGTTTTTATTATTCAAATCCATTCTTTAACTTTTAAAACTCTTAATCGCAAAATATTTTATAAGAGGTAACCGTCTATATTTATATCGTAAGTCGTTTTCACGTAATAGTCGGGTATAGAGTTTTCTGGAAACTGGTTGTTCAAACAGTACCTGAATTGTATGCTCTTTCAAAATGACCCGAAATCGTGAAACTTAAACTGCTCAAGAACAATTTGTCCAAGGAGCTCTTATTGTAGTGACATGTCACACCCTCATTTTCAATATAAATTTCTTCGTATAAAATTTATATAAAAAGGATATTTTGTAAATTGTAACATTTTAAAAAATATTTAGAGCAATAAAACTTTACTTAAATTTGCATCTGATCTTTTCAACCCTTCTGAGTTGATAAATTGGGCGTGACCTAAACTTCGCCGAGATCGTCGAGAAATATTAGTGAAAATGCTTACAGGTGCCGGTTTTGGGGTTTTCCAAGTTGAGGTTGGCCATAACTATTACTTTAATATTATTATTCAAAATGTCAAAATTTGCAAGTTCAATGAATATTTCGGATGGTATCATGCTTCTTGCACGAGTTCACCTCGGGAAACCGGGGTTTAAAAATTTAATTCAATTGAAAATATTTATTAGTAGATATTTTAATTGGAGTTTATACCGTTAGCAATTTATTTAATTATAATTAATCTTTCTACCGGAGGTTCTTTTAATTCTATCATTTGCCCTAAACTAGATTCTTTTGTCAAGTAAACTTGTCTCAACATTTTCGATAACCTCATTAGATTTTCGCAAATATATTGCGATAAATAATTGTCTAATCACTAATGCACTTGCACAAAGACATTGTTTATCATATTTTAATTCGTCATAAAATTAACAACTTGGTTTCGCGAATGTGTGTTATCCTTTTTTATAATTTTAGTAAATAAAATTAATTAAATTGTTACTCGGAAAAACGTGCTGATAAATACAATATTTTCCAAAAACATGTACACTGGTATAGGTATAATACCTACACAGACGAAAAACTGTGGGCTTTTCCTTACATGATATTATCTTTTCCATGTTGTTGATTAATTGATCCATCATGCGGTACTAAAATACAAACATTATGATTATTATTGCGTCCAAAGCCATGTAAACAGACTCAACCATTGAATATTGCAAATTACATTGATAATCGATAAGTATAAAATGTTATATTGCTGAAAAATTTTGAATGGTTCGAGCAACTTCAACAAAATGTGACAAAATTGGTAGTCTACCTATAGAATCTCCGATCATAACATTTTACTATTATGTTTATATAAAAATATAAATTATTATTAGAATTTTTATTGTGGCATAACAATTTTGTAATAAATGCAAGAAATACAACTACTTAGAAAAAGTAAAAATTCATTGGCATAACGAATTATGATTTTCATTAAAAAAAAATTCAAAAGTGAAATTAAAGTAAATATTATTGTTGTGTCGTACCTGGGAGTTGTGTGTGCAGATAGTTCGGTGGTTAGTTGATTTTGTTTATTTCAACAAGTTGGTTTAGAAATTTTTATTGTTTTGGTTTGTGAGTCATTCTGATTATGGTGATTTCCGCAATGAAATTTGTGAAAATATAAAATTTTGTGCGAATAGACTTAATTACGTTTATTTATAAATTATTTGTATTATAAGATAAAATGTACGTATAAATTTAATGGATTTGCAAAATCAATACATGTACCAAAATTTATTCAAGATAAAAATAATTTACGCCTTGAGATTTGCGGGGTTGTACAATTTTGTTTATCAAAAGTTTTTTTTTGGTTTAAAGGTGATATATGAATGAATTTGGCTGATAAAATTTATAATTTCATTATTTTGCTAGTCCCTCAACTGGAAATTTGTCAACTGTTAAATGCCAAATATTATTTTTGAGTCAACCCGAGTCCTACGTCATTGAGTTGCCAACAGTTGGGATTTTATTTATTTATTTTGCTGGCGCTACAACCCATTTAGAGGTTTGATCGCCTCAATCAAGCTATCTTAGGATTAAAGATTGAATGGTCTGTTGTATCCAGGGTTTTATTTATTATTCCCTCAAAATTTGTTAAGTGATAAACTTTAAACAGAGTTAAGTGGTTAAAGTATGTATATATACTATCTCGATAAATTAATCTATCCATCCATTCCATGTTTACTTGAAAACCAATCCCTAGAGTCTCATCTAAAAATTAAATGAAACTTATTGATTTAAATGGAAATGGGTTGTACAGTAAGGCTAACTTTTCGCTTTGTAAAATCGTAATCCGAAACTGTTCAATATCAACTAAAACAAATAATTCAGAGGAGGAATCGGAAATTCGTAACACAACTATGACTCTGTCGGAGTGCAGAACTCATGGGCCGATTGATCTTCCATGTCAGTACTATAGGCTGGCGTGGAGTTATGTTATATGCAGATGGTTCTATGGAAATCGGATCTATAGCCGTACGTCCTCGAATGGCAAACGACGTAAAAGTAAGACGGGAAAAGCAAAGGAGTTGGGCGTGTTTCGACCCCAGAACCGATGCAAAAATAAAACAGTTATTTATAGGAATTTACAACTCTCATCTTAGTTTACAACGTTCATCCACACGGGATATCATGAAGTCGGTTTTAATCTTCGTTTCTTTCCCGTTTACCTATAAAACCGGTTTTATAGGTAAAGGGAAAAGAAACGAAGATTGAAACCGACTTCATGACGTTCCGTGTGGATGCACAGTATAGGATTCGTTTAATGTACAGATCTCCAAATATAAAGTTTAATCGTGTACACAGCGTAATATCAACTTTGACCGATGTTTTCTTGTATTTTTGTGTTTTAATGAATATTAAATGAACGAGACATTGTATAAATAAGTAAGACAGACGAATATGGGGTAAATTGACGTGATTATTAAATTTTGTTATATCCGTCAGATCAGTTTTAGAATTAGTTCGATAATTTTTTCTCGGGCTTTTTGTGAGATCAATTGTGTTCTTTTAATCCAATCGCCTGTTTTTCTATTTTAATAACCATTGTGATTTCCTTCAATAGTTGATTTTGTATAATAAATTTATACTTGTTGGATTGCTATCTCCAGTCGTTTAGCTTTCAGTTTTCAAAAAATCAGGATAATATACAGGACCATCCGCTAATTAGGGGTGAAAAATTTGTGTCGAATCGTTACGTTTTTCTCGATTTGAAGAAAGAAAATAACAGTTACTTTTTAAAACTATGTACCAGTTAATAACCGTTCATGCTGTTAGGTAAACCAATTAGAGAAGAAAATCGCAACTGCCACTGATAGAGCATTAATGCAGCTTGATTTTCTTCTAATTCGTATCTCAGTGGCAAAAATCTGATCTAATGACTATAAGTACTACTTCGATTATTTAAGGAAAGATGTACGTTATTTAGCCCGACACATAATCAAGAAGTTGTCGTTATGGCTGTCACGTGGCAAAGAGATATAATGCGACAACAACTACAGCATCCACCTCAAGCAACCGTTGCTTGCGTTAGTACAACTTTGGGTGACCGTATGAGAACAGCATAAAAGTAATTGTAAACATATATTGAGCATTCTGCCCCTTCCAGCAGCCCTGCAAACCGGGCCTAGGACTTAATGCTACAATTACACATTAATCCGAAAAATAACATAGTTATATAACCTCATTAATTAGGCAGCGGCCTTAGTATGCATGTTATTGGTTTGGGGTGCAGTTTGAGTTTTTGGAACTATTGAACCATACTTTCAAACAACAAAAATAACTGAAATATCTTATAAAGAAAATAATTTCCCTAAATTTTCAAATATTTTTGGACACATAAATTGGAATTTCCAACAGAATAACTCTCATCCACAAAAGCGCAGGTGCGCGGGAGAAAAATGAATACAAGGGCAAAATGTGGGGTTGCTTTTATGGCCACTATAATGAGCTAAAGCTAATGGACCACGTATGAGGTTGGTTAGTCCGAAATGTCTTAAGAGTCCGGTCAACGATTTCACGACCAAAAACTCTTGGAATGGAATGAAGTTTTAACTCAATTGTTAGAAAGCAATTTATGATTCCAAGCCGAACAGAACTTGTGAAGTTATTATGAATAAAGAAGGCTATACTCATTGAAGCCCAAAAATAATTTTTTTTGTGTTTAATGATTTTTTTTCTATTTGGAGCAGTTGACTGCAGCTATTCAGTTCACTTAAAAATACTATATTTTTTGATATTCTTAGCTTTAGAAGAGAGTGAGGGAAAGACTAACAATAGTATTTGGAATTTGTGTTTGGAGTTTTTGGGATTTAACCTAATGTACCTAAAATCACGAACAAATGGCTATCAACCTTAAATGATGCACAAATCATATAGGCATATATAAAAATGCTCACACCTATTTAGTTAAAGTGTATACATGTAATTTAGCACTTACGTCCGTTTCATTTGGACATTTACGCTAAAACAGGTTTAGCATTGTTTCCTATTGATGTCTTGTAGAAGGACGTTGTCTGTTAGTCTGCTATTATCATGATTACTACTCCAATATCAGTCAACTGAGATGTGAAATTTGATGTAAAGGTAGGTTTAAAAGTGTAGTGAGTGTGGCTGCTAGATAAGTTCGATATCCGGCCAAATCAGATAAACGGTGTTTTCCATACATTTCTTTTTTAAAAGATAAGAGATTCCATATATTTTTTTTTTAAGAAAGAGGTTCCTCTATTAATTATACTTCTATTGATTAATAATAAACTTCTTAAGGTAACAAAGCGGAATCTGGGTATCGCCACGATAGTATTGTAAAAGACATTACACCGGCTTGTGTATTTAAAATTTTTACTTACGAATGTTAGGCTAATTTTGGAACAATATTTGGATGATTTTAAGTTTATTCCTGGTAATCACCAACAGTTCCCTACAGTTTTTGACAAGCTGGTGTACACATTCAAATTTCATACTTTAAATAATTTCAGAATACATCATAATGATACTGTCAAATATAGAAAAATAATTTGGTCTATCGGGAATACTTATAATGGTTATTTTTAGCCATAAGGCTAGAAGCACGTTTCATCGCATACACGATAAAAAATTCTTTTGAAATTTGAGTAATATAATCCGGCTTCGTGCTAGCTCGCAAACGTCGATATATTCGCGAGCGGTTAATTTTATTAACAAACAAACAACAATTTTATTACAAATTATATTAAGACCGGATCTAAAGGCCATGCTTTTAGAGCAGAAAAATTAATTTGGCACAGCCAGGCATAACATAAAGCTACCTGCGGTAGAATCAATTCAATACCTTTACAAATATTTATGTTGTGTTATTCGAACATTTTGTACTTTTCGTTTTCTTTTTCTGAATCCTGATTATCGTTTAGTTTGCTGGGAAGTAACTTGTTTTACAGAATTCAACTTGTTAATGAGGTGCAGAAACATTTGATACGAATTCCGAAAACCAATATCGGCCTTCTTGGATTTCTTTTTCTTTGTACGCATTTTAGCTCAAGTTGTTGAAAAATTATTATGTCGAAATCTCAAAATGATACCATGATAATGACTATATCAATTCGTATTTTGTTGCGTTTTATAAAGTATTTGTATTGTTCATTTCTATTGTTTCAGGCTCGAATTGCCGCCCTACTCGGTGAACGTAAGGGACAGGAGTCCTTAAAGTCTGATTTAATACGTCGCATAAAAATGCTTGAGTATGCATTAAAACAGGAACGCGTAAAATTTTATCGATTACAATACGGTTGCGATCCACCAAATATAAACGATGTTAAACCACCATCCGATGAGGGAATCGGTAATGATGTAGCACCAGATTCCGAGGTACCATATAGTTCTGTATCTAATATAACTTGGCGACAAGGCAGACAATTATTACGACAATATTTGCAAGAGATCGGATACACAGATACCATAATTGATGTACGCTCAAATCGTGTACGTTCATTATTAGGTTTAAATAATAATACGGAACAAGAGGAGAATATCAATCCGAATATTAATGGTAATGAAAATAATAATAAACGGGCTAGCGATACGCAAGGTATGGAAACCAATTTTGATTTTTTAATTTTTGTGTTTTTTTTTCGTTTTGCTTCTTTCATTTATTAATTTTGAATATACAAGTTGAGTACAATGATTTTGAAGGGCGAAATACACCGGCAAAGAAAACACAACCCACTACAATGACAGAGGCAATGATACTTGATTCGGAAGCGGCTGTGATGGCTAATTTTGAATTTTTAGGACAGGATACCGAAATGTCGGATGATGACGAGATATCGGATGATTTAGATGTTGTGGGGGATAATGACGAGGCGGACATTAAAACTTCGAAACGTAAAACGGAAGACGGGATTATATCGCATGAAGGTAAAATGCTTTATTTACCTATTTATCGTGTGTCCAAAATTTTTTTAATGTTCAAATTGCAGAAGTCATAACTGACGAAGTATTGAACGAACTCATAGCTGTAAATGAACAAATTTATGGTAATAAAAATCAAAACGATGGGAATGAATGGGGTAAATTTTCAATCCGCTCCTTAATATTATAAAATCTGTTATATATATTTTTTTTATTTAAGATAATTCAAGACGTAATTTAATGCCCGGAGATGAAGAAGTTGATTCAACACTTGGTTTGGGAGAATTAGCTCAATTAACCGTTAACAATGAAGCCGAATCAACATACGATGTATCAAATTCGAAAGAAACTTACAGAAAAACATGGAACGCTAAATATACGCTACGGTCACATTTCGATGGTGTTCGAGCATTAGCATTTCATCCCCAGGACTCAGTTTTGATAACTGCGTCCGAGGATCATACACTCAAATTATGGAATTTACAAAAAACGGTTCCGGCCAAAAAATCGGCAAGTCTTGATGTCGAACCGCTTTACACGTTTCGCCAGCACAATGGCCCCGTAATAAGTTTAGCCATGTCCGCAACGGGAGAACAATGTTATTCGGGTGGTTTAGATGGTGTAATAAATTGTTGGAATTTACCATCGTCGAATATTGATCCGTACGATAGTTATGATCCATCGGTACTAAAAAGTACGTTCGACGGACACACAGATGCTGTCTGGGGGCTCTCCGTCAATCATACAAAAGGGCATTTAGTTTCGTGTGCGGCCGATGGTACTGTTAAATTATGGTCACCACAAACAAAAATACCATGCTTAAATACATTTACTTCGGAAACCGAAGGTATACCAACATCGGTTGATTTTGTTCGGGACGAACTCGATCGGATTGTGGTTGCATATATTAGTGGCCATTGTATTATTTATGATACGGAAACCGGAAAACAAGTTGTTAAATTAGAAGCTGCTCAGGAAATAGCTGGTAATTTTGGTAAACACATAAACAAAGTAGTAAGCCATCCGACTCTTCCAGTTACGATCACAGCACATGAAGATCGCCATATACGATTTTGGGATAATACAAGCGGGTCGCTTGTACATTCAATGGTCGCACATTTAGATGCTGTAACAAGTTTAGCGATTGATGCGCATGGTATATATTTATTGTCTGGTTCGCATGACTGTTCGATACGACTGTGGAATTATGATAATAAAACGTGTGTCCAGGAAATAACGGCACATCGTAAAAAATTCGATGAAAGTATTTTAGATGTTGCTTTCCATCCATCTAGGCCCTATATAGCTAGTGCTGGTGCCGATGGTTTAGCAAAAGTATTTGTTTAAATACTAAATATATATATATATACATAATTCATAAAACCAGATATTTTTTAATTTAATTAATTAATTATTATTATTAAATTTTTTGTTCAATTTTATTTTTTTTATTTAATTTTATTTTTTCTTTGTGTAAAAGATAATAATTATTATTTTAAAATATAAATAAAATATATTTTGAACATTTAAAAAAATTACAAAATTAATCGTAATCGATATCAAAAAAAAAATTAAATAAGAAACATAAATTAATGCATGTATTTTAGACAAAATGAAAAAATAAAATTAATTATTAAACATATTCTCCAAGAAAAAAAAATAAATTTATTTATAAATTAGTCAAAAAATATACAAAACAATATTTGAAAATACAAAAAATAATAATAATTAGTAATTGTGAATAAAAAATTAAATAAAAATAATTTTACTTTTTATTTTTCTAAGTTTGCTTATTATTTCGGTTTCTTAATTTTTTCTTTGTTCCAATCATAAATTCCAAAATTTTCTTAAACAACTACTATATCTCTACCAATTACGTTAAAAAATACAATAAATTTAAATGGCTAAATTGATTTATTATAAATATATAACATAATTATACTATTTGGTATCCATGCGACAAAAATAAGTTTTTCAATGAAAAATTATTAAAAATTTAAAAATTCCAGACACAATGCGGTAAATCTTGAAAATATGGCGAGGGATTTGAATCACGGATTAACATTAGGACGTACTTTTTAGTGATTCCAGCGCCATTAGTTTCAAAAATGTTGGCTCGAAATCATTATGTGTCCATAGTAATAATTCGCCGTATGGCCGAGGGCTTTATAATAATTTGTAATTCTGTTGCGTGCGCTCCCAAGCATACTAACTAGGTTTGTTTCGTTCCAAATCGTTCTATTAATAGTTGAATGTTTTACGTAGGTCTAATATTTAAGTTTTTAAACGCCATTTTTAATTTTATATCCGTTTATTATTATTTTTCATTTATCTAAGTTTCAAACCACATGTAAAATTAATCATCATCATGTTTTTATTAATTAGCGCATTGCAATTGTATCGATTTGATTATTTTAATTAATTTAAAATTGAGATTAAAAGAATATGTAATTTAAAAATGGATCAACCAGTCGCGATACAAACGATCAAAGATCCAAATAAAATCTAGTCAACGACACATACACAAAAAATTGTTTTATTAAATAAATGGTTTATAATTTTTCACTTTTTAATTAATTTATTTTACTAATAATATAAAATAAAAAATTTAATTAATAATTCGATCGATCAAATTGCAATGTAACTTATTATTATTTTTTAAATAATTTATAAATTATTAAACATAATCAAAAATTATATTGTTAAACATACTTAATTTTTATCAACAATATTCAGTAGGGGCCTATTTATGAAAATTTTCGTGATCTAAAATATTACATTTACAATTAATTATTTAAATGTTAATAAATTTTTTATTATTCTATGCACACAACGTTATCTGTGTTGTTTTATGTAACCTGACAAGCAGTGGAACGAAACGTAATATTTTCAGGTGAGTGCAAATTTTCATAAATCAGCGTGCGCCCCCATATCTTTTTATTTAGTTTGTATTTTCTTACTTAATTCTATCAGTCATAAACTACAAGAAAAATAAATTAAATAATAAACAAAATAGCAATAATTTTTTTTCTAAAATTATTTAATAAATTAATTAATTTAAAGTGAAAAGAAAAAGGAAAACTAAGTTGTTCAAAAAATTTATTATTATAATAATAAATAATTAATAATTGATAATATATATATTTTTTCAAAAACAAACATTGTCTATAAATTGTATGTTTATTAATTAACACAATTGATAATATAAAAAATTACGAATTCATAAAAAAAACAAAAAAAAATAGTTTTACATTTTTAATTAATTAATTATATTATACATACATATTATATAAATATATTATAAAATATAAAAAATGACAAAAAATCAAATTAAAAAAAAATGATTAAAATTAATAAATGATAGAGAGTTATGTAATATTTAAAACAAAAAACAACTATGATTTTATTTTATAATATTTTTTTTAATTATAATTAATTATATATATATACAAGTTAGTAATGATAATATTAAAAATTTAATACTCAAAAAATATTTTTTTTTATTATTTTATTGATTTTACGTTACCACTTCGAAATATTAATTGCTTATTTTAATTTTTTTCTCGCTAGGATTTGTAATTGTGTATAGAACCTTTCTAGATTTCAAGTTTCTCTAACCCGATTAATTTTATTATGTTAATTTGTTATTAGTTAGTGAGACAATTTTCCTGTGGTTTACGCGTTTGTTTGTTTATAATCTTTGTTATCTGCTATGGGGCCGAAGCACTCTCAATTTTTCGCTTTTCACGTCCTACCTTACGCAGTAGCCAAATCGACCACGTATGGCGATCGGTCCGATTTACGTAGAACCATCTGCGCATTGCATAGCTACATACCCACATAAATCCGTCTAAAATGTTAATGCCATACGGTGATGGATGTAAAACCTAAGTAGGCTTTCCCCTGTCCCGTATATTTCGATTTAACTGGGATAAAACCTTTTGTTCCCGGGATTAGCCGGCATTTTAAAATTAGTTATTAAAATAGATTACGTTGAATTACGATTATCTGAATGGTTAACGATTATCGGAATGGTTTTAAAATACCGAAACCAATTTTTATTTTGAACTCAGGATGTGACGTGCCATAAAAACTTTAAAAACACGTTTGGTATTGATATTAAGACAAATTATTGTGTGAGGCTCGATTTAATATCAACAAGCAAGAGTTATGTCCTAAAGATTTGGGTAGCTTACTATTGCTTGGATCGAGAAGTAATAATCTTCTAAGATTGAATTATGAGTAAGTATGCTGTATTGGAGGCTCAAATTATTAAAACATAGCTCCAGCTCAAAATACTCGGCAATATATAATTTTATTTAAATGCTGTGCCAAATCTACTAATTATCGACTAAAGTGTTACTCTACTAAGATATAAGAAAACTAGATTGATAATAGCAGCATCCTAATTTATAATTAGGTAATTGAATAATAATCTGCTTTGCCGAGTTTTCCATAGTTAATTTGCACGACATCTTACATTTGTTGTTGTTTTCATTGCAAAATGAATTTCAGTTCCACAACTAAAGGCGTCGCCCTAATCGAGATTTAGATATTTTCATACAACTATTTTATAACCACATACTGGGGCGGGATCATGAATCTCGCGCGGAAATTTTAGATGAGTAATCGAATGAATTTGTAAGATTTTTGATTAAAATATTTGATTTTAGTATGTAAAGCTATTAGTGCGACATCTTAAGGTTAGGAACCATGTTGGAACCCAGTTTTTTGTTCATTTCCTATATATGCAGTAGATATATTGTGAAATATTTCTCAAAATTAATGACTGACGTTTTTATTTATAACTGTATACCGGATTTGAAATAACGCATACTCCATTTAAAAATATTACCTAAGATGCTTTCTGTTGATACAACTTTCACATCCCGTTCTTTTACAAGGCGGTCACGATTAATCTTTGTAAGTGATATGGTAAATGCAATATTGGACAACATTCGGATCGCACGAACCAAGACTTGTACATGATAATGAGAAAATTTGATTAAAACTCCGAAAAAGATGTGCCTAGCACTAACTAGTATTTTAAGCAAAATTGCCCATTAGTAAAATGTTTTTGCACCGTTTAAATCAATGGAAAATATAATTTATCGTATTGAAAAGAGTTTTTTCTTATTAGGTATATTGATATGTTGATGGTAGTATACTCGCATCCATGTTGAATATTCTGTATCCATAAAACAATGTTTCTGTTGCATATTAGGTATCTTTTATATTTGAGAGTCATCATTATCTGCGAGAATCTGCAGATTTCTGAAAATATATATAATATTTGAAATACAATTCGTTGGGGTCTATAGCCCACCAAACAAAATCCAGTTTCCAAGATTTCGTTTTCAGAACTCCACTTTTTTAATTAAAACATTAGGTCTGTTTTATAATTCAACCCAAGCGAGCCGAGTTAGCCTGGGGCCCTATTCCTGAATACGATACGAATACTAAAATACAATATTCATATATGGATTGAATCAGATTCGTACGATTCTTATTTAAAATTGAATAGAAATCTTGTACTTTTGTTTTCGTATCGTATTCAGGAATAGGGCCCCTGTGTATTGTACACCGAGCGAAGGTTGTGCAGAGTCAAATAATCGAGTGGGCATAGAGTATTAAATTGTTTTTTACTTGGCGCACTCTTGGTACACTGACATTCATTTCATAGTAAAATTTGACCAACCGAGTACACGCGGTGTAAGCGCAGTTCACAAAGTAAGTGAGGCAGTATACAGGTTAAAATTACTCAGGTTGAATAAAAAACACAGAGTATTTTCTGACAGCGCACTGCCTGCTCGGATTAAATTATAAGACAGGCCCATTACACATACTTAAATACTTGAAAAAAAAACGTATCTATTTCTAAAAATCAGTATACTGTTGCGTTGCGTGTAACCTCAAATTTAATCATGGCGTTCAAGCATACTATAAGTAACGGACCCTCTGAGCATAACTCTCAAGTCCACAAAAACGAAATTTAATATGCTGACGTCAGTCACACAAAAATTAGAAACGCAATTTTTAATAGCAAGGAGAAATGTTGCGTTTGGCAAATATGGCAAAAAAAATAAGCGAGTACGCGCTAAAAATTTGCTGAAAGAACGAAAGTCACTTGGGAAATTGACATTCCAAATAATCTCAAGTATGCAGAGGAGAGTTTAAATAATCAAAAGTTTTAAATTTTAAATTGTATCTGATGCTGATTATTGGTTGATGGACAGTACCTTTAAAGTTAAACCTACTCTATTTCAAAAACTATATTCACCCTTCCGTCTATTGCCTAATGAATGGCAAATGAACAGAGATTTATAGCCAATTTTTTTACGAATTATTTCGGGTTGGTTGTGAAAATTCGCTGCTTTCAAATCGAGTCCCCATAATATTTGACTTTGAAAAGGCAAGTGTAAAAGCAGGCAGAACATATTTTACGCATATGGTATTTAAAGGTTGTCTATTTTACCTTGGTCAGATGTTATGGCCAAAAATTAAAAAATAACAATTGTTAGTCAAATATGAGATAAAGAAAAATTTAACATTCAAATGCGGATGATATAAGGCATTTATAGCTCCTGTAGAGATTTATTTATTTGACCAATTTTATGAAACCAATTATTTTAATAAGTTAAACCACACCTTAGACGTCGACGGGCAAAAATTTGCCAGGTGGATTAACCAAAACTATATAGACGAGCATAAGAAGAAGAATTGTGTAATTACTAACTAAACCAAAACGTTCGCATATGTGTTGGTCATTTTCAAATGCCGTCGAAAAAAGCCTACCTATAGGACTAAAACCAGTTTGGGGGCAGGTGTCAAGTTGTATTAGGGAGCTGTTAAAGAAGCATGTAACGATTACATTATAGTTCGAGATCAACACAAGTATGACAAAATACTGCATATCACATTGGGCTGTCAAATTACTGTGAATCAAGGATAATTTTATTGTTACTCTTGCTTTACTTTAGTTTTTTAATATATATGTTCGTATGTTTGATTTATGGAAAAGTGAGATTAGTGGAATTTATTGATCACTTTTACATGATTTCCATGGCGAATAGGTCTAGTGCTATAGATGCACAATTTCGCACCGGATGGTACATTTTTTATTTTAGAAGAGCTGTTGGGTGTAGCAACCTTGTTCGCCTTATATAGAATTGAATCTATTTTTAATGGCGGCGCGTTCAGATTATATTTGACTTGAAATTCGCGTACTTTATTAATACCAGCGGATGGTTAGATGATAGTTCATAGCATGTATCTGGTATAACATAAATTCCAGCGATACTATTTATTTACACAGATGCCGATTAAATTGAAAATTGTACATCAATCTAATGGCCAATAGATTGGTCTGCCACCAGATACCTTATTTATTTTTAATTGTTGCATACAATCTCATGGCTGGTTGAAGAAAGTAGCAGGCTGAATTCTGCATACTTGAAAGTAGCATTCTTCTAAGCAGTTATTTGTTGCATCACAAATTTTTGCTTCATGCTGTCTAATTTTCTCTCTAACAGTGCGGTTTAATTGCTCAAAAAATTTTACAAAAAGTTAAAAATTGAGGGAATAAAATGTCAAACTTGCTGGCCCAAAATATTTGTTTATAAATAGAAATTTGCCACACACAACTTCATGTGTTGTACTTTTTATTTATGTTACGTTAACCCATTGGTATGCTATAAGGATAATTTATTATTCATTCTTGAATTTGTTTGGTCCTTAATAGTTGCATTTATTGCTGCTTTGAAGTACATAGTATTTTGTATTTGTATCATATTGTGTTTATGGTTGAAAGACGATTCCTTCATTGGCTAAATTTCATACATTTTGTTGTTCTATACCTGATACCATGGAGTCATTGTTTGCTTATCTCTCTATTCGATCTGTGCAGTTTGGTACTTACTTCGCAAACAGCTTCCACTTTTCAATAGTTTCGTGAGTATCTAAACAATTGGTACATTAAGACTTACGTTTGTGTGGTTCTTCTACGATCACTTTCCAATACAACAGATGTATCATAATGTAAATTTCCATTATCGTGTATTCCTTTGGTCTTTGCTCCTTGTTTTATCGGGCTCCAGTAAAATTATCAGATATAATATGATCCATATTCAAATTGCCAACTATCTGGTGTTCTATTGATATTAAAGCAAAATTTCCAAGTCGTTCCTCTAACATTGTTGATCTTTAATAATTTTTAATTTTGAGAACCATCTTTCTCTGGTCGCAACGGACACTGGAAATGTTAATAAAATTCGTAAAGCTACGCACAAATTTGGGACCGAAGACTGCAAATTGTTTTCCAATATATAGATAAGTACCTGCACAATTTTATTATAACTTCGTCAAACAAATCAACACCATTTATCAAATTCACTTCTTTAATCATCAGAAAGTTTAAAGTGTACCAATCTTTACAGTTTTGCAGTAACTACTCATCTGATTGTTATCCAATATCGTAAACGAATCCAAACATATCATTATATCCCCGAAGCTTTTTGGACCTTTTGGAAATAGATGTTAATGCTTGATCCAGAATGCAAAAATAAAAATTATATTTAAAATGCGTTTTTGGATCTAAGATTGGTTCATCTATGCTTTCATAATTGAAATTTCGAGATTTTCGGTTCTTTTCTCACCAATAGCAAGACAAGCAAGTCCCACGTCCAAATCATTAGCTATGTAACACCATCCTTTGTAACACCAAGAATTTCTTCAAACTCTTTATCGCTTCTACATTTTCTGACAAAAATTTCTTTAACGGAGAAAAGCATGCTTCCATATCAGTGGCAGGATTTTGCAATAATTTGCTAACTATATCAATTTGATCAACAGTGTGTCATAAGACGTGTTTGAAAGTAAATTAGTTTTTGGCCGTCGAAACGGTCGTCTGTGTGCGGTACACACATTGCACACACGTGGCTCCAACCCTGGTTTAAATGGTATTACTTTATTTGATTATAGAATTATGGTAAACTTGCAAGCTGTCCCTTCAAACTATTTAACCTTATCAATTTGTAATTAAATTAATTGTGGCTGTGATTATTATCCATAAAATTTCTGAATCAGATAGTTAATATTGTTCTGCAAACATTTCTTTATTTGTCACCAAAGGGCCCAAAAAATGTTTTGCAAAAGAAAAAATCAGCAGAATATTCTAATGATGGCTCCTATACAGAAATTTGATTTACACATGAGGTGATCTGTGTTCAATCCATTAACCATTCTCATTTATACCTCCTACCAAGCGCTTCTTTTACAATGTACCATAAATATGCTTGAATCATTCAAAATAATATCCGCTAGTGAAAATGTGTATGTGAATCCCAGTTAGTTACACATCTATAAAGGGCCTACTGAGATAAAAAAAATTTACCATAACTTAGAAGATTATTAGCTTCTACATAGCGATTCATCTGGATTGTATAATCCTTCGATAGAAGGACTACTAGAAAACCACATAATTCAACCGGAAACCATTTCCTCTGGGATAATTCCACTCGACACAATTGAGCTTTAAAATCTCAGTAGTAGTAAGCTAAATTAAAAGTGTTTTCTCCAACCGTTTGTACCACATATAACAACATTTATAAGGAATAGCTGAATCGTTCAAGCTATACCGTGTTTTAGTTTGCTTGTTTAATTCTATCTTCCCTTTAAATTGTGACATTCTTTGAACACTTTTTCACTTCTACCAAATGATTTCCAATCACATTATTTCTGAAAACATAGCAAACGTTTTATGTTGGCTGTGTTTCTTGGTGGTTAATCTGATCCGGTTCAGTTCATGTTTCGTGAAGCAAAGCAAAGGCGCTTACTAGATTTCAAATTAAAATTTGAGATCTAAAATAAAATTTGCTTCTGGATGAAACACGACAATTATTAGATTTGCATCAAATATCAAACAAATTTTAACTACAAAATTTTTCATGGGTAAACATATTTATGGAGTAAGACTAAACAAAAAAAAATTAGTAGTGCAAGGGGAATTATTATTTTTGGTATTATGCCATTGAATTCGGTAAGTAATCCTTTCGGAGTTTAAGTCAAAAGAAGCAACTTTTCTAAACGCAATTCGACTGGCACAATTTCGCTCGAAAATATTTCATTTGTAAATTGCCTAAATCTGTAGTGCTTCTTCTCTGAAGAAGAAAAACATCTTCTACATATTCTTCAGTGAATTATTTTAAAATCCGTCAGATTTGTTTTTTGTTCAACCCACGCTTTTGGTTGGTTGTATAATATTTAAACCACTTGTATTAATGCCACTGACCATTAAAATTCAAGAATTTTTCCTTTAATTCTGGTTGTTAAACTTTCATTAGTTCCGGCTATTACTGAGTACTGTAGATTTATAAAGGAACTCTAAAAATGAGATGGATTGTGAGATATGGCTAAGACAGCCAAAGGAGGTGTCTCGAATAAAATATTGATGAAATGAAAATCTTTATTACCTTAACAAATTACCAACAGCGAGGATTATAAGTTGACTTGAGGGAAATTATTTACTTATTCAATTTGTATAGATTTAAAGTCCAAGTTTCTGAGAAGTTTCTGTCCAAGTTTCTTCTTTCTAGTCAAAAGAAGTACTTATAATGAGCTGTCTCTTAAAGCTATCTTGAGCAAGTGTATTGAAGCTTTTATTTTTTATTAATTTTCAATTAAAATAGGAATTGTATTGTTTGTTTAAGTTGCTGTAACCCGAAGAGTCCCCTACTTTGATAATGAGATTATGTACAATTAAATTGTTTAAAATCTTATGCACATATAATATCAATTCGAAATTGTTCATAAATGGTAAAGAACCGAATTCTTACCCTTAATTAATTTTAAAGCCCTCTTGCGGATGCTTTCTAATTCATTTAGTTTAAATTTTGCTACTCCAATCCAAAGAGGGTTTAAGTCCAATAATCTGGGGTTAATATACGCATTATATATCAGATACAAATGTTCTCGAGTTAAGAAGGTCCTTATATGTTTAATAACAACCACGTAAGGACTTATCGATTTTTGATCTAATCTACATTATTCTGCCAATCCAATCTACATGATAAGCCTTGCTTATCAAATATTAATTATTTTGTTTTGTCGGCATTGAGCATCAGACGATTTAAATTTAACCAAGTATCGATTAAGATCAGATCGTTATTAATCATTGAATATATAAACTATGTTTTTAGTCCGCTGCATAAAATATAACGCTATCGTGTGCGAAAAGTTACAAGGTATCGTTTAATGGCAAATCAAAAATGTTGTTAATATAAATTTTAAATAGGCAGGATCCCAATAGATCCCTGTGGAACGCTGCACAACACTGTTAATTCTTCATTTACAGTTCCATTGGCAGTCACCTTCGGTTTCCTACCGTGTAAATAGTTTTCAAACAATTTCAATTGCGTTGGGTTAAATTGCAGTATTTCTAATTTCAGTAGCAGTATTTCATGATTAACACAGTCAAAGCTCTTTCGAAATCTAGAAACAAACTGATATTGATCTAATATTTGATTGCTAACCAGAAAATGTTCAAGTCTTCTTAGAAATAGTTTCTCAAATACCGTGGATCCACGAGTTCATTACCTTCGCTTTTTTAGTTATTATGAGGCTATGCCGCGTAATTAATTTTCCTAATTCATTTATGAAATTCTCTAGATTCATCAATTTGAGTAACTCATTCCAGCTCTTATCGCTACGTATCTTTCGGCTATGATAATTCGATGGTCAGTTAGGTTGGAGTCATTGTCCGTTAGATAGTAATTAAAATTAACCAAATTCGTAATACAGTGATTAATTACCGTTGCAATTCCGTTTTGTACCCTAGTTTCAAATTTTATATCAATCGAATTCAAAATTACAAAACCTTGTGAATCCACTATAACTCTACAACTTCTGATTCATCTTCATCAAATTTATATTTGCGTCTCCAAGCACTAGTGATTTCGTATGAGAAGCCAACAAATTTTCTAATAACTCCTTAAATGTTGTTTGCGTGTTTTTTTTTTGTAACCGGTAAAATGCAAATATATTTATACAGTTCTGAAGATATGAATAATCATGATCACGCTGGTAGAGTAATACCGATGGGATGCTTGAACTAGCAAAAATAGCACACCCTCCTTTTCATTTAGATCATGTGAAGTATTTTTCAGTTTTCCCATTTTCAGTTTTTTCTTTCATTTCAATAATTGATCGATTTTATGTATGATTCTTAAATCTTTTGTTTTCGTTCAGGTGGCTAAGTACGAGTATGTTAAATTTGTTATTTTTTACGTTGCTTGTTTGAAAATTTGGGTCATCAGGTTAACATGTGTTGATTTATAATTCGGTTTCGATCTTAAATCTCCAGTTTGGTTACTTGAGCGGTGGTTCTAAAACCGTGGGACAAAAATCATCTGAAAATTGGACAAATATTTGTATTGCAAAATATGTATAATGTGTCGCTGCTCGAAATCGCAAAAGTATATCCTAGAAAAGGAATATATAACAGTCCAATATGCAGACCGAAACTTAGGAACACAATATTTAATATTAGGGAGAGTAAGAGTTATATTATAGTCATGTTTATATTTAGCCAAGTTAAAATTTGTTAGCCAAACAAGTCACATCCTACATTTCTATTCACCAAATTCGATACTAATTAACCTGTATAACTGGGCCTACATTTAATAGGCACAGTTTTCTACTCATGCATATAACATATAGCGGCATGTTATTTTAAACTCGCTGGCGAGTATAAAAAATTGTAAATTTGTAAGCATGTCGAGTTGATTTTGGAATCAAAAATCGAGGCAACGGGGGAAAATTATTGTTTAACTTAAGATTAAATTTAGATTGATGCCAAAATCAACCAGACAAATATATGTACGTGTATTATGTAGCAATCAAAAGATTTTACAATGTAAATTCACATTCACAACATCGTTTATATATTTAAAAAAATATATTTATGTTGTTCTTGTATTTGTTCAGTTAATTCGTATGTAGTAAGTCATAAATAAACTTTGGCCATTTGAAAAGCAAATCGGAATAAAATTACGTAATTGTATCACTAACTGTGGATCACTATTTAAAATCAAATTATATTTGCCATAATTTAAAATTGTTCTACCACCAAATGTATTCGAAAATTCTTGTATTGCAAGATTTTATAGCTCCCAGTTTCAGTATTCAAAGACATGGTAAGCTCAATTCATTTAAAATTAAATGGCGGTTCACAGTCAACAATTACAACCAACAGAAGAAGCAAGTGAAAACAAAGTTACACATAATAATAAATAATAAAAGTTTTACTTACATAAATTTATAAATAATATATATATAAATAATATACATATAAAATATACATATATATATAATTATACAATAAAAAATATATTAGGAATTTAAATTATAAGATTGAGTTTCAAGATTAGCCCTTTCTCCATTAACACGAATTTTGAAACAGAAACTGCAAAACAAATAACAAATCATATAAATAATAAGGATGTGCATTCATATTACAGAAAAGTATAAATAAATCAATGATTATCATTTAATAAAATGTTTTCGCAAAAACTATTGCAAATTAAAAAGCAAAATAATAAATAATGGTATCCATTCAATGAAAACCTTCTATTCTTTTCTTCTGTCCTGCTATTTTTTCTATCGCGATATTCTTTTGCTACGTTTTACTTTATTTTTACTTTTTTTGCGTAATAAAAGCGAGTACTTAAATGTAAGTCGAAAAGTTCATTATAATTGTCATTACATAATTATTAAACTGGTAAAATATAGACGTTTATTAACTTTTATGCATTGTTCAAGTTTGCCACAAATCTAAGATTTTTTAAAGACAAACTAGTCGTTTCGAAAGTACACGTTTTACATAAAATTTACTCTTAAAATCAGTTCAAATTTACGGCGATAAATACGCCCGAGATAAAATAACAGAATAAAAGAAAAGAAAAGTAGGTGTATTGAATGGGGCCCAATATTTAATAGTCTAAAACCAATAAAAGTCTTACATATTAATAAAATTAATCTTAAATAAAGATAAGAAAACAAAACTGTATTAAAAACATTTATATAACATTAATTTAAATATTACAAGAAAAAGAAATACATACTATATATTGTTAGTTCGCCTCTAATAAATAATTAATTAAATAACAATTATATAATATAATTATATAAATATTTCATAAACAAATTGTTTAAAAACAAAAAAAATATTTACATTTAAGTAAAACAAATTAAATATTTTTTCTGGGTAATATTAAATACAATTATTATTAGTTTAATATTTTTATAATTTTGTTTTAATTTTAGTGAAACATGAAAAAACAATAATGGTTTCATTTATAAAAAAATAATTTTATTTGTAATAAATATATTGAAAACATTTGATTATTATTTTTAAAAAAATATAAGAACAAAAACAATTTTCTTAATAAAATTTTAATTATATAAATTAAAAAATAATGAGTTTTAATATACAACATAGGGGATTTCAGACTTTGACGTTGCGCTCCTTGACCTCGTAGCCTTATTCGAGTTATGTTTTAATATATTACATATATTTAATATATTATATTTACTAGCAAAGGGTATTTACTTATGCAACATATAGCTGATACTCGGCGTGGGTTGCGTCGCAGCTGAATTAACCCTTAGAGGACCACAAAAAAAGTAACGTAAAAGACCGGAAGTGTCCACCGGACTCCTATATTAAAAATGCTTAGAAAATATAAATATATTTTTTTATTATTTTTCATTGAAATATTAGTTTACATTTATATTTTTATTACATTTAATCAGTGCACCTAGAATACTACAGGCCACACTGCTTTAAAAATTTTGCTATATGACGTCAATTTATGTCGTCAGTTTCTTCTTTGACTATTGTAGGCAGCACTAAAATTATAAAGTATGTTTTGATTTTTTTTGTGTTTAAGCTGTCATATTGGTAAAAAAAATTGTAAACAAAGACCAAGAAAAATATTTTAATAATATGTTTTAAAATTTAATAAAAAGGTATTGGTAAGTATTAATTCATAATATTATTATAAAATTATGCATTTTAAATTGTGTTAAATATGTAAACACGTACAAAATGCGTACACATTACTTGTAATTTAAAGTAAGACATAACCTTACTTTTAGCACTCGTATAAATATTCTTTTTGTTCTGTTTATTTTCTTGTATTATTTTTATGAACATGACTGCCATCTATAGTTCAAAGAATAAACTGTAGACATAAATTTGATGACATAGAAAGCAGTGTGGCCTGTAGTATTCTAGGTGCACTGATTTAATACATACTATAGATTTTTTTAGTGTTCCGTACATTTACATACATGTAAATGACAAATTTCACAAAGTTTCGATTTTCTGGAAATTCTATTTGGGCACAAATTACATCGTTTTTTCGTGAAGGCTCTAATTCGGAGCTTGTTCCACTGGGTCCAGGTTCGAATTCACCTTGAAGAAGTTGAACAATTTCCTTTTGTTGTGGTTTACGTAACCCTGTTTGGCTCCTTCTAATTTGAGGTGTTACTAAGCTTTTAGCAAAAATTGTTTCTGGGACATTTTTTTGTTCACAATTAATATTTCATAAATCATTTTAGCAACACTTCCACCAACATCAATGAAGAAAAGCCAAAGGCCATCGTTAGGTTCGTCTATGTACTGTATAATTATGAGCCATCTGATCGAGGGTATCACTCCACCTTTCGTATTGTTGTAAAATAAGTTTATTTCAGATTTTTTTTTTGTTGCTTTCATCTGTAATAGTAGTGTTATGTTTTGTTGATAGCAAAAGGATGCAACGATTTTTTTCGAAGCAAAAGAAACTAAGCACATATTTTCATGAAATCCAAAATAATTACTACTCGACTGGTCTACTTTTATTAGGCATAAAATTTGTAGGTATATACTTATTATTTTTACGTAATGTGCCAACGCAAGTTAAACCATTTGACAGTAAAGACTCTGCTAGTGGCTTACTTGTAAAGAAATTGTCGAATGTTACGTTTCTGACCGTGCTAAAGTAAGGTTTACATAATTTTTCCACGAAAATTCCCCAAAGATCTCGTATTCGAGCTTGTTTATCTCTAGTTCTACGTTCAGATTTAAATACTCCGCCATCGAATCGTATAAAACCCGAATAAATTTAAAACAGGGTTTGCTCATGATTACTCGAAATATCGAATTTCTAAAAAGCGGGTCCCAAAAATCTCACATATTGGTTTTGCTTTGCTTGTTAATCCCAGCTGTCAATAAAAGTCCAAAATATGCTTGTATTTGGAGGAGATCAGTGTTTTTGAACTCAATTCCAAAAATTCGATTCGCTTCAAGGTTAGTATATTTGACGATCATATCCAAAATACTGGTGTCTAGAAACAAACTGAAGCATTCTAATATCACTTTAGCAAAAGACCGCTTTATACCGCGTTGTGCGCAACCACTAGAAAATGGGCATGAATTCTATTGAGTACTATCGCTTCTGGTGAATACTGCAAAATCTTCAGTAAATTTCGAACACTCTTCTGAATTTTCGTCACCCTCCTGTTGATCCTCTTCTTCAGAATCAGTTTATACTATATCTTCTTCGCTATCTGATGCATAATCAAATGTCATATTTGAATTATCATCGCTATCATCGGATTCAGCCAAAGATATGTCCATTGCCTGTTAACTTTCATCACTAGTTTCCTCCATAGCTCATTGAAATTTATTTGCACATAATCCTCTGTTAGCCGCCATTGCTGTTTAGAAGGTTTTTTAAGAAATAAAAAGTTATAAAATATATAGTAATAAGATTTTGGTGTTACTTGCCAATTAAATTAGAAAAACTCGCTTGTTTACAATTCAACAAACTAATTCAACTAATCACATTGCATCAAATTGAATAAAAAAAATCTAAATAGCGATAAATAATTGTACGACTAGAATTACGGGTATTCCCCTTTCTATGCAGCGAAAATATAACATTATCATTTCGCCATTTCACACTTTGATTCTTTTGTCGTGATTCTTTCCTCGATTCCTTCCCCTTGACCAACAAACTAACAACAGTTAGTATACAGTTATAACGCCGAAAGAATCAAAGTGTGGAACGGCCGATTCACAATATACTATATATAAACAAAATATTGACACCTCCTCCTGCTCGAGTAAAAAATCATTCTATTTCGATTTCTAATCTTCGATTTTATAATCATTTTATCTCCACACATTTATTTATTGACGCTTTATCAAAACAAGTAATATAGGATAGTGCACGAATTTGCAAAAATAAGCTGAGATGACAACAGATACAGCAATTTCAACAATTTCACTTTATATTGTAACAAATTGCATGTATGATCATACCATTTGAATATGTACACCTTACTGAAAGTGAAAACTATGCAATTTTCACTTTTATATGTTTTGTTTGCTCGCCTTGCTAATTAACATATATTGGTCCGATGGACACTAAGCGGTTATGAAAAATAAAAATTAAAAATTTCGAAGTAAAAAAATGTACAGTAGTGCATTTGATTATTGGTTCTTATTCTACCAAAATTTGTGCAATAAATTTTTTAAATTGAAGTAAATGTTAAACAGGATCCAATAAGCCCTCCTGGTCTTTTAAGGGTTAAATGTATTTTTTTGTATTTTTCTGTGTTTTTTTTATTGAATAAATATATATTTGAATACCGATATTTTACTATGAATTCCTTCGGTAATTGTAACTTTTGGTTAAATAGACGTGCGGTGAGGTTGTGTCGATCCGAAGATGACTGGCCAGTTCTTTAATCTCATCCCATATGGAATTACATGTGAACGTTATGAACAGATCACGGCGACCATTTGTACGTACATATGTCATGGCGTCTTGCGCGTACTCGTGCACGAGTCGGGGGCTTCCTTTGAATGTGGCTGGTAGTATGACCATCGTTCCCAAGTCATTGACATTGCCGTCAGTCTGTATGGCATCACGGAAAACGAACATAGTCATCTGATCGCAGTTTAGCTTGATTCAATCGTATAAATAGAAGTGGTTCCGACACATCAAAATGTAGTTTTCGGAATTTTGACGTATCATTAAGCGATATCCATAAAAATCCATCGCACTCACTTTTTTATTTGTTGGCTCAGCTATGAAATGGAAATAATATTTCCAATTATTATTTTATTGTGATTGTTATTTATTGTTGCCGAATTACCTGTTGCTGGATTTCTTTGTTTAATATTAATGTGATATGCATCTTGTCCATCCCAGTAGATAATTGGGTATTGTAATGCATCATAGGAGGGATGCATTTCTGAAATTCGTTGAAGTTGATCGTTGCGGCGACGGATGATGATGTCACGTGAGTTAAGTGCAGTACTCGTGATCGCGCTACATTTATGCGCATACTTTGTATTCGTTGTTCTTGGGTCTCAGCTGCTCACGAGGCGCTAACTCTAAGCGATTGGTGTGTATTTCGGCCAATAAATCGTCGTCCTGCGACATTTCTTTGGATGATATTCAAAACTATAATGGAAAGTATATTTGCCCGCTCAATAGATATTTTTTCGGGGGTTAACTACAAACAAAAAGTAATCACAGATTACACATTTATAAACTGAAAACGAGAATAAAAGAAAAGAAAAGTAGGTGTATTGAATGGGGCCCAATATTTAATAGTCTAAAACCAATAAAAGTCTTACATATTAATAAAATTAATCTTAAATAAAGATAAGAAAACAAAACTGTATTAAAAACATTTATATAACATTAATTTAAATATTACAAGAAAAAGAAATACATACTATATATTGTTAGTTCGCCTCTAATAAATAATTAATTAAATAACAATTATATAATATAATTATATAAATATTTCATAAACAAATTGTTTAAAAACAAAAAAAATATTTACATTTAAGTAAAACAAATTAAATATTTTTTCTGGGTAATATTAAATACAATTATTATTAGTTTAATATTTTTATAATTTTGTTTTAATTTTAGTGAAACATGAAAAAACAATAATGGTTTCATTTATAAAAAAATAATTTTATTTGTAATAAATATATTGAAAACATTTGATTATTATTTTTAAAAAAATATAAGAACAAAAACAATTTTCTTAATAAAATTTTAATTATATAAATTAAAAAATAATGAGTTTTAATATACAACATAGGGGATTTCAGACTTTGACGTTGCGCTCCTTGACCTCGTAGCCTTATTCGAGTTATGTTTTAATATATTACATATATTTAATATATTATATTTACTAGCAAAGGGTATTTACTTATGCAACATATAGCTGATACTCGGCGTGGGTTGCGTCGCAGCTGAATTAACCCTTAGAGGACCACAAAAAAAGTAACGTAAAAGACCGGAAGTGTCCACCGGACTCCTATATTAAAAATGCTTAGAAAATATAAATATATTTTTTTATTATTTTTCATTGAAATATTAGTTTACATTTATATTTTTATTACATTTAATCAGTGCACCTAGAATACTACAGGCCACACTGCTTTAAAAATTTTGCTATATGACGTCAATTTATGTCGTCAGTTTCTTCTTTGACTATTGTAGGCAGCACTAAAATTATAAAGTATGTTTTGATTTTTTTTGTGTTTAAGCTGTCATATTGGTAAAAAAAATTGTAAACAAAGACCAAGAAAAATATTTTAATAATATGTTTTAAAATTTAATAAAAAGGTATTGGTAAGTATTAATTCATAATATTATTATAAAATTATGCATTTTAAATTGTGTTAAATATGTAAACACGTACAAAATGCGTACACATTACTTGTAATTTAAAGTAAGACATAACCTTACTTTTAGCACTCGTATAAATATTCTTTTTGTTCTGTTTATTTTCTTGTATTATTTTTATGAACATGACTGCCATCTATAGTTCAAAGAATAAACTGTAGACATAAATTTGATGACATAGAAAGCAGTGTGGCCTGTAGTATTCTAGGTGCACTGATTTAATACATACTATAGATTTTTTTAGTGTTCCGTACATTTACATACATGTAAATGACAAATTTCACAAAGTTTCGATTTTCTGGAAATTCTATTTGGGCACAAATTACATCGTTTTTTCGTGAAGGCTCTAATTCGGAGCTTGTTCCACTGGGTCCAGGTTCGAATTCACCTTGAAGAAGTTGAACAATTTCCTTTTGTTGTGGTTTACGTAACCCTGTTTGGCTCCTTCTAATTTGAGGTGTTACTAAGCTTTTAGCAAAAATTGTTTCTGGGACATTTTTTTGTTCACAATTAATATTTCATAAATCATTTTAGCAACACTTCCACCAACATCAATGAAGAAAAGCCAAAGGCCATCGTTAGGTTCGTCTATGTACTGTATAATTATGAGCCATCTGATCGAGGGTATCACTCCACCTTTCGTATTGTTGTAAAATAAGTTTATTTCAGATTTTTTTTTTGTTGCTTTCATCTGTAATAGTAGTGTTATGTTTTGTTGATAGCAAAAGGATGCAACGATTTTTTTCGAAGCAAAAGAAACTAAGCACATATTTTCATGAAATCCAAAATAATTACTACTCGACTGGTCTACTTTTATTAGGCATAAAATTTGTAGGTATATACTTATTATTTTTACGTAATGTGCCAACGCAAGTTAAACCATTTGACAGTAAAGACTCTGCTAGTGGCTTACTTGTAAAGAAATTGTCGAATGTTACGTTTCTGACCGTGCTAAAGTAAGGTTTACATAATTTTTCCACGAAAATTCCCCAAAGATCTCGTATTCGAGCTTGTTTATCTCTAGTTCTACGTTCAGATTTAAATACTCCGCCATCGAATCGTATAAAACCCGAATAAATTTAAAACAGGGTTTGCTCATGATTACTCGAAATATCGAATTTCTAAAAAGCGGGTCCCAAAAATCTCACATATTGGTTTTGCTTTGCTTGTTAATCCCAGCTGTCAATAAAAGTCCAAAATATGCTTGTATTTGGAGGAGATCAGTGTTTTTGAACTCAATTCCAAAAATTCGATTCGCTTCAAGGTTAGTATATTTGACGATCATATCCAAAATACTGGTGTCTAGAAACAAACTGAAGCATTCTAATATCACTTTAGCAAAAGACCGCTTTATACCGCGTTGTGCGCAACCACTAGAAAATGGGCATGAATTCTATTGAGTACTATCGCTTCTGGTGAATACTGCAAAATCTTCAGTAAATTTCGAACACTCTTCTGAATTTTCGTCACCCTCCTGTTGATCCTCTTCTTCAGAATCAGTTTATACTATATCTTCTTCGCTATCTGATGCATAATCAAATGTCATATTTGAATTATCATCGCTATCATCGGATTCAGCCAAAGATATGTCCATTGCCTGTTAACTTTCATCACTAGTTTCCTCCATAGCTCATTGAAATTTATTTGCACATAATCCTCTGTTAGCCGCCATTGCTGTTTAGAAGGTTTTTTAAGAAATAAAAAGTTATAAAATATATAGTAATAAGATTTTGGTGTTACTTGCCAATTAAATTAGAAAAACTCGCTTGTTTACAATTCAACAAACTAATTCAACTAATCACATTGCATCAAATTGAATAAAAAAAATCTAAATAGCGATAAATAATTGTACGACTAGAATTACGGGTATTCCCCTTTCTATGCAGCGAAAATATAACATTATCATTTCGCCATTTCACACTTTGATTCTTTTGTCGTGATTCTTTCCTCGATTCCTTCCCCTTGACCAACAAACTAACAACAGTTAGTATACAGTTATAACGCCGAAAGAATCAAAGTGTGGAACGGCCGATTCACAATATACTATATATAAACAAAATATTGACACCTCCTCCTGCTCGAGTAAAAAATCATTCTATTTCGATTTCTAATCTTCGATTTTATAATCATTTTATCTCCACACATTTATTTATTGACGCTTTATCAAAACAAGTAATATAGGATAGTGCACGAATTTGCAAAAATAAGCTGAGATGACAACAGATACAGCAATTTCAACAATTTCACTTTATATTGTAACAAATTGCATGTATGATCATACCATTTGAATATGTACACCTTACTGAAAGTGAAAACTATGCAATTTTCACTTTTATATGTTTTGTTTGCTCGCCTTGCTAATTAACATATATTGGTCCGATGGACACTAAGCGGTTATGAAAAATAAAAATTAAAAATTTCGAAGTAAAAAAATGTACAGTAGTGCATTTGATTATTGGTTCTTATTCTACCAAAATTTGTGCAATAAATTTTTTAAATTGAAGTAAATGTTAAACAGGATCCAATAAGCCCTCCTGGTCTTTTAAGGGTTAAATGTATTTTTTTGTATTTTTCTGTGTTTTTTTTATTGAATAAATATATATTTGAATACCGATATTTTACTATGAATTCCTTCGGTAATTGTAACTTTTGGTTAAATAGACGTGCGGTGAGGTTGTGTCGATCCGAAGATGACTGGCCAGTTCTTTAATCTCATCCCATATGGAATTACATGTGAACGTTATGAACAGATCACGGCGACCATTTGTACGTACATATGTCATGGCGTCTTGCGCGTACTCGTGCACGAGTCGGGGGCTTCCTTTGAATGTGGCTGGTAGTATGACCATCGTTCCCAAGTCATTGACATTGCCGTCAGTCTGTATGGCATCACGGAAAACGAACATAGTCATCTGATCGCAGTTTAGCTTGATTCAATCGTATAAATAGAAGTGGTTCCGACACATCAAAATGTAGTTTTCGGAATTTTGACGTATCATTAAGCGATATCCATAAAAATCCATCGCACTCACTTTTTTATTTGTTGGCTCAGCTATGAAATGGAAATAATATTTCCAATTATTATTTTATTGTGATTGTTATTTATTGTTGCCGAATTACCTGTTGCTGGATTTCTTTGTTTAATATTAATGTGATATGCATCTTGTCCATCCCAGTAGATAATTGGGTATTGTAATGCATCATAGGAGGGATGCATTTCTGAAATTCGTTGAAGTTGATCGTTGCGGCGACGGATGATGATGTCACGTGAGTTAAGTGCAGTACTCGTGATCGCGCTACATTTATGCGCATACTTTGTATTCGTTGTTCTTGGGTCTCAGCTGCTCACGAGGCGCTAACTCTAAGCGATTGGTGTGTATTTCGGCCAATAAATCGTCGTCCTGCGACATTTCTTTGGATGATATTCAAAACTATAATGGAAAGTATATTTGCCCGCTCAATAGATATTTTTTCGGGGGTTAACTACAAACAAAAAGTAATCACAGATTACACATTTATAAACTGAAAACAAATGTTTAATAAGAATGTATATTCTATTGAAACAATATTTAATATTTACATACCTGAAAAATAGTCACCACCAATTGTTCTATTTTCACTGTACCCAGTATTAATTTACACAACAGGATTAAAAAGTGTGTTGAAATAATCGACGACGGTTTAGTCGTCAAAATAACATTATACGAAAAACAAAAGATATTAATTTTGCGCGTTTGTATCAAAGGCTATTTCGTGTAGAAGATGCGATATTTTAAATATAACGTTAGTACTTTTTTCAAACTAAGTCAATTTTACACGTAAAATATTTTGTAGCAAAGGGTATTTCTTTTGGAAGATGCAATTTTTGGTGATTGGAATGGCAGCTATAGAGGACAAAAATGGAGTCAGTAATTTGTATTATAAATTGCTTTCTGAAGTTACATGGAAATTATATATTTTAACTTTTTAATTAGAAAATTGAGTTAGTCGAATATTTAGTCTAAAGTATTATTTTTTTTATTTCAGCGTAACAGCTTAAAAATTGCAAAAATTTAATTTTAAATTCAAATTAATTAATTTTAAATTAATAAATATAACAGTATGTTCTTCCGTTCACTGAGGCGATTCCATTCCCAATTGCTGATGATTACATCTTTATAGAGATAAATCGTTTATATGGGCTCCATATATTTTAGATAGAAGTGTAGTAACGAACAATCAAATTATTATAAAATACAATTTCTTGGTAGTTTGGAAATTATTTCTATGCAGCACCAAACCCAGGGCCCGATTCCTTCAAAAAAATTATGAAGCCTGCTCATTGGTATAAAATCTTTATCCAATGTTTGATACCGATTGGATGAATGGTGTGGTAACTTATAAGGAAGGCAAGGGCTCCCTTGACCTAAAGGACGGACTCCTCGGATTTAAGCTTGCCACTAATTTTATATAAGTTTTTCCTGTCAAAGAATTAAAAAAAATTTAGTTTTAGATAAATGTGTACCGGAGCCCCTAGTCCCGGGGTTAAATCGCTTCAAAAATATCGTAAGATTGGTTCTGGACATTAAACTTAAACAGGTTGAAAATTTCAAGACGATCGGTTGAGCGGTTCGCGATATTTGGTAGTGTGTGTGGTGGCTCGTGTGCCGATGTTAAGACCACGCTCTTGCTGAGATACACATTATGTGAAACTTTCATGTCCATTGGCCAATCTTTGAGATTTTTGCGAACAAAGATAAATCCATAATTTGACTTTGATATATACAGAATATATAAATAAACAGTCGGACAGAAAATTTAAGAAATAACAAAGAATATAAATTATAATTCAATAACGTTATATATAAATATGGAGATGTTCGAACATATTCCCCCACATTAAGGAAATAATGACTTATAATTGTTTGAAAACAGGACAGAATTTTCCAATAGATTTTTTGTAGATCCCACGTTGGGTCTTTACGGAGACCATACGGACGTGTCCATCAGCGCTGTGGTGAATATTAATTATACGTCCTAAAGGGAAGGAACCGGGTGATACATTTTCATCTTTGACGAGAACGATGTCATTCTTTGCGATATTCGGATATTGGGATTTCTATTTTGTCCGCTGCTATAACGTGGTTAAATAATCCAAACCTTCCAAAACTCATTCATCTTATTCTGTAGGAGCTGCCAGCGGTTAGTGTCTAACAAGACTGGAGAGCTAAAATTGAACAGCTGGCTATTTTCTATTGGCGCCGACGAAGTTGACACTAATTCTACGTGTATTGCTTTAACGACGAAACAAACGAATACAGCTACATAGCTCTTGTAAATCACCACAGCTCGTCCGGTTTTAGATTTAAATTTGGCAGGTCCCGCGAAATTGACACCTATCCTGTAGAAAATGCTCTTGAAGATGTTATCTAAAAATAACGGTAGATTACCCATATGTTGTTTTGTTGTACTTAGATGTAGGCGAGTGCTGATGAAGGATGCCAAGTAATTGTTGTTGAGTAGCATGAAGGTATCGTTTATGTAGAGTCCTCGTAACTAGCTCCGTGAATGGATGGCGCGCGTCGATAATTGCTGAATGTTTAGTGTCGTATGGACAGCAAGTAGTCAAACCGATCCATCCACCAACTCTTAGTGTTCCCTGGTCGTTCATAAATGGATTTAATGATATGATATGATAGAGGCGTACAGTCCAACCATAGCGGCGATCCGAGGTATATATATACGTTACAAATTATATCTGAATGGTCCATAAATAGGTTTAAGGATCGCAGCTTATTCCGCGTTGCAAATTGGACCCGGTGGTGATTCGTTTAATATCTTCTGGAAAACTCATTCATATTGAGACCATCGCCCGGCAAACATTGTAGCGCATTTGATTTGAAAGCCTGTTAAATACAAATAAATTTGTTTAGTTTTAAATTTGTCAAAAACTCGATAACACTGAGCAAACGTTCGAATCAAAATAAAATGAAGACGACTTCTCGAGTAGGTTTGCAATGACGGAGAAGTCGCTTACATTGCAAGTTAGCGCAGCATAGACGAAAAATTGTTTGGGTTCCAAGTCATCAAAGCTTATATTGGAGAGGTGGCCATGCCTTCAGCCAATGATTTGATGATTCAGTTAAGTAGTTGAAGCTAAATCTGCTGGATTACTTGTAGAGTTTACTTAATCCCAGTTTACCCTCTACCCTGCCTCTGCAATTGCTCTTGCTTCTTCCTATAGGAACATAGTAGAACAATTGTATGTAGAATCCTTTCACCTAAAAAAATAAAACACATAATTATAAGCGCGTCAGACAAATCTGTTTAAGAGGAACTATCTTGGTTTTTTCTGCTATTAATCGCACCGAAACAACGCCATTTAAGTCATCTGCTCTTAGATAGACCTCGGCTACATAAGCCTTTTCTGAAGCGTCAGAGAATTCATGTATAGTTCTACCTGGGCTTCACCGGTCAATGGAATGTCAAAAAATCACGGAATTTTAATTTTCTCGAACAATATGAAGTTTGAATGTATCTTTTCCCATTTTGATTTAATTGTTTTCGGGAAGGGGATCATCCCAGTCAATTTTAAGAAGCCAGAGACATTTAAAAATGTTTTTCGTGAGGACCGTACATGGGAGGAGAAATCCTAATGGATCGAAAATGCAGCCGGCTATGGACAGAAAATTTCGTTTAGTATACTAAGGCCACAATTTGTTCCTGTTCATGTTTTGGTATAAAGCTTAGCAGTTTTCGGCTGTTGGATACCCATTTTCTTAATTTAAATCCACCTAGTCGCAATTCTTCAACTAATTTTGCTTGAAGAAATTTGGCATCCATAGCACTTGCACCACCTGAAAGCAAATCATCGACATACAAGTCCTATTTTATAATGTCCTTAATGTCCGAGAGATATGGAGGTATATCTTCTGCAATTTGGAATAAGAGACATATTACCCTGCGCTACATATTCTCGCATAAACTTTGTGTAGTCCGCTTTTGGTTCCTTTTACAAATATTGACATGTCCGAACAATGTGAAATGTGCAATACGAAGATTCCTTTCGATTTTATTTCATCCGCGGAATAGGTTTGTGTGTCCATAGTTATAGAGCAATTGTTGAATTCTAGCAATGGTTGTGTGCGAATTTTGTATGTTATTTGTTTACATGTTGGCTTGTAAATATAATTGGTTTTGCAGGTTGTATTCTGATGCTTTTTTGGAAGTTTCGTTTGGCTGGTAATTGGGCAAGTAAAGGTGGAACGCATGTTTCTTCTAATGGTTCTAATTTAAGTGGCTTGCAACACCTAGTTTCGTAGACAGTATCGCATTGATTTGTGATTTGGTACGATAAGGAATTAAGAATAATTTATTCGGGGGGTTGGTTATATAACATTAGTTTTGTGGGGAATACTTTTATCTTGATAGTGAAAGGAAATATCTTGATGATCTGTTAGAATTTTGTTCAGAAATATTAATTGTGTATTATTATAAAATCCTTTGAGCTCTAAGAGATTTTACATGGCGTTAGAATTCTGTAGTGTTATTCCGTCTTGTGCAAGTATGTTATGAATGTAACTAGTTTCGTTTTCGGAAAGTAGATGTCTTTAAATGGTTTTGTATTTGGAAAGATATGATTAGTTTTAAAAAAAATTGATCATAAAGAATTACTAAAGCAATTAAGTTAGTTATTTGAGTAGTTTTAAAGTATGTGAAGTTACCCCATGATTCTATACCAGAAAATAAAAAAAAAATCATCGGGCAACACCAATCAATAAAAACCCATTTGCTCTTGTCATGTGTGAAGTTATTCCAGCCCGGAATTTATTAAAAATCACGTTAAATACAAAAATTAAATTCGTTAGTTTTAAATTTTGCGAATTTTGTGCCTTACTTTAAGAAAAGATAGGAAAAAATCGTTCCGTGGCAACTTTGTGAAATTGGATCCTGGGCCAGATATACACATATACAACTCGTATTTGAACAAAAATTACATTTAAATTTTGCACGTTAAAAATATAAATTTTTCGGATTAAGGCTATGTAGTTTTGAGAACGTCTCACTTCTGTCTTACTTTTAGAAAAGTTGATCTAATTAGAGCCAATCATCAAGTTTCGGTCGAAGGTAAAGTTGTCGAAATACCCGCAATTTATACACCGTTTGGATTATTTTAGGTCCCTCGTATCAAATGACCTTTGGCTTACGGAATGTGGCTCAAACAGTCCTACGGCTAGTTAATTCTGTATTTTTTGACGCACCGTTCGCTTTCCCGTATATCGACGATCTTTTGATCGCGTCGAACACCATGGATGTTCATGTCAAGCATTTAAGAATAATTTTTTAAAGCCTAAGTGACGTAGGTTCGGCAATCAACCTTAATAAGTACATTTTCGCAATCACGCGTCAAAAGTCTCGTGTTGTAGCGATTACAAGTGTTCCAATGCCATCTACGTCCCAAGGGTCTACAGTGTTTTTTGGGTGATCAAATCACTACCAAATTTTTCTGCTTAAAGTGGAGCACGATCAAGCAAATTTATGCGCTTTCCTGAAAGGTTTTAAGAAAAAAGACAACGCGCCAATAATTTGGAATGACGAATCTATTAAGTTGTTCGAAACTTGAAAATTACGCATCGCTGAAGCGACACAGCTAGTCTATTCCTCATCAAAAATGAAACTCGATATTATGGTCGACACCTCCATGGCAGCAAAAGGTACGACGTTACAGCCATATTCCTCAGGTTGGCAGTAATTGTTTCTTTTCACGAAAACTTACCGACGCCGAAACTCAAACAACGCAGACATCCGTCATGTTTCCGGTATCGAAAATATTGTGCTAGACGCTCTTTCGCGAATCGACTTATGTCAATAGCGGTGTCGACTACGTCGAGACGAACGATGCCGAACTTATTCTTACAAGACATTTTAAAATTCGAAATATTTCTGATATTCGTGACTGCGAAACAAATAATATGCGATATTTGGAGCGGAACAGCACGTTCCTTTCATCCATAAACATTTTCGGTGGCAAATTATCGAATCAGTGCATAACCTGTCGCATGCTGGCGTGCGAAGCATAGCAAAATAAGGCTCACTTAAGTTCGTTTGGCCATCGACGGACAAGGATGTGAGAAAATGTTGACCAAATGTAATTTACGGTTTACTGAAATTCACATCTATTTGATAGGACCGCTGCCATCTTCTGAGGGACATACCTACTGTCACACTATTATTGATCGATTCACGCGTTGGCCAAAGACCATACCTATTTCAAATTTGAAGACGCAAGATCTTGGAGCATTAATTGGTGACGATCAAATTTAATGTTTTATTTATTAGTTTAGTCGCGGATCCGTAATGAACACTTGGATTAGTATATTCGGAATTCCATCGGTCATGGTCACAGAGAGAGAGGCGAGCAGTTCAAGTCGGCCCTTTATAAGCAGCGTACAATCCAGCCTGTAATGGTATGATCAAACTTTGACATCGTAGAGTGAAAAGCGCAATTATGTGTCGCTGAGTTCAATGGAGTCTCCCTTTGATAATCATCGGTTTTAGAACAGCATTTCGAGATTTGAAAAGCACATCCGCAGGTCTACGGCGAAAATACACGACTCCCGGGCGATTTCCTTCACCTAAAAAGCGATTCATCCCAATCCGAATTCCTGTGCCACGAACACCGAAAAAATTTAAAGTTTTACAACCTGCGATAGCATCGAATCACAGTCAAATTTTCGTATTTAAGCATTTGGCAACTTATGAAAACGTGTTGGTTCGCACTTGTGAAAGGCGCAGAATCAACCATTTCCATTAATCGGTTGAAACCTTGCTTCAACGAACCATTGTATAAACCGACAATATTCCAATTAAAGAGCGAAAGCAGGTCATGTTTGCTACCGATCTGGTTAAACACCTGACCAAACCTGTTCGTTTCCAATAGTTCTTTATATTGTTCTCGATGTGTGCTTGTATGGCGTCATCACCTGTATAATTCCCGTGCACTGAAATCGTTAAAACCATAAGAATAACCTTAACGATCGCGATATTGAATTTCAAGTGCGGAGGCTGACCGTGCATATCCGTATATTGATAGGGTAGTCGATGATATGGTGCTCCACGCTCTCATGTATGAGGCTCAGTTCAGCTTAGCTTTTCATAATATTGTAATACGGATTCAATACCTACCTAGGAAGTTTTCCCAAGAAAAACTTGTTACTATCGTCTTTTAGGCGAAATTTAGTTAGTTATGGCTCAACTAGGTAGGATATATAGGAGTATCATTTTTAAATTCAGGTTTCCGTGCGGAAATGTTGAAAATAAATTTCATAAACTTTAAAATTTTATTTACGGTTTTCTACGTAGGTAATTTAATTTCAAAATCACATCTCGAAAATATAATCTTATTGATTTTGTTCTAAATACCAATCTGTTGCGCCAAACCAGTATACATATGCAGTGTAAATACCCCCATCACGGATGTGATAAGTGCTTTAAGTGATAACGTTAACCAAGGTCCTGTCGATAGTACTCTCAAAATACCGTCTAACCATACACCGCGATATGTCGTCGCCGCCAAGAGAATCGTTACAACTGGAACAAATTTTTTATTTAAATCGTGCCGTGAAAATAACCACAGTAGTGTAGCGGTCGTTAAATGCTGGACTAATGAAATATTCGATTCTAAGCATTTCTGTATGTACATCCAATGAAATTCGGCTCCTCGAGCCCCAACCCAAAGTAATAAGCCACGTGATAAAATAACCTCGGCTGCGGCCCACCCTAAACCGGCTGTTATCAATTTACTATGCCCCTTGCCCGGAATTTTTGATAAAACAAAAGCCAAACCAAGAAGGTCGGCTAAATCGACACTGCATCGCAAGAATTCCTAAAATAAATAAGATATGTAGACATTTGTGAATTATTAATGAAATGGACTTATGAAACACTTACCCCTAAAACATTGAACTCTCCTTGGGGTGAAATAGCATCGGTATCCGGAAAGAAAGTAGCCAGTACTAACATTTTACACAACTGTGTAAATATATAAATACCTCCAGATTGTATACATTTCCAAAATGCCCCATATTCGGATCTACAAATAAATATTTCGTGCGATTCAATGCACTAGGTTGCGTTTCAAGATTGTGCTATTTACTTACAGCCCTGAATATTTATATGTTAAATAATATGGTACATAAACTAGTGCTACACAATTACCAAAATGGTACAAAGTCATTTTGATTTATTTTTAATCTAATTTTCTGTGATAAACTAATTAAATTAAAAACTATTTTCACCGTGATTAGTGCAGAATGACAATTCTCGTTTAACCAGATCGAAGGCCTGTTTTACAAAATAAAAACCAATGTTGAGCCATCTGATGGCCGACACGACGAACCACCAAATTAGACATTTCAATTTAAATAGGTCCCACATTGATGTGTCAGTCACGTCATTGCTTTCAATTTGTTTCTACAAAATAGCTTATAATTTTAGTTTTTTATTGTTTAAATTTGCTTATTAAAAATATTAAGTGTAAATTTTCGTCAATATAATCCTATAAAGGTGTCCATCGATTAAATTATTCAATTATTAATTGGATGAATCATAACTTACAGTTTTTGCATGTAACACAAATTTTTTTGTTTTTTTGTGTGCGATTATGAGATGCAAGCAAGACATCGTCGTACTGCAACGGACGAGACAGGTCCAGCTAATGATCAACATTTCTCATTAATAATCGATGATAGTAACAGTCTTGATATAAGTGAAGAAAAAAAATATAATAAAAAGTGGACATTTACCAAATATTCGACCGAAAATTTACCCTCATACATTGGTGCAATCAGTAGTAAAATTTCAGCTGGTATCTCCTCATATATTCCAGCACAACATAATTCAACAACAGAATACGCATTAATTAATAATAATCACCAGCAAAGTTCAGTTCCAGATTTACAGCAAAATAATAGTTTAAGTGAGATTCAGGAAGATTTATTACTGGATACAAATACATCAGAAATTGAAGTAATGACGGCACGAGACCGAACAGTTGAATTTTCAAATGCGATACGCTCGTTACAGGGACCTAACATTGTCCGAGCGGTCAATGTTCGGGATCCCAAGAGAGTTAAGCAGTTACAAAGCTATTCGGAATTTATGATGATTGCAAAGCATATTGGAAAAAATATCGCGAACACTTATTCAAAATTAGAGAAATTAACTTTATGTAAGGAACGGGTCTCTACTAGATGGAGGCCTTATGATATATATTTTGCTTGTCTTTTTCGAACTACATATTTCATTTTCTATTTTTAGTGGCAAAACGTAAATCATTATTTGACGATCGGCCAGCCGAAATACAAGAATTAACCTATATCATAAAAGGTGATTTGAACTCTTTAAATCAGCAAATTGCTCGATTACAGGAAATTTCGAAATCACAACGAAAAACGACCAATGGTAAACATTTATTATCGCATTCCTCCAATATGGTGATAGCGCTGCAATCAAAATTGGCGAATATGAGCTCCGATTTTAAACAGATTTTAGAAGTTAGAACCGAGAATTTAAAACAACAAAAATCTCGACGAGATCAGTTTAGTCAAGGCCAAGTATCGAATAGCCTTCCACCATCGGCAACCCGGGGTGGACCCAATCAAAGTAGTTTACTACTATCAGAACAGGACCAAGTTAGTATTGATTTTAGTGAAAATCAACAGCTTATACCTCGCAATCAAATCCAACAACAACAATACTTGATGTACGATGAATCTGATAATTATGTGCAGCAGCGAGCCGAAACAATGCAAAATATTGAATCAACTATTGTCGAACTAGGTGGTATATTCTCGCAATTAGCTCACATGGTCAAGGAGCAGGAAGAGATGGTCGAGCGTATTGATACAAACATTCAGGACACTGAGCTAAACATTGAGGCGGCACATACTGAAATTTTAAAGTATTTCCAGTCAGTAACGAAAAACCGGTGGTTAATGATTAAGATATTTGGGGTCTTATTAGTATTCTTTATATTTTTTGTTGTATTCTTGACATAAACTTATTTAGGCTACAGGACGATATTCTCAATATTAATTTATTTTTGGTATACGTACGTTTCTCTTTTGAAAATACAAAATGACCGCAATCCAACAATTACTAATGGAAAATTATAATTTGAATTTTCACGTTTAATTTTATTTCCTTGTTATACATAAATATTATAAAAAACTGGTGTAAATAATAAAAAAATATATTTGTAAAATACAATTAAAATATATAACGATTATTTTAAAATTATCAAAATTGAGAAAAATTTGTTTAATTTCTGAGGGCTGTTCGGCGTACAGCGCAATTAAACAAGAATATGCGTTGACTCTCATCTATTCTACTTGCTACCTACGATATATTTTCTAAAACTGGAATAATTAAAATGCTGTGGCTGTGCTTATGATAATAAAATCATTTTTTATTTCAAAAAGTTTCACCTCTAAATGATTGTAAAGTAACTACGTTTTGTTCAATAATATTCAACAGCACTAATAGCACTTGTTGGTTTTAAAACATCTGACGTAAAATATACCGAACTAGCGACTGAATTTATACAATTCATAATTGGTTCCGTTCTAGTGAGCTACAAGGACGATTCGATTATCAATTTCTTACACAAAATGTTCCAATGAACTTATTGAAACTCGTCGTAAGCTTACCAGTCTATGTAAGGTAATCCGAATTGTTAAGCTTGTAACTTTCTAGAACAATTTTGGATTGGGAAATTTCTAGTAAGTAGGAGGTAGTATTAAATATAAAGGATATAATATCCGATATTTTGTAATTATATAACAGATGAAATTTTTGACATTGCGCGTTTTCAAATAATGGAAGAAGGAAAGCTACAATTCTTAATGATAGCTCGGTAAGTAACCTGTCCTCTATTCTTGGTAGTTCTCTCTCTCTCTCTAGCTTTCACATCCCATCCATCGCCCTCGTCATCGAGTTTCAACATCCGAGCTCTATCTCTACGACGCACACCGGCTGGTTGTTGATCAAACACTTTATTGATCATCCATTGTTGTGGAGACCTTACGAATCCGATATTCGCTGTTCGCGACTTTAATTGGGCCAAAGATTGAACGAAGACACTCGCTTCCGAAAGCCAGCACAGGCCTTAGAAGTACTTTATAAAGTGCGAGCTTGCACGACTGCGATAGATGTTTACTAATAAACTCGTTGTCCAGTAGCGATTCGGGCTTTTATTTCTGCATGCATATCATTAAACGATGTTATAACTGACTCGAGGTATTTAAAGTTAAGTTTTCGACACTAACAAAATTATGGTCGCCAATTCCGAGATTTGCCAAGGAGATGTTCCTGGGCTTTGCTAAAAATTTGGTTTTATTACTGTTCACCTCCAAACCAAGTCTTCTTGAACAGTGATCAAGCGATATGAAACTGTCCTTGATCTTCGGCCAAGAAGCTTGATATCATTTGCATATCCAGGAGTTTGGCCTGATTTATTAAATATACAGCGCGAAGTTTCAATGTTGCGTTTTCTCACTACGTAGTGAAGCGCCACATTGAACAACACAGGCACGAGTGCATCTCCCTGTCGAGCACCACATGTTATTTCAAAGGAGTCTGATACAGTTCCTTCAATTACGGTTCTACATACAGACCCATATACGTTGTTAATTTACACAGAGACACGAGTTTCTCTGGAATTCCTAGATATATGAGCGCGGCTCATAGGTTCTCGTGGTTTATACTGTCATATGCCTATCTAGTTCATGTATGATAATGTTGTACTTCCAACATTTTTCCCAAGATCATCTTCATGGTAAAACACTGGTTAGTGGTCGATCGGTTAGGACGAAAGCAACATTGATAGTCACCAATGACGTTTTCGCCGAAAGGGATGAGTCTGGCAAGTAAAACATTAGTCAACACTTTGTAAGCAGCGTTCAATAGAGCTATACCACGATACTTTCTACATTTAAGGCGGTCACCTTTTTTGTGCAACGGACATATGAGCGCGATCTTCCTGCGGGGATTCCATCGGAACCGGGTGCCTTTCCATTTTTCAATCTACTAATAGCTGCGTCTACTTTCTCTACTGTGAAATATTCAACAAAGACCTCTTCACCTGGGGGAGTTATTGCTCTAATGGAGGTCACTTCGCCATTTTGATTTAACAGATTTTGAAAGTAGGTTTGTCATCATACTGAGAGAACATCAGCCACATTTGTTTTCAGCTTTCCTTTCCTGTCTTTGATGGCTGTATTTCTTGAGTGGAAGTCTTTAATGAGATTCCTTTGCTTCTTTTGTTGAAGGTATTTAGTCGTGGCTTTCGTCGAGTGCTTCTAGTATTGAAAGCCAATCATTTTTCACGAAGCTTTCGCTTGTTTTCGACGACCTGGTAGCATTGATCACCGAACCATTGCGGGGCCTCGGAGATGGTGGTTATGGCTGACTGTATAGCGTGCCACTGCTCCTGGATGTTAGGAAGAGCTTCTTCGTTGTTAGTGGGCAGCTCTAAATTGTTAGTGACAGCTGATTGGTAACTCTGGAGTGACGCTTGGTCTTTTAGAGCATCGACATTCCATCGAACGATCTTTCGTGCTCGTCTATTGAACGTAGATGACAGTTTGCACTTATTATTTATATATGATAAGTACATGATCGCTGTCCATGTTTGCACCTCTGTAGGATCTAACGTCGGATATGCTGGTGGAGTGTCTCTTAGACACCATGACGTAATCGATTTGGCTTTCCGTTCTTCCATCATTCGATCTCCACGTTACTTTGTGAATTCTCTTATATGTGGGAAAAACGTGTACTTGATACAACTAAGTTGTACATTGTTGCCAGCTCGGTGACGCGTTGGGCGTTGGTGTTACTAGTTAGGTACAGGCTGTTAACACCAATGTACGATGTATTTTCTGCACTCCTACCGATTTTTGCATTAAAGTCGTCTACTATGATTTTAATGTCGTGGTGCGGTATGTTATTGATAACTTCCTCCAGCTCGAGAAAGAATAGATCTTTTATGTCTTCAGATTTATCTTCCGTGGCTGCATGTACATTAACAATCGTGATGTTAAATTTCTTTGTGCGAAGTCTGATCGTGCATATCCGCTTGTTGGTAGGGCAGAAGTCGATGATAGGCTAAGCACTTTTCATGTTCCCATTTTTAAAGCGTTGTCCTTGTATATACAATTTCCGAGGTCGAGTTTGTTATGACTCCGATATGGTAATCTGCGGCATTTGATAGGGTTCATAACTTAATTGTTTGTATGAGAGAATGTTGTTGGCCTACCACTCAACCCGCTTGTTACGTGTGTGGGGCATGCATTGGTGAGAATCTTAAGGAATTCAGTTCTACCTTGAACACATTTATATAGCGAGCCGATTGATAGTCAATATTAAATCATCATCCTATAACTTTGCCGGTATCAGAAGCAGGTGCTTAGAGAGATTATTGTTTAATCTTGCACCTCCCTCTGCGTGACAAAAGGACATTTAAATCTACTTAATATTTAACATGCATCTGGAGCTCTTAAAAGCTGACATGACCGTAAAGAACCCATAATAACCTCCTTTTGGAAGCATAGCTAGGGGTATAACCTCCTTGAAAGTTTACGTTCAGCTCTGGTGTTTGTCAAAGAAATAATCTGTCGTCAGTATAAAGCAAAGTGTTGATCGTTACTTGTTACGTAAGGATGGCTTAGTTGAACCTTGGTAGATAAGTACGAGAGATGACTCGGCTACTCATGTGAAGTTCTGTAGTAGGAGAATGGATTTGGACATGTGAAGTAGTGGGAAGCAAGGTAGGATCAGAGATTTTTGTGTAATGAAACTGGATGTGTTCCTGAAGCTCACGATTTGATGTTTAGTAATAAATCGGTTTAATTCGTAGAAATTTAGCACTTATGAAAACCAACCAAGATTTTTAATTTGTAGGGAAAGTTTTGTAAAACTAAATATATTTTCGATCTCTTGAACAACATGGCGAAACGGAGTAGTAATTGGTAAATAGAAAGTGGAAACCTTGACGGATCCCGCGAGACAAACCTGTATCTGATGAATGATCTAAAACACCACTACGTAAAAATAAAAGTTGCGAGTACGTTAGCTGTGTTATTACACATTGTGAACTGATGGTATATGTGGTTCTCGCGGGTAGTTTGAAGTGCTTGCTCGAGATCGAATTCGAAAGAGCCAAATTGATGGCTTGCAATACCAATTTTACTTTCTAAAATAAAGTATAGTAATCATGAGAAATTTTGACTTTGAAGTTTTCGCAGATTTACCATTAGCCATACCGATGTCTGAAAAAGTGGTTTTCGAAAAGTTTTCTATGTGTGTGTGTGCTGTGTATGGTGCAGTGCAGACTAAATGTCTTTGTTCTCGCTACAGCCTAGACGGATTGACTGAATCGGAGTGAAACTTAATACTTAAGATTTTTCCATAAATTAAGAGATCCCAGTTTCGTTCCACTTAAGCTTATTGCACTTCTATTATCGCAATAAAGCCGTATCATCTTCTTGTGTTGCTACTACCATTGAAATATACTCAGCTTCGGTTGTTGATAATGCCATCGTATTTTGTTGTTTTCAGTTTCACAAAATTGGACCATTTAGTATTGTGAAACCGCTACCAGTGGTTGATCGTCGTTAATCAATATTGCTTGCTAATGACAATATTCAATCTTTTGTTCATTAATTCTTTAATTATCACAAGGTTCTATTGACGGTATGCTGGGCCAAACCCAGATTTTAGTTAAAGTGCGGCTTCATTTATTGACAACATCATTCTCGTTCTTGTCTAGATGAATCCAATCTCATTCAACAGGATTCGCTTAGACACGGGATATGATCAATTAACAATAACAATATCATACAATCTGTCATGTTAAATTTTCGAAAGACATCATGCGCATGCACTTCTATTGAGACAATGTTATCTTCCCTTCTTTACGATTCCTTTCAACTTGTACTCCGAGTACATATTTGGCTTCACCGAATATCTTTCTTCTGGAACTTGCTCATCAAATTCCTTTTTTATTCCGTAATCATATCCAGATCATTAAAAACAGAATCTGGTCGTCGATAACTTTATAAAAGATACAAGCATCTACTGACGAATGTATAATACGATATCAGAACCCTTTAGCTGTATGTCTAAGTGCTGATTCTTAATTCGGCTAGCTGTTTGATACCCAGTTACAATTTATAAGCTTTCCATCGACTGGTAGATCAACCAGCTCCCATGTATTATTTTTTTGTCAACGACTGGTATTCGGATACCATTTGCTTCCATGAATCTGAATCTATACTATTTAATGCTTCTTTTACAGATGTCATTATTATACGAATTGATGAACTCATTATTTGCACGAAACGTGATGATTTAGCTCTCTTTCACCTCTTTTAATTTGAATATGCGATGGAGGTATGTAATCAGCGTCTGAATCTGGATCACATTTTTTTCTGTATCTCCAATTTAGGAGCATATAGGGCGTGTAATAAGCTGGTCCATTTTACTCTGTTGGGGGCTAAAGTTTTTATCTCTTCCCATGATTTACCAAGTTGTTTCGCATCAGCTAACATTGTTCTATGTCACCGCTGGTCTTCCTACTTCCACTCCAATGACATCCTCGTTATATCACTTGGTGATTTCCTCAGAGTATGGCCAACCTATCTCCAGTTTCGTCTATTTAGTGCGGTCTCTATCTCTAACTGAGTTTTTTATGCAGTTCAATGTTAGTTATGGTGTTAGGCCAGAATCATTTCAGTATTCGTCGAAGGCACTTTTTACGAACACCTGTAACTTCTTTCTGACTTTTTCTGTGTGTTTCCATGTCTGACAGCCACACAGTAGTACTGATTTCACACACGAGTTGAACATTCGTATCTTGTTGTTGCGTGACAGAACAGAAGAATTCCAGACTTTATGTAACATGTTGAATGTGTGTCGAGCTTTCTTTATGCGTTCGTTTTTATCGTCCCACCTGTTTTCGTTATTATCGAACCAAGGTATTCAAATTTATTTACATCGTCAATTTGTACATTGTTGATGTGCATCGGTGTGGTTATATTTGTGCTGAGACTTATCGTCTTGGTTTTACTGATGTTTATTTTGATGTTTGCAACACACCAAATTACAACGATATTTAAGTTGAATGTACCAATGATTTGATCACCACCGATAACACACTAAACTATCCCTTGTTATGAAAACATGTGACAGCAGAACTATCAAACTAAACGTTGGCGTCAAATTTCCAAGTTTTCCGGTGGATTTTCCCAAAATTTTCTTTCATACAAACCACAACACAACAATAAAATCAGCCAAATCGGTCGAGGCGTTCTCAAGTGATGACCTTTCGTACATGTGGTAATTGATTCTTATTTATACAGACTGACGTGAACTTGGCATTTTATTAGGTATGTGATAATAAATTAGCGATAAGCAAGCGTATAGTGACGTAAAGCATATAACAAATAGAACGACAATGGATTTCTCATAATTTCTACCGGGACGGTGAACCCACTACCCACTTATTAACTTTCTTTTACTTACTTACTTCTTTTACTTACTACTGTTATAGTGGAATATAAATCACAAACCAATTAAGAGTTGCGATTTATTTCACAGATAAGACAGACAGCAGTCAACTATCCATTATTATTGTATAACTTTATCGGGCACGTGCTATTGTTGTTATTTAAAGTAAGAAACAAATATTTAAATTTTTTGTTTTTGATAAACGAAATAGTATTTTTCAAAACTGTGAAGGTCACAAATAATGATGTACGAGTACAATCATCTTTGTCATATAAAAAAGACAGTACAAGAAAGCTCAGGGATCTCTGGAGAATAATCACTGAACTGTGAGAGTGACGCTGCGGCTAATAAAATGATTTTACAAACATTTATTTTGGAAAAACAAGTGTCAGATTTTCTCACTTTACGCATTATCCAAAACTCTGGTTTACTAATAAATATTTTTGAATACATTTATCTATTGGCACCGATCTAAATGTATTATGTTCACCAAAACAACAGTTGACCAAACTTTTATTGGCATTCAAATGTGTGGGAAAACCATACAAATGGGTGTCGAACCCCAGAACTGAGGAGAGAGACCTATTGGTTGGTTCAAATTACATCCATCAAGCACGTTAGAATCGAATTTTCATCATACAAAGCTAATTTTACTTCAAGGGGGTTGTGAGTAAAATCAAACCTAGCATTCCTAGTTTATTAAATTAACATTCCTTTAATGTTTATAAGTTATGTAAAGTATTTTTCTTATTTCTAAATTTGAAAATATTCCGGAGGATAAGATGGCCAATTACGAGATTTTGTTGGTATTCCCATTCCGATTGTGTCTGACTACCTAACTATTCTCAATACACAGGGTGATTTTTATGTTCCTGATCGTTGTTTTTTTTAATAACCTTTAAAACAAATACAATTTTATAATTTATATTTTATTTATTAGTTATATGGCCTTGAACATTATGCATGAAATATAATGTCGGCCAAGCAGCCGCCTCTGGCCGTGGGCGCAAAGGCGAACTCTTTTAAGCACACTTTTCATTACATTTTCGCAGAATTCTGGTGTTATTTCAGCAATTTCGTTTCTAATGTTACTCTTAAGTGTCGAGGTTGTGGTTGGTTTATTGGAGTACACCTTTCCCTTCAAAAGGGTCAAATCAGAGGATTATGGAGGCCAGTCGATATCACCACTTTTTGACATTATTCGGCCGGGAAAAAATTCTCGCAAATTTTATACGTAGGGCGAGATGTGTGTGATAGGATATCGTCTTGTTAGAACCACATGTTCTGTAGGCCTGTAGGGATTGATCCAATTCGGGGACAAGGAAGCTTTCCTACATGTACCGATAGCGGTCACAAGTAATTGTTACAGCATTGCCTCTAACATCGTCAACAAAATATGGGTGAATGATGCCGCCGGCTAGAATGGCACACCGTACAGTTACAACATCAATTGAGGGTTTCCAAAGTCCCAATAGCGGCTATCCATAAAATGATGGTCGTCTATACCGAGCTGTAAAACGGAAACACTCCAATCTCACCCCAGTTCATGGTAATTTTCCTGCAGCCTTTGTGTTTAGACAGTCCGAACCCTTGTGCACGGCGTCGATAAGAGGAACCTGGACATTTAGCAACACTCCGCCTCACTGCTCCCAGTGTATGCAAATTTTCAAAATTATTCATTACATGCTGAATGGTTGTCTTGCTCGGCACATGATTACACCAAAAAGCCGCGTAATTTTATTCGCGTACTCAGAGCTAAACAATTATTTAAATAAAATCTTTTAATAATTTCAACACGTTGTTGAGCAGGCATTAGATGCTCCATAATAAATTGTTACCGACCACACTCTCTACAACTGTATGTAATTTTTAGTAGTTTTGGAGTATCGATACTTCATCTCTTTATAGGTTAACACGTGCTTGTCTTAAAATTTTACCTATCTTGAATTTTGGCAGATAGTTCAACCATTTCTGATCATAGTGTGATGTGACAGAAAAGTACTGCTTTATTTCTTCTTTGAGATCAAACTTGATTTCATCTACACACAATGAAGCTTCTACGTTCAACGTTGATGCATTATTGTTTAACTGTTTATCATCTTCATCTAATACGATATTGTTGCCCTTAAATGGTAATGATATCTGTTAAGCACCAGTTTCTAATCTCATTGCTATTGAAGCCCTGTACCCAAATTCCGCTAATCGACTCGTTTGTCGCCTTCTTTGACTTAGCAGTATCTAAATTAAAAGTTTGCTTAATATGTCAAAGAAGAATTGATTTTATTTATTTTTATTTGTCGTTAGAACGAAGCAGTGTTAGAACTTAGAGAAAATTGTTTTGCTGTTATGCAGATCTATTTTTGGTCATATCTCTCAAACGATACACTTTAGTAAAAATTTTGTGTGAACCAAAAATATTTTTATTTATTTTATTTAGGTTCAATTTTAAAAGATTTAACTTTCATCAACATCTCCCGCAAGCTAATGAGTTTCAGGGCCCATCAAGATCACTAATAACCGTCGCCCTGAACACTGAACATTTCTTATTATAAATAATTTTCTCCTCAGTTGCATCGTTTACGAGATAAAAGCCTGGCATTTTACACTTTTGGGTATACAACTTTTGAATATTTCACTCAGTGTTCCCCTAGGTTTTTCCAGAAAATTCATTTTCATTCTAAAATTCGATAAATTTGATTTCAGTAGACCAAATTAGGATGGATAACCACTGGAAACACATCTCGAATGTGAAAAATTCTATACAAAAACCCTATCACGTCAGGCTGATGGAAGATACAAAAAAGGAATCCATTTGGCAGGGACCAACTGGCCTTAAATACTTTAGCTTGTTCAAAGAAGACAGCCATCGAGAATTAGTTTTTTGGATGAATAAAGCCGTAGCAGGAGAGATACAGCACTACTACTTACCACACCATGCAGTACTGAAGGACTCGAGCACAACTAAGCTGCGGGTCGTTTTTGATGCATCAGCCAAAACATCCACAGAGATATCTTTAAATGATATCATGCTAAATGGGCCCCTACACTTCAACAGGACCTGTTAAGCATATTGTTACGACGGCGGAAACATAGACATGTATACACAGCTGATATTGAAAAGATGTTCCGTCAAATTTCGGTCCATGAAGACGACCTGGATTATCAACGGATTTGTTGGAAAAAATCACCAGAGCAGCCAATAAAATAATACAAGCTTACTATAGTGACCTACGGTACAGCATCAGTCTCATACTTAGCCGTGAGGATTTTACAACAGTTAGCCTGAGATGAAGATCTCACATATCCAAGCGCATCAGAAATTACACTAAATGATTTCTATATAGATGATCTTATCTCTGGGAACAACACACTCGAGGAAGCATTAGGTGTTCAGAAGCAAATAATAGCATTACTCAAAACTGGTGGGTTGAATTTACGTAAATGGGTTACCAATCAGATCGCCCTGATGCAAGCCATACTCATGGGTCTGAGAATTATTGGAGTAGCTGAATTCAAACTTGATGAAATGATGACGCAGTTAAAACTATCGGCATACGGAGTGTATTATGCTCATATCATCTAATAAGGCACCTACCAAACGCAGCATCCTATCCGAGAGTGCTAAACTTTTCGATCCTCTAGAATAGTTAGCACCAGTTACAGTAGTGGCCAAGTTAATGATGCAAGATCTTTGGTTAACAGGGCTATTCTGCGATCAATCACTACCTCCGGTTATAACTGCGCAGTGGTGGAGATTCAGAAACTCTCTACCGTCACTAGAAGAAATCACCATACCCGCAGATGGATCAATTATCAGACAACATCATCAATCAGTCTACACGGACTTTGCGACGCATCTGAGAAAGCTTATGCAGCAGTCATTTACGCCAGGTGCACTGGCCCGGAGAATACAATTAAAGTAACGCTACTTTCAGTCAAAACGGAGCCCTTCTACTCACAAAACAACTGAAAAAGGTAGTAGAAGCTCTACGAATACCAAACTTAGAATCAAGCTTTTGGACAGATTCTTTGATCACTCTAGCTTGGATTCAAGGGCGACCTCACAAATACAAAACATTTGTCGCTAATAGAATTTCGGAAATTCAAGGAAAATCATGCCCAAACCAATGGCGATACGTAAATTCAAAGGAAAACTATGCGGATTGTGCGTCCAGAGGCATGAATCCAACAGACTTAATGCAAAACAGTTTATGATGGATGGGACCAAACTGGCTTCAAACATCAAGCCATAACTGGCCACAGCAAATTTCACGCAACCAAAATATAGGCATTGAATTAAAACGAGTATTCACCGTGGCAAATTCTTCAACAAATAATCCTTTTGGGCAGCTATTAGAAACAAAATCAGATGTGAATAAAATATTTTGCATCATCAGCTATTGTCGACATTTTTCATCAAAGGGTGTAAAAAAGTACAAGACAACATACGATAATGTGCCATACCAGTAGGAAGGAACTATGCAGAATACTCCAGCAAAAGGAATTTCAAAACGCAATTAACACCATACGCAAACACGGAATAGTCTCAACAAAATGTAGGAGGTCGCCTAAGGAATAGCAAAGTAAGTTTTAACACAAAACATCTTATAATGTTACCACAAAAACATATCTTAACCAAATTATTGATAGCTGATGCGCACTTTCGAGCGTTGCACGGAGGAACTCAATTAACTCTGGCCTACTTGCGGATCACATATTGGTTCACAGACGGCAAACAGAGGGTCCGTACAGAAATCAACTTGGTGTAACCACCAAGCTACATCTAATGGCAGACCTACCATAGGAAATAATTGTTCCCTCACGCCCTTTCACACACACTGGCGTAGACTTTGCAGGGTCTATTCAAGTTCGAGTTTCAAACGGAAGGGGCGTGAAATCTCACAAGGGGTACATTGCAGTATTCGTCTGCTTGTCAACCAAGGCAATACATTTAGAAATAGTAAGCGATCAGACTTCGATCGTCTTCATGGCAGCTTTCAAAAGGTTCATCGCTCGAAGAGGGCTCTATCAACATATCTATTCAGATAATGGAACTAACTTCATCGGAGCTCGACCAATATTAACAAAAGAAATGCCCAAATCACACGTTAGCTAAGGATGGTACGATATGGCACCTTATACCACCTTCAGTACCACATTTCGGAGGGCTTTGGGAAGCAGCTGTCAAGTCAATGAAACATCATCTCAAGCGAGTAATTAGCAAAAGTACATTAACCTACGAAGAATTAGCAACCGCAACCTCTCAAGTCGAACCATGCCTTAATTCTAGACCTCTAACAGTGATGATATGATACTAACACCAGGTTATTTTTTGGTGGGATATTCATAAATCACCGCACCAGAATCAAGCCCACACAATATACAACATAACTCCATTGCAGCAGTGGAAATTTGTACAATAAATTGGACAAGATTTTTGGAAGCACTGGTCAAAGGATTACTTATCAAGCCTTCAAAAGCGAGGTAAATGGATCCTCCAACAACCTTCTATAAAATTAGGTGATGATGTCTTAATCAAAGTTGTCAATCTTCTTCCAACTAGTAGGTCTCCAGGACGAATTGTTAAACTGCATCCGGGCAGTGATAACTTAACAAGGGTAGTAACAGTTAAAAATAATAGCGGTACAGAATTAAAACGACCGATTACGAAGATAATTTGTCTTCCCATCGACGCAAACGAAATCGCGGAACATGAACCAGAACGACAAATATCAAGTACTCGTAGATCAATGCACATAAACTTTACATAAGGTGTCTACCGTTATTTCTACTAAGTTTGGTGGCTATGTCAAGTGCGTTCGTAGAGACAGCAGCAATCACCAGTTCTCCTCATCAACTCGGGCTCTATTTTGAATACACTGGGAGTGTACGTTTCTCCATTACTCAATGGAAAATCATCGTATACTTCAATCTTACTATATTGTCTTGGGTCAGAGATTTTTATCAGCTTTGTATAAACAGCATGCTATGAACGACATCTGCGGGGCGATCAACGGTCAACTCTATCACATTCTAGCAGATATATAGACGTAAAAAACGTAGTACACCATCATAATGGAGCAACATCGCAAATGAACTATTTGGCATAATGCACAGTTGTGATGCAGAAAGGGAAAGGCAAATCAAGAGTATCTGCTAAAACTCATTAAAAACCAGATCTCCATTATATCAAGTGATGCCTTGTAGGGGCAGACTGAGTGTACAAAACGTTCTCTTTGAGCTAAGGCTACCTCTGATAAGCAGTGAAAGGTTTCAATTATTCAAACCATTGTCATTTCCAACGGCGATGGCGTACATGGCAACATCTTTGCATTACGACCAGTACTAAATGATGTCAAAGCATGAGTTTCACCACTACAAATTTACTGACAACTGTTATACTTGTACATTTCAGCATCCGATCCACAATGAATATCAAAATCAAAGTATTTGTGACTACAATTATTAAGCTCAGCTAAGATTGAGGACTGCCAGGTTTTAAAACAATTCAAAAAATCCACACGATACTTGGATCAAATTAAAAACAATAACTGGTTATTTTCATTGTATCACGAACAGCTGGCTACCATAGTATGTGAGGAAGATATATTTTCAGTAAAGCTTCCAATCAATGGCGAAATATCTCTCAAGGAAGGTTGCAAATGAAGAGTTGGACTGGTCACTTTAAAGAGTCATAAGGTAATAAGCAGTAGAATTGATTTGTCGTTTCTGCCAGCAGTAAACTTATCCAAAGAAGAGACGCCTTTGAACTCAAACCGACTTCATGGTCCACCAAAGGGATAAAATATGCCACCCTATCAGTTGTATCAGTTGTACCCCACAATTGTTTGAAAATTCCAAGAATTGAGATCAAATTTTTTTTTGGTACATTTTCTGCCATTTTTCTAAAAACACTCATTCGAGTCGTAGTAACCTTTTAGAAATATTTCCCCATATTTTCTTAAAAATTCATAGTGTTTAAATGGATTGGATCTAGTACAAAGTGAGAACCCCCATTCGAGTTGTAGTAACCTCTATCTAACCTCTACACCCAGTATTCCCCTACATTTTTAGAAGAACTCATGTTTTTGTGTCTGTCACGCCAGCCGGAACCATATCCTCTACAGAAAAACCAATTATAGCACAAGAAGCACAATGGATTGTGCATCATTGTGCTCTATATGATATTTCAGCCGGAGCCTTATAATTTCAGCCGAAACTTAATAAATTCATCCGCGCCAAACTGAGCTAAACCAACTATGGCATAAGAAGCAGAATGTATTGTGCATCATTGTGTACTTTTTTTCAGCCGGAACCTTATAATTCCAACTGAAACCTAATAAAGTCAGCCGGAACCATACCCTTTACATCCAAACTAACCATGGCTTAAGATGCATAATATATTGCGCATCATTGTGTACTAATTGTATTTTTAGACGAAACCTTATAAATGTAACCTCATTTGCAATGAAATGCTGTCGTACTTAATTACACCGCGTTAACTAAATAATTTATTAGCTAAATTCAGCGATTTCGTTATGTCATTTAAAGGAACCATTTGTTTGTGCTATAATGGTTGAAATCCATTTTTTAGCCCCACTGCTAACTTTTGTCACTTATAAAATTGAATTTGAATTGTTTTTTGTAAAACACTTGTAAAAAATTTTTCTTAGAGTCACAATATTTATTGATTTTATTATTAGGAAGATCGATTTCGAAAATGTATTTCTTCTTCAGTTCCTTTTTACAACTAATACAGGTATACGAGTATTAGTTGTAAAAAAGAAACTGAAGAAGAAATACATTTTCGAAATCGATCTTCCTAATAATAAAATCAATAAATATTGTCACTCTAAGGAAAATTTTTTACAAGTGTTTTACAAAAAACAATTCAAATTCAACCTTCTGTTGTTTTTCCAGTGGTTCTAACGACTCGACCTCCAGAGTTATTACACTATTATACACTTTATTTACATAATATAAGTTGACGCAGCTACACCAAGATTCAAGAATATATATATTTATTGCAATGACAACTTTCTTTCCAGTTTAGTTTCACATTTATCACAAACTTTTTTGAATATTGACACTGGAAATAACATCGTCGGTACAAATGCTAAAATCTATGAAAAATCTTCCAATTGATGATTTACAATCAATAAAAGTGGTACGTTCGTCTGAGCTATAGTTGCCAAAATGACAAAACGTTCTCGGCAAAAAATTTCATTTGATAATTTATTGAGATTGTTGTAAATCCCCGCAGATAATTTTCCAATATTTGTCGAGGGATTTTTGGGTACGGTTCCGGCTAGGCTTATAAGGTTACGGTTGGAATTATAAGGTTCTGGCTGAAAAATCATGCAGTGTACAATGATGCACAATCCATTGTGCTTCTTGCGCTATAGTTAGTTTGGCTGTAGAGGGTCCGGTTCCGGTTGGTTTTATTAGGTTCCCGTTGGAATTAAAAGGTTGCTACAGAATAAACAATTAATGCACAATTATGCACAATACATTGTGCTGCTTATGTTATAGTGTTGTGTAATATACCGGAAAAAGTCGATCCATTAATTTGTTTTCCGCATTGTTCAGTAAGGTCCAGAAGGGAATATTAAAATCCACAAATATACATTATTTTAAAATCTAATCAACGACACTGCTTGAAAACAACAGATCACGAACATCAACGTGCATTCTTATCGAAACCGAACTTCGAAACGCCTCAATCTTACAAAATGAACCAGCTGTAATTATTAAAGTACATCGTTCTTATTCCAGAATTCAGCGGAGCTGACTCACAAGGCAGACCAATCTAACTCAACCGTTTTTTGACCATTGCAGACAGTATTTATGAAATACTTCTCAATATAGAAAAGTAATTATTCTCCAAATTAATAAAACTCCGATTAACGGAAGAAGCATTCGCACGGATTTATCACAGAGCGATAAACGATTATCCAGTTTTGCGAAAAACGCTTATGGATATTTATTTACCAACATTTTCTTCATCACTTGACCAATACAAGACCAGCTTTAAAGACAAATACTTACAAATACTTACAACAAGCAAGGCCAAAAGTGTCACCGAAATTATAAACGAAACAGAAGAAACTGAGCATATGGTCAACTCGATAATAGGCATACCAACAACACAGCAACATCAATCATCAACACTCGCCCTACCAATGATCGAGAGTTAACAATTATATTTAAGATTATACCAAATCAGATGCAACTAGTGTCGGAAATTTAGTCATACTTGGGACATTTGTCATATTAGAATAAACACAGAGACAAAAAATGCAAATATAGCACCCACCGCCGTATACCTGGAGCCATTTTAACAGTCCTGCTATACGAAACGTCAAATTTTAACCAACATCAACACTCAAAATTACAATTAAACAAAATTTCAAACAAACGCTAACAGTTACTTTACAACACAACCGCGAAACTACAATTAAGAGACAGAAAGACACACATACAAATCCCAAAAAACCCATTTTGTTATTCCAGAAACAAGTAATAGATTTTAAATCAGCAAAAAAATTAATATTGACACACAAATCAATAATAACAACCAACCATCCATCCTGGTAATTGAGAAACTGAGCGAAGATACTCATCAAATAAATGGAGAGACAAGCTCAAACAATTAAACAACATAAACACAAATCAAGCAATTCCAGAAATTCTTCAAACTAATGTATCTCAAATCAAATCAGCACAACGTTACAGTGGCAACGAAGATCAAAATTTACAAACGAGAACTAAATCATTGAAAACCAACAGTTTTAACCAACGACATTAATCGCTCAAATTCGGAAGATCATTCATCATACATATATAGTTAAGAAGCCAACGGATCCATTTATTCATAAATCAACCAAACTAAACCAAATCGTTCAATTATCCCAAGACGTTAAATCAACAAATTTAGTTCATAAGCAACCGAGCCAAGACACTCATAATCTAATTCATATCACACAAATCAATCATTCAATATTTATTAAAACAATTGGTAAAAAAATTACCGCACATAAGCGCGACTACAAAAAATTGTATAAAGCTTTCTTGAATAAGTGATAATCGTAAGCTCCGTAGATCTTGTTGAACACCCGCGATACCCCTCGGAATTGGATCAGAAAGACCGTAGTTCGTTACCGCTCGGTAGATGTATAAAGATCCATCGCGTTGACGCATTCGACGCTTGGGAGCGTACAAGTTGATACGTGCTAGTAGCTCGATACAATCGACATAACAGCGCGAAAGCTGTGGAACAGAGGCAGAGGAACCTAATCCACAGCACGCATGGATGGTAAACGTCGTGGCGCGAACAAAATAAACTGTTTCTGGATACTCTCAATCCTCTCGGAATGACAGTGGTATGAGGGTGACCAAACAGGAGATGCATACTCCAAAATGGACCGAACAAAGCATACGTATAATGATGTCCAAGTTAACGGATCACTAAAGTCCTTGCACTTTCATTTAATGAAGTCAAGCATAATGTACGACTTCGAAATATTGGCGTTAACATGTCCGGTAAATGTAGCATCAGATTCAAAGATCACACCAAGATCGGAAATCAACTCAACCTATGATCAATGGTTTCGTTGTACAGTTGATATTGATAGAAAACTGGCGTTAAAGCCAGTAAGTTGTTAATTAACCAACTGCAAAAGCGGTTTAAGTCATCTTGTAACATTTCACAGTCTAACATCCTAGTGACCCGGGCGAAAACCTTCATGTCGTATGCGAAGAGGAGGCAGGTGGCAAACTTAAACCATTTTACAACATCGTTAATAAATAATGAAATTAACAGTGGACCGATATGGCTACCTTGTGGAACGCCGGATGGTGCCGGAAATAATGGGGAGAAAGAATCCAGAATTCTATAACAACATTAAATCAATAATGATTGTTATCAATCGAGCCCAGAGGCCCCATTAGCATATTTAGTCTAAGCAAACCGCTAAAAATTTAATTAACTAATCATTAAATCAATCACAAAACAATTATCCGAACCCCGAAGCCATTTCAACATATTAAGTTAATACACAAATGAGATAAGACATCCAAAATCAATTTGATCAATTTTCATACCAAATCAAACAAACAATCTTACGAGTCCATACGTCTGCTCAACAAATTTAATTAATAAACGAACAAGGACAAACACATAATCTAATTTATAATATGAAAATCAAACATTTATTAAATCAATCATCAACAAATCTTTTGGGCCCAAACTTTTATAGCACACTAATTAATCAGCTGTCAAATCCCCCATCGCTAGGCTCAGTTAACAGTCCAATTAGAATATCGAAACTTTTACTGAAATAGCATCCAAAGGAGAGTGACAAGAAGAGAAACAGGATAGATAAAAATATCACACAATTAATTCATTTCAATTTGCCATAAAACAAAGTTACACTCGTATTTATACGATTTACCACAATCAGCTATTAGTAGTGGTACACCAGATCCAAAATTTTTGAAAAAACCGGATCCCGGGTAACCAATTTAGAATAAATGATCACTCGAACCGGTAAAAACCAAAGCGAACCGAACCGAGTAGTAAACCGGGTAATAAACCGGGTAACAGTCAATATATGTGGAATTACCATTATGCATACCAATTCTGTAAAACTTTCTTGTCAAAATTAGCAAGTTAACACAAAGTTCAGTTATTCTTTCTTATTGTTTTTACATGTGCACTAACTAGAGTGGAAATAGTGTCGATTATGCTTCATTTAAAACTATTCTATATTGTAACAACAAATCAATAAAAGATTAACTCTATACTCTATACTAGAGCCCTGCATCGGATGGTAATATCCGCGGGTATCCACAATCATCCGCTATCCGCGGATTAAAGCGGATGTATCTGCATTAATTTGTGGCGGATGAGTGTCGGATGCGGATTTAGAACTCTCATCCGCATTATGCGAATTATCCGCACAATGCGGGGTTGGCCCTCATATGAGGTTACAATATTACATCACGTTGATTTCAGATGAATGATTGATAAGTTCATTCAATTCTAGCCAGAGATCCCAAGGCTGCTGGAAAGGGCAGACTGCTGCTATCAATTTTATCAATCATTTATGTTCTGTTGCGCGCCGTTTCACCAAAATTGTATAGACTTTTCATCAAAATTAAACAATGGGTTCCGAAAATACTGGCGATCGTACCGATCATGGAAATGGTTCAAAAAGAATACAACTTTAACTCTTGTGTGTTCATTGGTTGAGACTTAACGTAAAGCAAATCCATAAAAAACGATTTTGCGGATGCGGATGAGTGCGGATGCGGATTTTAAAATTTTTCGCGAGTGCGGGTGCGGATAAATTTATATTTTTTTCGGTGGATGCGGATACGAAAAAACGTATCCGCGCAGGGCTCTACTCTATACAATTTCACTCTGTGCAAGGTTGAGCGAGGTAGATTACACGATATAATCTACGCAGTAGTTAACACGTAATTTATCACGTAGATTACATAAAAAAAATAAACAAGGTCAACAACCTATGAACTGATATTAAAATCTAAATTTTCTCATTATTTTTGCATTAGTTAGTCTGCCAACCTTGCTGTCTAGCTAATAGGTAATCGTCTTATCTAAGGAGCAAACGTTTATAATTTGATACTAAAACACGTAAATTATTAATTAGTATAATAAAATAAAACATTAGTGGCTAAGTTAGTATAATTCTTTAGTACCGACTCAAACGCTGACCTAATCTAACTCTCATTGGGTGTAAAAGAACGTGGTTTTACAACAGTCGCCGTTAAACGTTCATTATAGTGAGTACATGGTCCACCTGGACAACATCCTCACCACAAATAAACATTTTAATTTAGTACCCATTTCCATCATTTGGTCTCATCCCTAATGTACCAGGTTCATATTTAATAGGCTCACTACAGTTCGGAAAGAAATACATCAGAGCTAATTCATGCATGAAAAAAATATTTGTCAGTTAGTGAACAAAACATTTTTAGTTCAATTCAACTGTTTATAGATGACACAACAGAAACCACGCCCGAGTTTTAATTAAAATTTGCTAAATAAATTAAGCTTAATAAATTGTCAAATTAAAAATTAAATCATTTTTTTGTTTTTACTTAAATATCTTAGATAAAATTGCATAACACAAAGAATCCATCGGAAAAGTTCGAAGGTTTTCTTGTAATATCGTTGTCCTCATCGGTTCTGAATAGTTCTGTATCCCGTAATACCCCTGTTACGAGGAAACCATCTAACTTTTATGATAAATATTTTTTGTGATACAAAGTGGCCTGTGTTATCTACCTTATGCATTAAAATTTCTTACCTACCTGTTAGCGAACTAGAAAAATTGAATTTAAAAAAAACTTTGTGTCTGATTACAATTTTTCGACTAATTAGAAACAATTTGGAAATTGATAACTTTTACTTAATTAAGCAAATAAACATGAGACTTGATTTGCTTAGTGCTATCTCTAAGCAACTGGTATGAATTAACCATCAATTCGGTTGATCAAGAAAGTCGGCGTCAGGCGCAAAGTTTAAACTAACTTCATGATAGTTCATACCATTTATCAATAGATGGCGTAAAACATAATGCACCGACATTTTATTCTAATTCGTTAATTTAATTTGAGTTTTATCAATTGTCGAAATATTTATTATCGATGGTAGACAATTAACATTTAGTACTCAATTTAGTACTACATATTAAACCCAGTACGCGTTATGGATACAGTAAGAACTAGAAATAACTGTAGTAGCTAGTAACGGCTATTTAGTTTAGTAACTCATTTCGACTGTGTGTGTCATAAAATTAATGGTAGGTTCATACTAGACCTTCAATTAAAATTTGTTAAATTAATTAAGATTTATCAATTTCGACAATATTTTTAATCGGCAATTGCCAAATCTGAACTAAGCTTGATGTAAGTATCATGCATATTTTGGTTTAAATCCAATAGAGATATTTAACTGGTATGAACTCACCTTTATATTAGTTAGTTGGAACTTTAGCCAAACAAGCGAGATCAAGCACACAGTAGCTGTGTTTCTTGATGCTTGATCTGATTCGGTTCAGTTCATGTTTCATGAAACTAGGCAAAACCGCTTACTAGATTTCAAATCAAAATTTGTGATCTAAAACAAAATTTGGATTATGTTTTCCATATAAAATTTGTTCTGATCCGGATCAATGAGTGTCATGAAACACGGCAATATTTAACGAGAAAACGAAGTACACAGCAAATGCTACTTGGAAATATGTTAACAAAAGTTAAAAATATGTTGATCATTCAATCACTACTAGCGGAATTACAATTGGTTGTCCACGTTGTCTTCGAATAGTCGACGTTGTCTACGTTGTCGACGAGCTGTCTACGTTGTTGACGAGTTGTCTACGCCATTTCGTAAACTTTAGTAGATGACTCGTAATCGGCCATCTCTGACTCTGTGCATAAACCTGTAGTATCGTTTGGGTTATAATTGTTTAAAATAATGAGTTTGGTTTGTAATTTTTTTAAAGTTTTGGTCAATGATGAAAACAAAGGGATTTGTACGTTATGCGATTTGAAATTATCGCGAGATGGGACGGATTTCAAAACATATGGAACTTTGTAACAATCTATTGTGAATTTATAATTTGGTATTCGCCGTAATTTGAAAGATCTCTTTGATTTCGCGTACTGTACATCAGGTTAAAATTTAAATAAAGTTTGAAATCCGAAAACGATAAAAAAATGGGAAAGCCGGAAAGAAACATTACACCGGCGATGAAATCAAGCACACTAAATCGTAAAAGTTAGTGCCTTATAAAGTAAACTTGGAATAAAAAAATTAAAACAAAATAATTGTTGATTGTAAATAAAAAGTTCTTTATAAAACAAAACTAAATAAAAATAATAATAAATTTGTAAATAAATTGTGAAGAAACATTACACCGGCATTTTCTGACAAAAAGTGTTCTAGACACCAATGAAGTTGGCACTTCTGATTGCATATTCCTATCAGATATGAATGGCAATGAACATATCTGATAGGAATATGTAATCAGAATTGTCAACTTCATTGGTTTCTAGATCAAATTTCATCAGTTTAACGGCCTTTAGAAAGGTTAAAATTAGACCTAAATTATTTCTGGTTTTTTCTAGAAATCGGGTTTTATTTATTCCGTCTTTTAGGAGAAATTTGAAATTTTCTTTTTCCGTTTTTTCGGCCCCTAGACTAGCACTAATTTTTTCCCGTGAGCACTAATTAGCACAAATTGGGCTTAATCAGTATGCAAAGTTTCATTTTGAAATTCGAACGTTTCCCTGCTGCAGTTACCCACGTCTTTAGGACGATTCAGGAAAAACTCAACAAATCATTTCGCCTCCGAATTTTATCACAGTATGGGTTAAAAAAGAGGCCAGATTCTTCTATGTATTACTTCATCATCTTTTCCTCTCACCAACAAATATCAGAATTTTCATAACAACTTTGAACCTGAACCAAGCACGAAACCAATGAAAATTGAATCACGGCAATATTTATATTTATTGTATCCTGGCCCCGATCCTTGGGCGTTTAGATTTAATTCAAATTTGTTAAGGAAAATTATACACTTGAGCTTGGCGAGTAATTTTGAAAATTTTATAACATCGAAGTTGTTTTGATAAGCGTTCTATAAACTTTAGCTTATACGTTCGTTGCTGCGAAATGAAATAGACACTGGAATTAGGAGGTTAACAAACGAAAAGACAATAATTGCACAAATGGATTATTACTTTAATACTGAGATAATATTTATTTACAATTTATGAAACAACTAAAGAACACTAAAATTCGGCAATTGTTTATTTATATAAGATAAAAACAACTGTCAATTTTCAGCACGTGCGGGTTGAGGAACTAAATTGTTAGTAATTTCTTAAGAAGCAACAACAATAAGATTTTTAATTTTTGATCTCGCTTATTTCGTTATGGAACATATCTCCCAATGTAGTTTGGTGGTTTAATTCTCAAACCAGCTATACTCGATTCAGGAAAGTTAATTAATAATTGCTTGACACTAAATATTCAATTAATATTAATAATAAAAATAATATTGGTAGTAGTAGTAGTAGCACGTTTTACAAACACACACCCGGGAAACCATATTTAAATGATGGAAATTTTAAGCGTTTCAGTTAGTGTTCAATTAAACGTGAACGTGTAACGCAAACTAAAAAGTAAATACGGTTTAAAATTTCTATTCGTAAGGCAGATAAAATATTTTAGTATATAGAATATAGTAAAAGTTTCGAAAGGACCGAAGTTTCTACAGCAGGTACGTACAAATTACTTGTTCTTAGCGATTTAAGTGGTTTGTGGCACAAGTTTCATTGCTCATATAATTTCTAGATCATTAATTAGTAAATGTTTTGATAGCGTTAAACTATAGTTATTATGTTAACTATGATAATTATTTTATGGTGTTGCTGTTCCTATTTATTTAGTTTAGTATTTTGAAATAGATTACTTAACTTATACCGGGCTTTATCATTTTTGCTAGTTTGTTTGGGTAGATTTATGGTCCGCTTGTTTGGCTCTGGTCGTTATGACTTGTCTTCCAAAATTAAATTTTTCAAATCGTCTTGTTTGTAATTTTGGTTCTGAACAAACAACAGTCAAATTATACTGATAAAAGTACGTTATATACATAACCTCTATTAACCATATTGCTTTGTAAATCATTGTTATCAGAAGCAAATATTTACTTACTCAATTCATATCCTCTAAAATTTCTTAAAATAAACTTTTGAGCCTTATATATCAAATTCAGTTCTCATCATTCTCATCTCGTATAAAGTTAAGACCAGCTTAAAGTTAAGACCAGATTGGAAACATCTTGAGACTCTGATAATCGGCAGACCAGCCAATATACCTATACTCTGCAATAAATGGTGCTTCCTGAAGCTAAAATCATTTTTGCACCTTTTGAATTTATCCTGAAACAACTACGTTTCCAATTATCAATTTTATTGATTTCACCCTTCATTTTGGAGTATCTACAATTTTTGGATATATTATGAAGATAAATATTTATAATTAGCACCAACATCAGTGGGTGATTGGTTTCCAGAAATTTTGATTATGAATCTTACATGTTCAGTTGTATATATTGTTACGAATTTGCCCTGTCAAATCCGGTTCTTATCACTGGATCGTTATAGATTCTTTCACACTGCTTCCGGAATATTCGCGAAAATACCGGAAATAATTTCCAAATATTTACACCACTACAGGTGGTCATTCCCAAAACACTCCGATAATAATTTTCCCACTCTTAATTTACCAACACTAAATCACAAAACCAAATAGTTTCCATAATTATTTATTAATCCACTATTTACGACATTTACAATTTTTAAATACACCGCTAATTTCACTTAATATCACTTATTGTTTTCCCACTACCCACTTTCGGGCCCAGCCTCCTTCACCCATGCATGGGCCATAGCGAAACTCATACGGCCTACGATTAACATTTAACAGCCTTCCTGTATATTGCTAGGCACCAATCACCGTTTCCTATTATCCTTACTGCCCTAACAGTCGTAATTGGTGGACTATCAGCAGTCCCACCTCGCCTTAGCCGGTATCTTCAACAGATACATTTCAATATTCTATCCAACGGAACTTCCAACGGAAAGATGACCACTTATGTTCCTCTATCCCATCTAAACGTAGCTGCCACAGTTACTGCTGCTTACAGCGCACCTGTAACTTATTTCTAGTTTTTCTGTAAGTCATTCTTATCGACATTATCCATGTGTTGTAATCTATATTTGATTTTCGCCGTTACCTCACCGCTTCCAGCATCAGCATTATCACTTTCAATAAATTTACTGCACAACACAGGGTTGTTGTTGTTCTCCGTTACATAAGCAATCTTTGCACCAAAATCGTCGAAATCCTCCCCGCCAGGCAATCCGACGTCATCCTCACTCAACATGAATACCTTCTCTTCCGCAGTTCTTGCTGCCTAATAAATAGATTATTATGAGACGACGCTTCTGCATTCGGTTGAGCATCCAAAAATTCGATCAGATTGTTTATTTCTTTTTTAACTTTGATAATATCCCGGTTGAATTGTTCATCATTTTCGAGCTGGCTCGGTTGATTATCGTTATCAATGGTCTCCTTGCCACCAGTCGATTCCATAAAGCCCAATGATTTCTCCTGGTACGTACTACATTATCTTCATCATCCGATTCCTCCTTATTGCCGACAGCTATTTCTAGCATTTGCCCTCCATCATTTTCTAAATACTCGACCTTCTGTTCTATATCGCTTACATCATCATTTCGTTTGCCAAGTATTAGGCCTACACCATTTGATCCAGTTTATTCTTAATATTTTATTTCGTTGTTTCTATTTATTTATTTATTTATTTAGAGAAATCTATTCTGTGATTTACAAGTATGATTTCAGAATTTAATTTAAAACAAAAATATTAAAAAAAAATAAAATAAAGAAAATTAAAACACAGAAATATATAAATCAGATCTTGATTTAACAATTAAAAATTTAAAAAATAATTCTTAAGTATATTTTTGAACTTGTCCTTTGATAAATTAAAGTCAAATAGGTCGTCGACGATGTTGAACGATTTAGACGACCTATTAATGGGGTTATTTTCTCCATTGTTTGTGGAATGGTGTTCTAGTGCTAAAAATGCATGGTTTCGAAATGTTCTGCAAGGCACATGAATTGATATGTTTTCCAAAATGTATGCTGAATCAATGTGACCAAGCAAAACGTTACCAATGAAAGCCGCACCTAAGAGAAGTCGTTTATTTTCAAGCGTGCATATTTTGTAACCGAGCCACATTTTCATGGAATGGTAAATTGTGGTCGTAATCCCAGTCACTTTTTTTTTAACAAGAAAATCAGAAACTTCTTTTGAATGCTTTCAATTCTTTTAATGTGTACAGCATAGTATGGATTCCAGACCGGTACAGCGTATTCCAGTTGAGATCGAACGTAAGCGAAATAGAGTGAACATAAGGTTTGAATATCTTTAAATTCACCTGTCCACCTTTTAACAAATCCAAACATGGCATTAGCTCTCGCAATACAATTTTCAATATGCTTATTGAAACTAGCATTCTCGACAAATGTAACACCTAGATCTATGATCTCATTAACTCGTTGCAATACTTCGTTGTTGACTTTGTAGGAAGTAATTAGCGGATTTCTCTTACGATGGAAAGACATGATCTTGCATTTCTTAATATTTAAGTAAAGCGAGTTTCGATCACACCACTCACTTAATCTATCGATGTCCTCTTGAAACTGATGTCCTCTTGTTTCATTAAACGTCTCAAATCTTTTAATCCCATCTTAACTGGAATCGCCCTCCAAAGTCATCCGTATATGCTCAGGCTTCCTCCTCCCATCTTACGTTTTGCAGTCTGCATTTCCCTTAATTTATTTGCTTCTATAAGTTCATTTCTGCTAAAATTTGCAAAATTTCAACTTCACGTCCAGTCGTTAAATTTTCTAGACTTAAATCTACTGATATTCACAATCCCACCGCTGTCACCAATTGTTACGAATTTTCCCTGTAAAATTCGATTCGTATCACTGGATTGTGAATATCGTTATAGAATTTGACGGTTATCGGTTAAATACCGGAAATAATTTCCAAATATTTACACCACTGCTTGTGGTATATTCCCAAAATTTTCCGATAATAATTTTCGCACTCTTATTTGACCTTATTTGAATTAATTCACTATTTACACCATTTATAATTTTTAATTACACCACTATTTTCACTTAACACCACTTATTGTTTTCCCGCTACTTATTTTCACTTTTAATCTTTCGCGTATCGAATCTCCTAAATGACTCACCAAGACTGACTTATTGTGTTCCTTGCACTCGTATTTATACACCGATCGAATATTCAAGATTCGCCAGCATTAATTCTAGTCGTTCTAATTCAGTTCAGACTATTATAATCTGCTACCTGACAAATCTGTTATGAAACAACCTTTACTGCTACTCAACCCTAGATGTCACCAAGTCACCAATCTCACAAAACCTTAAATCAATTTTTTCCATCACAGTAATACAATTATTTCAGACTAAATATTTTTTTTGTACTGAAATGATGCATAAAACCTTTATATTGTTTAATAAGGCCTCACTGTGCTGGATACTTAGAACATAACGGCTTTTAATGTCATTTCAATAGCTTTCAAAAATAAATTCGCGAAGCAGTTTACAAGTTTCGTATAAATAACAAAAATTAGGACTGTGTGTGGGTAAAACTTATGAAATTTACATTGGCCCATTTGCTGAGAATTGTGAATTATTAGGGTTCTATATTTAAGGTTGCCCGGCCTCGCAATTATTTGTTTGCAAAAGCCAATTTAACGGTAACCGATAGGCAAGACTTACGAGACTCATTTTTCGCCATTGGTGAAAACAAATTCTGAAATTAGATTAAAAAATGGCAGTTGAGTTAACAGTTAACATTCGCACGTGAATAAATAAATTTGTTTGTTTTGCAAAAATTTAGATGACAATATGTTCCTTATATAATTTAACAAAACATTTTATTATTCAAACATTCCTAGATTCGATTTGAAATGGCAAATTGTACGTGGTACTTGGCCATTGTGCTCATGCTCATGATGCATGCAATACTTGCCAAAAAACAAGAGGCTCCACCAAATATTGTTATAATTTTGGCCGATGATTTGGGGTGGAACGATGTCAGCGTGCATGGACTAAATCAATTCCATACACCAAATATTGATGCTCTTGCGCTGAATGGCATCACTCTACAACGTCACTATGTCGCACCGCTTTGCACACCTTCAAGAGCTGCCTTAATGACAGGACGTCATGGTTATCACACCGGAATGTTTAATTGGGTTGTTGTATCGGATGAACCATGGGGAATGCCACTATCTGAAAAAACGTTACCAGAAGTATTGCAAGGTGCCGGATACAGTACTCATTTAGTGGGAAAATGGCATTTAGGATTTTTCAAACATGAATATAGCCCTGTTAATCGCGGCTTTGATACATTTAACGGATACTTAGGACCATATATCGATTATTGGGATCATAGTTTGATTATGCTGAACCGAAATTATGCGCGTGGCTATGACATGCGCAAAGATTTGGCTGTGGATCCAACTGGCAATGGAACGTACGCAACGGACCTGTTCACCAGTAAGGCGATGGAACTTATCAACCAACATGATAAATCTAAACCAATGTTTTTGTTAATGTCTCACTTGGCACCACATACAGCTAACGAAAATGATCCTATGCAAGCGCCTCAAAGTGAAATCGATAAATTCGATTACATTGTGTACGAGAAACGAAGAAAATTGGCAGCTATGATCTCGCGGTTAGACTATAGTGTTGGCAAGGTGGTGACATCACTCAGGAAACGTAAAATGCTTGATAACACCGTTATTTTGTTCATGGCTGATAACGGAGCCCCTACAATTGGCTTACATTCAAATGCCGGTTCAAATCATCCATTGAGAGGTGTACGTATGCATATAGCTTATTTTGCTCTTTATTAAGTATAATCATTAATATTTTTGATTTTATTTCTTCACAGCAAAAAGACTCACCTTGGGAGGGTGCCAGCCGTGTATTTGCAGCTATTTTCAGTCCACTTCTTAAAAAAAGGCAACGCGTCTCTAACCAATATGTTCACATTACTGATTGGTTCAAAACATTTGCAGAATTGGCTGGTGTAGATACGGCCAAAGTTAAACCCAATCTCGATGGCTACGATGTATGGGATGCACTGTCATACGATTTACCAAGTCCACGTAAAGAAATTGTTCTAAATATTGATAATGTATTTAAATATGCTGCGTTCACCAATGGGCGATTTAAATATATCGAAGGTACAAGATCGAACGGTTTGTATGATGGTTGGTTAGGCTTATTACCGTTTAATAAGACAATCGAACAAGCTAATTTAAATTATGCGGATGGGATTCGAAATTCAGAGGTTGGTAAAGCATTAGAAAAGTATGTTCAAATGCGGCCGTCCAGTGTGTACACACCAGGAAAGGACGGATTATCGGATGCAACAATTTATAAACTGAGACAGCAAGCCACAATCCATTGTGCCACGCCACCTACGGATCCAAAATACAAATGTGAACCACTCGTTTCGCCATGCCTCTTTGATATTATTACCGATCCATGTGAAACTACAAATTTGGCTACCACACTGCCACGAAAATTTAATGAAATGCAGACCCGATTGGCAGAGTTACGTTCCACCGCTGCACCTGCACGTAATAAGCCATCCGATCCAAATTGTAATCCAGCGTTTTACGATTTCACCTGGACGTATTGGCAAGATGCTTGAACTGGTTTTTAAATAAAATGTTGGTTTCAACAAATAATTTTGAATTAGATTTCGTTTTAAATTTATAATTTAGTGGCCAATCTAAAGAAATCATTAGCGATTGAGCTAAACAGAAAAATTTTTCACTTCGTTTATTTCTTTTTATTTTTTATAAGCATGACAGCAACCGAGCTATCTTCAACTACGGCTATGAAAATTAACGTACTGAAATTTCGATCGATTAAGAGTGATTGGCTTTTTTTGACTGTCCTCATAGCGTTACGTGATCGTTTTAGATGATAGACCTGTTGTAAAGATGGCTTTGGCAGCAAATAGTTATATTAATAAAGGGCCCGGATTTAGCACAAGAACTGAGAAACGAGTATTTTTCCAATATCTCGTCTTTCGCAATTTTGTCTGACAGTTTACACTTTTGATTTTGCACAAATAGATAAAAATAAGCGGCGAGAAAATTGAGCAACTGTCGAAGAAAGAAAAACTTTTGTCAAGATGTCAATTTTGACATCTTTGTGGGTTGTCTGATTGAGTGTGTGTTTTTTAAATTTGCGTCCGATAGGTGGTGACATTGCCGGCCATCATAGAGTATTTTGATACTTTAGTGATTGTTGTTGTTATCCGAAATCGGCGGCAGACATAGTTTTGTGAGGCCGGTCGATTGCAAACACACTTCTCATATCTTAGTGTGACGATTCGAACTCGTTTATCAGATCCAGGACGCGTATTAATAATCCTGCAGAGTAACCATTTCGAAGGTTGTTTGTTTTCCTCTTTGATGATCACGAATTAACCAATCACGAGGTTGTCGTTGGCTCTCAACCACTTTGGTCGAAGCTTTAGGCGGGAAAGGTACTCTGTCGACGAAATTTTCCAGAAGCGGTAATACGTTCTCGGCAGTTGCTGGTAACGGTTGAACATGGGACAAACTCTGGCTTCGATCTGGCATACCAAATGCAGCGAAGCAGGAGGAATAAAATTCCAGGTAGTACCATCCTGAGTCAATAATGCAGCCTTCTCAGGATCTACGTCTCTCGTGTTCTGCTGATGTAGGAATGCCAATTGACGATCAGCCTTGGAGCTGCGACGATGAAAGCACACAACACATTTATGTACGTGCGAACGCACCAAGGTTTTGATGCTTAAAATCCAATAGTGGTTTCGTAAGTGTGTCAACGTTAGCTTGCGAAATAATTTTGTTCATGTGGTGGTTGTTTTTGGGCAGAATGATCGGATGCTTCTTGGTTGGTATACGACAAATTCGATTCCTGGAGCCGCCCCTCGATCCACAGTATACCGTCATTACTGGCGATAGGGTGCAGTGATCGAAGTGGGAGTCTAATATATAATCTCCGGATTGGCATCTTGAGATCTCGTGCGGGAATATGTCTCTTGGACCAGCTTGCCCCAGAACTGGAATGACCAATTGTGCTTGGGTACAGTGATGAAGCCTTTTGGATGCACTGCTGGGCTGATTGAAGATCGAGCGAGTACGTAGTATCAGTCATTGTAAGGTGTCACAGTTTGTGCATGTTTTGCGATAATTGACTTTATTTTTCGTTCTTCGATGTGTAGAACACCCTCATCCTATGGCGTGGTCATTTTCTTGGATCTTCTCGTAGACAAACAGGAGCTGTCCACTACAACGGATAGCTGTGTAGTAATGTGGGTTCAACACCATGAGACGCGCAATTTTCGTCGTTATGATTTACTAAACCGGATCGGCCGCCGGATATGGTCGCCACTTTTCCATAATTACAGATTACAGTTGATATGGCTGTGTAATTTAAGAAACCCCTCTTCTCGGTTAATGAGGTGGCGCATTAGATTGGAAAATTTTGACTATAAGGTTTACCACAAACCTGGAAATCACAATCAAAATGCGGACGCTTTAAGCGGAGTAGTAATTGTATCAGATCAACCTCCAGAACTTCCATCAACTACCAAAGAAGTCAATGTCATAACACGATCAAAAAGCAACCAACTATCCGAAATTACGCCAAATGCTGAAAATCTTCCAAATATTGAAACTTCTGAAACAAACTTGCCTAATTCCAAAGTAATACATCTCACTGACGATTCTCAAATTAATAAGGTGGTTGAAGAATTTCATTCTGAACCACTAGGTGGACATCAAGGTGTTTTCCGAATAGCACAGCGGATCAATTATTACTTCAGTAATATGTATACTCGAATTAGAAAAATAATTAGATCATGTGAATTGTGTCAAAAAAATAAATGCTACAAAATTAACAAAACTCCAATGCGAGGATCGACTGATCGTCGTAGAGGAAAGACGTGTTTTTGTCTCTCCTTTAAATAAATTATTATTAATATTTTAATTCAAATCAGTTTAGGAATGTGTAGCGTGAGAGTGATGTGCTATTTTTGAGTGAGTTTTGTTCTTTAGAAGTTCACCTGTTAATACAGGAGAATTCAGACAATCAGAGAAGTATCTTTTTATTCTAATTTTCATTCTAATTATAAAAATTAATTATTTATTATTTTTATTGTTATTATAACTATTTACATATATGTGAACGGTAATTTATAATCGTATACATAGAAACTGACATTTCAAGGGAATTCCATTTGTATGTACTTAAGTACATAAAATATTGGTACCCGAGAAACCAAAATTTGAAATTACAACAGATCGAATTGTAACTTACCCAATAAGCGAAAATTTGTATACTCAAAATGGGTTGCCACCGTATTGTGACAAAAATGACTTTTTGTGGAATAATATAAATTGATAAATATATAAAATGTTAATGAAAGGAGGAAACAGTTTTCTGCCACGGGAAATTTATCATTTGAGCTGAAGTATGTTGGATTGTGTTATCCATTTGGGTTTTTATTTAAATTTAATTACATTTTCATAACTTATTTTAGTAATATTCACTTACTTTAAACAATTCTATAAATTGAAATTTTGTCGAAAGTCCTGATTTAAAACAATAAAGTTCTCGGCAAATATAATTCAATTTGCAACATTCTTGATCAGGGGGTCTATTTAATTACTTACGCTTTGAGCATAAACTCAAATATGTTAACGATCCATGACTTTTTGCTATGGAATGTTGTTTTTCGACGATCTTTGTGGTTGAATTCAGGTTATGTTTTAGTGAAGTTGTGTGAATGTTAGATATAAATTAACCCTGCTTTTAGTTGGATGAATTTAAATATAGGTAGCTGAATGACAATACCGAATCTATTTTTTTATTCTTTTTATTTTTTATTTTTATTTTTTTTATTTTGACATTATTGACGGAATATTTAGGTCATCATATGTATGATAATACTGCCGTGTCATTACGAACGTGAATTCCCTCGGTTAGATGGTGTTGGATGGGAAGTTGGATGGGAAGATAAGCAAAATAAGGTTACAAGCAGTATGTGATGAGATGACCCATAGATGTGAATTAAATAACCTAACCAGTCTAGTAGGACTGATGCCGAATACATATGATGAATATTAGTATCCTTTACCTCAAACACAACTAACTTACATTAATTAACTAACAAACTCTAATCTAGAGTGTGAATTTAATTGAGTCTAACATTCTAATATATTTAAGTAGTTAGAAAATGACTTTGCTGCGGTTCGCCCTAGTCGTTTCTGTGACTAACATCCTTTCCTGACTAACCTTATCTGTTAAGGATGCAGGCAGGGGCCGCATGATGCTGAAATATTATTCGCATTCAGATATAATTTGTTATTTGATTGTTGATATTTCAGGATTATGGTAACGTACCTAAGATCGCCGTTATGGCTGGCCTGTACGCCTCTATCATATCATATCATATCAAAATTAACAAAACTCCAATGCAAATAACTTCAACATCATCTCAAGCATTCGAAAAGTAATTTTTAGATATAGTCGGTCCTCTCCCAGTGTCCTATCAAGAAAACAAATATATACTTACCATTCAGGAGGACCTCACTAAGTTTTCTCTCGCATTTCCTCTTAAGAACCAGGAAGCGGAAACCGTAGCTCGAGTTTTTGTAGATCAAATAATATGTGTTTTCGGAACCCCTCAACAGATATTATCCGATCAAGGGACGAACTTTATGAGCGATCTGTTCACCAACATATGTAAACTTCTAAAAATTAAAAAACTAAACACAACTGCCTACCATTCACAGACGAATGGAGCGTTAGAGCGTTCCCACAGAACATGGACGGAATATCTGAGAAATTACACTCAGTCAGACCCACTCAATTGGGATTCTTGGCTTACTTTTGCTATGTTTATTTTTAATTCGACTCCGCACAGTGCAACCAAATACATGCCTTTTGAATTACTATTTGGTTGGAAACCTGTGATACCTACAGTATTACTTCAGGAACCAGAAATAGTCTATAACTATGATGATTATATGTTGGGCCATATTTTATGTAGCATCATATTTTATGTAGATGCTACATAAAATTTGGCCTGATTTTTGGCACAGGTGTTCACTGTTAGTGCCACAATTCAAACTCATCGGCCCCTAACACGACAAACTATAAATGTGGGATCCAGCTATTTACCACTGAATATGCGTCCAGCTTTTAATTTATTTCACTATGATGCTACATAAAATATGGCCCGATTTTTGGCACAGGTGTTCACTGTTAGTGCCATAACTCAAATTCATTGGCCCTTAACACAACAAATTATAAGTATGGGATCCAGCTATTTACGAAATGGTCTAACTTCACCCTGTTCATATGGCCTTTAAACATTCGGATTATGTGATATTGATTATTCAAATTTTTTCGGCCGAAATTTACTGTTAACTTCAATAACATGTAATTTTCGGCTAATATCAACAGAATTATGTACTACCACCTGATACGAAATATGTCGATAATGCGGGGTTTTTTCGGCTAACTTCAGTAGCATCTTAAAAGTGTATAGTTTAGTTATTTAAAAATCGAAATTTAAATCCTCAAATTTCCACACCGTTCTACAACAGGACTACTTCATCTTCTTTTTCTCTCACCAACAAATAACAGAATTTTCATAACATAACTTTGAACCTGAACCAAGCACGAAACTAATGAAAATTAAATCACGGCAATATTTATATTTATTGTATCCCGGCCCCGATCCTTGGGCGTTTAGATTAAATTCAAATTTGTTAAGGAAACATACACTTGAGCTTCGCGAGTAATTTTGAAAATTTTATAACATCGAAGTTGTTTTGATAAGCGTTCTATAAACTTTAGCTTATACGTTCGTTGCTGCGAAATGAAATAGACAATAATTGCACAAATGGATTATTACTTTAATACTGAGATAATATTTATTTAGAATTTATGAAACAACTAAAGAACACTAAAATTCGGCAATTGTTTATTTATATAAGATAAAAACAACTGTCAATTTTCAGCACGTGCGGGTTGAGGAACTAAATTGTTAGTCATTTCTTAAGAAGCAACAACAATAAGATTTTTAATTTTTGATCTCGCTTATTTCGTTATGGAACATATCTCCCAATGTAGTTTGGTGGTTTAATTCTCAAACCAGCTATACTCGATTCAGGAAAGTTAATTAATAATTGCTTGACACTAAATATTCAATTAATATTAATAATAAAAATAATATTGGTAGTAGTAGTAGTAGCACGTTTTACAAATACACACCCGGGAAGCGATATTTAAATGATGGAAATTTTAAGCGCTTCAGTTAGTGTTCAATTAAACGTGAACGTGTAACGCAAACTAAAAAGTAAATACGGTTTAAAATTTCTATTCGTAAGGCAGATAAAATATTTTAGTATATAGAATATAGTAAAAGTTTCGAAAGGACAGAAGTTTCTACAGCAGGTACGTACAATTTACTTGTTCTTATCGATTTAAGTTGTTTGTGGCACAAGTTTCATTGCTCATATAATTTCTAGATCATTAATTAGTAAATGTTTTGATAGTGCTAAACTACAGTTATTATGTTAACTATGATAATTATTTTATGGTGTTGCTGTTCCTATTTATTTAGTTTAGTATTTTGAAATAGATTACTTAACTTATACCGGGCTTTATCATTTTTGCTAGTTTGTTTGGGTTGATTTATGGTTCGCTTGTTTGGCTCTGGTCGTTATGACTTGTCTTCCAAAATTAAATTTTTCAAATCGTCTTGTTTGTAATTTTGGTTCTGAACAAACAACAGTCAAATTATACTGATAAAAGTACGTTATATACATAACCTCTATTAACCATATTGCTTTGTAAATCATTGTTATCAGAAGCAAATATTTACTTACTCAATTCATATCCTCTAAAATTTCTTAAAATAAACTTTTGAGCCTTATATATCAAATTCGCATCATTCTCATCTCGTATAAAGTTAAGACCAGCTACTTTAATAGATCGGAAACATCTTGAGACTCTGATAATCGGCAGACCAGCCAATATACATATACTCTGCAATAAATGGTGCTTCCTGAAGCTAAAATCATTTTTGCACCTTTTGAATTTATCCTGAAACAACTACGTTTCCAATTATCAACTTTATTGATTTCACCCTTCATTTTGGAGTGTCTACAATTTTTGGATATATTATGAAGATAAATATTTATAATTAGCACCAACATCAGTGGGTGATTGGTTTCCAGAAATTTTGATTATGAATGTTCAGTTGTATATATTGTTACGAATTTGCCCTGTCAAATCCGGTTCTTATCACTGGATCGTTATAGATTCTTTCACACTGCTTCCGGAATATTCGCGAAAATACCGGAAATAATTTCCAAATATTTACACCACTACAGGTGGTTCATTCCCAAAACACTCCGATAATAATTTTCCCACTCTTAATTTACCAACACTAAATCACAAAATCAAATAATTTCCATAATTATTTATTAATCCACTATTTACGACATTTACAATTTTTAAATACACCGCTAATTTCACTTAATATCACTTATTGTTTTCCCACTACCCACTTTCGGGCCCAGCCTTCTTCACCCATGAATGGGTCGTAGCGAAACTCATACGGCCTACGGTTAACAGGTAACAGACTTCCTGTATATTGCTAGGCACCAATCACCGTTTCAGATTATCTTTACTGCCCTAACAGTCGTAATTGGTGGACTATCAGCAATCCCACCTCGCCTTAGCCGGTATCTTCATCAGATACATTTCAATATTCTATCCAACGGAACTTCCAACGGAAAGATGACCACTTATGTTTCTCTATCCCATCTAAACGTAGCTGCCACAGTTACTGCTGCTTACAGCGCACCTGTAACGAATTTCTAATTTTTCTGTAAGTCATTCTTATCGACATTATCCATGTGTTGTAATCTATATTTGATTTTCGCCGTTACCTCACCGCTTCCAGCATCAGCATTATCACTTTCATTAAATTTGCTGCACAACACAGGGTTGTTGTTGTTCTCCGTTACATAAGCAATCTTTGCACCAGAATCATCGAAATCATCCCCGCCAGGCAATCCGACGTCATCCTCACTCAACATGAATACCTTCTCTTCCGCAGTTCTTGCTGCCTAATAAATAGATTATTATGAGACGTCGCTTCTGCATTCGGTTTATCATCCAAAAATTCGATCAGATTGTTTATTTCGTTTAGAATTTTGATAATATCCCGGTTAAATTGTTCATCATTTTCGAGCTGGCTCGGTTGATTATCGTGATCATCGGTCTCCTTGCCACCACTTGATTCCATAAAGCCCAATGATTCCTCCTGACTAATGGCACTTACTAAATTATCTTCATTATCCGATTCCACCTTATTACCGACAGCCATTTCTAGTATTTGCTCTCCATCATTTTCTAAATACTCGACCTTCTGTTCATCGCTTACAACATCATTTCGTTTGCCAAGTATTAGGTCTATACCATTTGATCCACTTTATTCTTAATATTTTATTTCGTTGTTTCATTAAACGTCTCAAATCTTTTAATCCCATCTTAAATGGTATCGCCCTCCAAAGTCATCCGTATATGCTCAGGCTTCCTCCTCCCATCATAAGGCTTTGCAGTCTGCATTTTCCTTAATTTATTTGCTTCTATAAGTTAATTTCTGCTACAATTTGCAAAATTTCAACTTCACGTCCAGTCGTTAAATTTTCTAGACTTAAATCTATTGATTTTCACAATCCCACCGCTGTCACCAATTGTTACGAATTTGCCCTGTAAAATTCGATTCGTATCACTGGATTGTGAATATCGTTATAGAATTTGACGGTTATCGGTTAAATACCGGAAATAATTTCCAAATATTTACACCACTGCTTGTGGTATATTCCCAAAATTTTCCGATAATAATTTTCGCACTCTTATTTGACCTTATTTGAATTAATTCACTATTTACACCATTTATAATTTTTAATTACACCACTATTTTCACTTAACACCACTAATTATTTTCCCGCTACTTATTTTCACTTTTAATTTTTTGCGTATCGAATCTCCTAAATGACTCACCAAGACTGACTTATTGTGTTCCTTGCACTCGTATTTATACACCGATCGAATATTCAAGATTCGCCAGCATTAATTCTAGTCGTTCTGTTTCAGTACAGACTATTATAATCTTCTACATGACAAATCTGTTATGAAACAACCTTTACTGCTACTCAACCCTAGATGTCACCAAGTCACAAATCTCACAAAACCTTAAATCAATTTTTTCCATCACAGTAATACAACTATTTCAGACTTTAAATATTTTCTTTGTACTGAAATGATGCATAAAACCTTTATATTGTTTATTAAGGCCTCACTGTGCTGGATACTTAGAACATAACGGCTTTTAATGTCATTTCAATAGCTTTCAAAAATAAATTCGCGAAGCAGTTTACAAGTTTCGTATAAATAACAAAAATTAGGACTGTGTGTGGGTAAAACTTATGAAATTTACATTGGCCCATTTGCTGAGAATTGTGAATTATTAGGGTTCTATATTTAAGGTTGCCCGGCCTCGCAATTATTTGTTTGCAAAAGCCAATTTAACGGTAACCGATAGGCAAGACTTACGAGACTCATTTTTCGCCATTGGTGAAAACAAATTCTGAAATTAGATTAAAAAATGGCAGTTGAGTTACCAGTTAATATTCGTACGTGAACAAATAAATTTGTTTGTTTTGCAAAAATTTAGATGACAATATGTTCCTTATATAATTTAACAAAACATTTTATTATTCAAACATAGATTCGATTTGAAATGGCAAATTGTACGTGGTACTTGGCCATTGTGTTCATGCTCATGATGCATGCAATACTTGCCAAAAAACAAGAGGCTCCACCAAATATTGTTATAATTTTGGCCGATGATTTGGGGTGGAACGATGTCAGCGTGCATGGACTAAATCAATTCCATACACCAAATATTGATGCTCTTGCGTGGAATGGCATCACTTTACAACGTCACTATGTCGCACCGCTATGCACACCTTCAAGAGCTGCCTTCATGACAGGGCGTCATGGTTATCACACCGGAATGTTTAACTGGGTTGTTGTATCGGGTGAACCATGGGGTATGCCACTATCTGAAAAAACGTTACCAGAAGTATTGCAAGGTGCCGGATACAGTACTCATTTAGTGGGAAAATGGCATTTAGGATTTTTCAAACAAGAATATAGCCCTGTTAATCGCGGCTTTGATACATTTAACGGATACTTAGGACCATATATCGATTATTGGGATCATAGTTTGATTATGGTGAACCGAAATTATGCGCGTGGCTATGATATGCGCAAAGATTTGGCTGTGGATCCAACTGGCAATGGAACGTACGCAACGGACCTGTTCACCAGTAAGGCGATGGAACTTATCAACCAACATGATAAATCAAAACCAATGTTTTTGTTAATGTCTCACTTGGCACCACATACAGCTAACGAAAATGATCCTATGCAAGCGCCTCAAAGTGAAATCGATAAATTCGATTACATTGTGTACGAGAAACGAAGAAAATTGGCAGCAATGATCTCACGATTAGATTATAGTGTTGGCAAGGTGGTGACATCACTCAGAAAACGTAAAATGCTTGATAACACCGTTATTTTGTTCATGGCTGATAATGGAGGCCCTACAATTGGCTTCAATTCAAATGCCGGTTCAAACCATCCATTGAGAGGTGTACGTATGCATATAGCTTATTTTGCTCTTTATTAAGTTTAATCATTAAAATTTTTGATTTTATTTCTTCACAGCAAAAAGACTCACCTTGGGAGGGTGCCAGCCGTGCATTTGCAGCTATTTTCAGTCCACTTCTTAAAAAAAGGCAACGCGTCTCTAACCAATATGTTCACATTACTGATTGGTTCAAAACATTTGCAGAATTGGCTGGTGTAGATACGGCCAAAGTTAAACCAAATCTCGATGGCTACGATGTATGGAATGCACTTTCATACGATTTACCAAGTCCACGTAAAGAAATTGTTCTAAATATTGATAATGTATTTAAATATGCTGCGTTCACCAATGGGCGATTTAAATATATCGAAGGTACAAGATCGAACGGTTTGTATGATGGTTGGCTAGGCTTATTACCGTTTAATAAGACAATCGAGCAAACTAATTTAAATTATGCGGATGGGATTCGAAATTCAGAGGTTGGTAAAGCATTAGAAAAGTATGCTCAAATGCGGCCGTCCAGTGTGTGCACACCAGGAAAGGACGGATTATCGGATGCAACAATTTATAAACTGAGACAGCAAGCCACAATCCATTGTGCCACGCCACCTACGGATCCAAAATACAAATGTGAACCACTCGTTTCGCCATGCCTCTTTGATATTATTACCGATCCATGTGAAACTACAAATTTGGCTACCACACTGCCACAGAAATTGAATGAAATGCAGACCCGTTTGGCAGAGTTACGTTCCACCGCTGTACCTGCACTTAATAAGCCATCCGATCCAAATTGTAATCCAGCATTTTACGATTTCACCTGGACGTATTGGCAAGATGCTTGAACTGGTTTTTAAATAAAATGTTGGTTTCAACAAATAATTTTGAATTAGATTTCGTTTTAAATTTATAATTTAGTGGCCAATCTAAAGAAATCATTAGCGATTGAGCTAAACAGAAAAATTTTTCACTTCGTTTATTTCTTTTTATTTTTTATAAGCATGACAGCAACCGAGCTATCTTCAACTACGGCTATGAAAATTAACGTACTGAAATTTCGATCGATTAAGAGTGACTGCCTTTTTTTGACTGTCGTCATAGCGTTACGTCATCGTTTTAGGTGATAGACCCGTTTCAAAGATGGCTTTGGTAGCAAATAGTTAAATTAATAAAGGGCCCGGATTTAGCACAAGAACTGAGAAACGAGTATTTTTTCAATTTCTCGCCTTTCGCAATTTTATCTGACAGTTTACACTTTTGATTTTGCACAAATAGATAAAAATAAGCGGCGAGAAAATTGAGCAACTGTCGAAGAAAGAAAAACGTTTGTCAATATGTCAATTTTGACATCTTTGTGGGTTGTCTGATTGAGTGTGTGTTTTTTAAATTTGCCTCCGATAGGTGGTGACATTGCCGGCCATCATAGAGTATTTTGATACTTTAGTGATTGTTGTTGTTATCCGAAATCGGCGGCAGACATAGCTTTGTGACGCCGGTCGATTGCAAACACACTTTTCATATCTTAGTGTGACGGTTCGAACTCGTTCACCAGATCCTGGATGCAAATGAATGATCCTGCAGAGTAATCGTTCCCAAGATTGTTTGCTTTCCTCTTTGATGATCACGAATTAACCAATCGCGAGGTTGTCGTTGGCTCTCAACCACTTTGGTCGAAGTTTTCCAGAAGCGGTGATACGTTCTCGGCAGTTGCTGGCAATGGATGAACATGGGAAACAATCTGGCTTCGATCTGGCATACCAAATGCAGCGAAGCAGAAGAAATAAAATTCCAGGTATTACCATCCTGAGTCAATAATGCAGTGGTCTCAGGATCTACGTCTCTCGTGTTCTGCTTATGCAGGAATGCTAATTGACGATCAGCCTTGGAACTGCGATGGTGAAAGCACACAACACATTTATGTACGTGCGAACGCACGAAGGTTTTGATGCTTAAAATCTAATAGTGCTTTCGTAAGTGTGTCAACGTTAGCTGTGCACCACCATGTTGCGTCGTACGATAAGCTTGCGAAATAATTTTGTTCATGTGGTGGTTGTTTTTGGGGAGAATGATCTTATGCTCCTTGGTTGGTATATGACAAATTCGATTCCTGGAACCGCCCCTCGATCCATAGTATACCGTCATTACTGGCGATAGGGTTCAGTGATCGAAGTGGGTGTCTAATATATATTCTCCGAATTGGCATCTTGAGATCTCGTGGGGGAATATGTCTCTTGGACCGCTTGCCCCAGAACTGGAATGACCAATTGTGCTTGGGTGATGAAGCCTTTTGGATGCACTGCTGGGCTAGTTGAAGATCGAGCGAGTACGTAGTATCAGTCATTGTAAGGCGTCACAGTTTGTGCATGCTTTGCGATAATTGACTTTATTTTGCGTTCTTCGATGTGTAGAACACCCTCATTCTTTGTCGTGGTCATTTTCTTGGATCTTCTCGTATGCAAACAGGAGCTGTCCACCACAACGGATAGCTGTGTAGTAATGAGGGTTCAACACCATGAGACGCGCAATTTTCGTTCCATCCATTCCAGCGATTAGGTAAACTCCGAAGCCAACCAAATACGGGTGACTCAAAGCTCTAGACGTGGCAGGCTCACCGTTTTCAGTGGAACGACCTTGGTCTTTGATGCCAGTATTGTGGTTTTGACAGATATATCTGCGTCGTTGAAACCGCAAAGTTTTTAGATTGCTGCGATTTGCCGAATGAGTTGTCCAGCGATCGATTCTGAGAGCCTCCACTGTGATCTCAAACTATCTCGGTAAGTGTGTCAGCTTTAGGCTATTGATTTTGGGACCGCTTCATCGCACAATATGCCAATAAGTAATTGTGGTAATAGATACCCAGCCGGGTGGTTCGAATATATTTTGTTTGGTTTTTGCACGAACATCTAAGCTCAAGTGTGTTGACGGAATTCTATTGGTAACTCATTGAGAAGCTGTTGCTTGGCCGGTCATCAAATCGTCGACGTAGAAGTCTCTCGATGCGACTTTGGCTGCAATTGGAAATTTCCCCTGTTCGTCTCGTGCTAGCTAATGGATCGTGCTAGCTTTAGCAGTACTGTAAGTGACAGTGCACAAACGATACTCTCGAACTGGTTCATCTGGGGAAGGTTGCCATACGATTCGCTGGTAATTTCTGTGTTCGGATGCCATCAAGATCTGCCGATACATCGGTAACGAAAATGAATTTATGTTGGCGAAAACGGATTACTATTTCGAACATTTTCTGTTGAAGCTTGTGGCCAATGCGAAGCTTCTGTATTATACCGTGATGATGGAGATAGCACCTCTGTGATTTTCCAAGGGATGATAAGTTGTCATTGAATGGCTAGAAGACTCCGCGTATCTTCCATTTTTGTAGCAATATTGTGTCGCTCCATGGTGCCGTTCGAATTCTGATTCATCGTGCGTTAATTCTCGAAATAAACAAACATCGTAGATTTCCCAAACCGGGGTTGTTGTCGATGATCTCATAATATTGGATAGTCGTCATTACACTAGACAGTTGATTGGTTGACTTCCGTTCCACCTTGCCGAAGAGGATGTAAGCAAGTTTCGCATTTTTGGCGAAAGGTGAACCGCTTATGCAACCATCCTTTTGAAGCATCTCAACAACATCAGCTCCGTGTAAGATATCTATTTTGTTGTGAAGATAGTAACGAGGATCGGCAAGTTCGAGCTTTCCAAGTAAGACCATTGATGCTTGTCAATTGGTTGTGATGGCAGGATGCCTGTGATCTCCTCGACGACGAGCGATGTAACCATGATGAAAAATGTTGAATCGATTCGCGAGCCTAATACAAATCCAAGAATTGAACGCGACGTGGACGCCTCGTTCACACGGATTCCACTGATTGTGGTTGCGGTTGGTCTTCCCGCTAATACGATACGATTTGCTGTACTCTCTTATATAAAGTTGACAGGGGATCCCGAATTCAATTGAGCTTGAATGGTGCAGTCTTGATTTTAGTGCGATATGATTGCGACTGCTGTGGTGAGCAGTACAACCGTGCGTGGCGAAGCGGCGTGAGTTGTAGTGACCTAGTTGGTCATGATGATTCGACGGATGGCACAAACATTTGCAATTCGAAGTGATGTGATCTTTGCGCAGGCAGTTGAATCACAACTTCTTTTCTCATACAAGATTTGACCTTTCCTCGAATGTAAGAGAACTGAATTGATCGCACTAGAATGCGTTGTGATTTCCAGTAAAAACTGGAAGATGCGGAACGTGAAGATGCGAGAGTCAGAAGTGACGACGAGTGAACTAGTTGATTGTGGCCATGTTTGCGTTCGGTTCTTTCATCTCCAATGTTTGCTACCGAGCGGGCGTTCAGGAAATCGATGATATCCTGGTATGAAAGATACTGTGCTCGGGTTAATTACATTTTCCTTAGTCGATGAGATTTTGGATCCAGGTGAGGTTGTGAACGAGGATGACGAGGTGTCACCATGCGCGTTCTCAGTCAGCGAGCACATTAATTGGCCAATCGCAGGAATAAGCACTATAAATATTGAGAATTTTGAGAACGAACCAATTAAAGATGCCAATCAAACGAAACATAGTAAGAAACTCATTTCAACAGAAGAAAGAATAGAACAGTCTTCTTCCACTCCTAAGCGCGAAAGTGGTAACCATAGTCAGTTAACTTTTCTCCAGCCAAATGTCTTATCCTTGGAGCCCGTATGGGAATTTTTCTCAAACACTCTAAAGGCTAGCCAGTGACCCATTTGGGACAAGTAGTTATGTTCAGCCTCGTTATAACATGATACGTACTGGCACAAGTTTAGGTAATGTTCCAGAATATAAAAGATATTCTGTTGAAATTCTAATTTATGCCAATCAAGGTAATGTGCCTCCTGTAAATCCTACTATCACATTCTCGTCATCCAAAGCACCACATCAGACCCCGTGTACAATTGAAAAATTTAATTTGATGGATCACCTTTGGGAATGGCAGTATAATTTTTTTATGAGAATCGAGCATGTGGTCTTAACGCATAATGTACTAAACAATTAACTCAATTGCTTAATGATGTGACATTTTTGACTGGATGGTCCTGCACAGGAACACAAGTGGTTGGTGATTGACCAAAACCCACACTGTTCGGGTGCTCTACATTATTACTTTTTACATCGGTTTCAAGACAGAATAACAGTTGGCGATATTCGGAAGTTAATAAACCGCAAATAAAAATCAGGAGAATCATTTGTAAACTACTAGTACGATGTCCTCACACTTGCTGTGCCAATTAAAATTTTCCTCTGTCTGAGTTTGAACTGCTGGAAATATTACAGAAAATATGCGTGTTTGTTTAATTGCTCATCTGGCGGGTAGACGTGTGTCGTACCAGATTTGGCCAGCACATGCCTATCAACCGATGATTCATGGAAAAGCATCAGATACATATGTGGCCGAACAAACTCTGTTTAATAAATTCTGTACGGTTCAACTAGAAACCAAGACTGTGTAATTGTACATTCAGGATCAATTAATTATTCTAGAATTTATGATCCTCAAGTGTTATCTTAAGCTCCTGATGGTAAAGTGATAAATAACTCTGGACCTATTAATTTTAATTCGCCTTGTAAAGTACAATGTCATTTCTAGATGGATTCTGGAAAAGCTCATTGCTCAACGAGTGCTCACAAGGCGTACAACTTGTTGCCGGAGACGAGGAGGCTCGGGTCATTTCGTTTCCGATAACCAAATCAAGGACCCAATTTTAGGACAGCACCTCCTTTGGTCTGTTCGAAACTTCCAACATCCCATTCACCGGTAAATTCAAACCACATCTAGCAGCTTTACTTTATTAAAAACGTAAAGAAAGTTCCTCGTGGGCTTCGCACCACAAAATATTTTATAAGAAAGAAAATTCTTTATTCTAAAATCGCTGAATCAACTTTAAAGGAGTACTCACCATAATTTATCGATAAGTGGTCTTAAGCTGAAATCGAGATTGAAGGAACCAAAATTCGTGGTTTACAGGACAGTAATGCGTAATTCCATGGAATTTGATCCATGGAATTTATTAAACATCACAAGCTAACCATTTATCCAATTTCGTCCTTTATTTAAACTGCTTGTGGGTTGGTACAACCAGATCTAGGCTATACTAACTGTAAGGTTACCTTCCACGTAGCCGCCACTGCTAAACAGATTTTGTATTTGTGTTTTGGAAGACGTTTGGATTGGTACCGAAAGTAGTGGCGAATACATCTGTCGATCCCGTATTTGCGCTTACCGTCGATCAGCGGCAGTAACATCAGATCTTAGTTGACGGGTTGTCAAGTATTAATAAATTTGGTCTAGGAAGAATACATACATACATATTTAGAACCACACCATTGGCGTCGGGGATTTTCCACCCATAAAACAAAGATTTTTTACACAGTTTAACCGGCGGTTCACGAGCTCACATAAAGGGTGGTTAAATTTTAAGGGCCGATGTTGGTTTTGAATAAAACACAAATTATTTAGGAAATTATTGTTAATTCTGTTTATTATGATAATATGGTATAGTTCAATTATGTATGGAACAAAATATCGGCCAAACGACCGCCGCGACCTCGGCGGAACACCTCCACCCGATGGTCCAAATTTTCGATGACGCTTAGGCATAATTGAGGTTCTATGCCGTTAATGGGCTGAATTATCTCATCCTTTAGCTCTTGAATTGTTGCTGGCTTACCGATGTACACCTTTTCTTTCAAATAACCCCAAAGAAAGAAGTCCAACGGTGTCAAATCACATGATCTTGGCGGCCAATTGACATCGCCACCACGTGAGATAACACGGTCATTGAATTTGTCGCGCAAAACAGCCATTGTTTCGTTAGCTGTGTGGCAAGTGGCACCGTCCTGTTGAAACCACATATCGTCCACATCCATATCTTCCAATTCGCGCCATAAAAAGTTTTTTATCATCTCACGATAGCGAACACCATTCACAGTAACTGCCTGACCGGCCTCATTTTGGAAAAAATACGGCCCGATGATGCCGCCAGCCCATAAACCGCACCAAACAGTCACTCTTTGTGGGTGCATTGGTTTTTCGACAGTCACTCTTGGATTATGATTCGCCCAAGTGCGGCAATTCTGCTTATTGACGAATCCACTGAGGTGAAAATGTGCCTCATCACTGAAGATGATTCACTGTTGCCGTTTCTTGCCACCATTCTGACCATTGACGACGTTTGGGATTCAAATTGAGTTAGTCTGAAATTGAGAAATGTCAAATTAAATGCAGAAAAAAACTTAACGTTTAGGTGTGGTTTACATTCAACGTCGGCCCTTAAAATTTAACCACCCTTTACAACGTATTCGACCGAATGATTTCTTTATATATCATTGAAGAATATAGTGAAGTTCCCCGATGGCAGTGGTGAAAAAAGCAAATGAACAAATTCGCCTATGTTTTGATGCCAACGTTTAAATACAGTCACTAGAAAGGACGTGTACTCGTGTACGAGGGAAAGGTTTCACTGATCGACGGTTTATCAAGCCGACTGGATCAGACGAAATATATCTGGATGTTGGATATAAAGGATGCTTTTTGAATCCAAGTTCGAGAAAAAAGTCGGCCTTTCCAATCCCGGGACACCCATTATATCAATTTAAAGTTATGCGGGCTCTGTAATGCGCCGCAAATAATAATTAGAGTGATTCCCCATTAGTTACATGACTGGGTATTCGTGTGTCTTGATTACAACATTTACTTTAGATGAACATTTTGCTCTTCTCACCGAAGTTTCTGATCGTCACACGGAAACGGGACTCTCCATAAATATTGAGAAGAGTAAATTTTTGCTGAGATAGATCAAGTACCTTCGATATGGTCATGCAATTTGTGAGGGAGGGCTGAGACCTTATCCTGATAAGGTTTCCGGCACCAATAAAGACAGTAAGAAGTCTTCGCTTATCGGGCCCTTAACAGGTCCTCTTAAAAAGGGGGAAACATTTCTTTGTACATATGATTCCGAAGCTGATTGCTTTCGATAAACTGAAAAGCATATGATTAACACACCTGTTCTCGCGACTCCGGATTTTGCTAAGCGATTTTACATACAATGTGATGCTAGTTCAACGGAGCCTAGTGCCGTATTGTTTCAGAAAATTGGTTTATATGCCCCAGCTGGAGTGTTTGGTTACGTAAATGGCTATTCATAAATTACGTTGAAGGACTACCATTTACTCGTTAGAGTCTGCCACGGGACGATTACCTCGTAGGAGCTTAATAATCTTGAAGGTTATAACTTTGAAATTGAGAACAGAAAAGGATCGCAGAACTGTGTTCCAAAAGCGCTTTACACACATCGACTTGTACATATGGACGAATTTTTCTTGTCAGATCGACCTTTGTGCATCGATCTAGACTCTTCTGCTTTATGATAATTATGAAGTTAGAAAAGAATACACAACCAACCGACATGATAACCATAAATGGTAAAGTGTTTATCAACGTCATTCCACTGATCACATCGAAAATGATATTCCTTGTTAGAAATTGGTTATTCCGTAAGGACTTCGGAAGGCTCTAATTGAGTCGACACATGCTCCTCTCTTTTTGACACATTTGAGCATTTTAAATCTAAAGAGATTTTAAAACGATATTTTTACTGGCCTACCTTTTCTGTTGACGTTCATAATTTTATATCTGCTTTTTAAACCAAGGCATCAAATACATGTTGTCGATTTCCTCTCTTTACCTCTTCTTTCCACAATTAGGAATTGATATGTAGATCTTTTAGGGCCTTATCCGAGAGGACTAGTAGTGGAAATACTTTCATTATCTGATCGCAGTTGGCCATCTATCAAAGTTTGTTCAAATTCGAGCAGTACGACACACTACTGCTAATGAGGTTGTCAAGTCTATCAAGAGCGAAATTTTCTGAGCCTGAGACTTTAGTCATTGATAATGGTAGGTAATGTGAGTCGAAGCTTTTGGATAACTTGTGTGAACAATTCGGAATTGGGTACATTTAAACGGCTAAATATGCTCCTTAAGCTAATGGCTCAGAAAGGATGAATCGTACCTTATTGGCTGCTCTACGGTTATACATTCAGACAAACCAAAAGATATGGGATGCTGCGGCGACGCATGCTATCAGAACATTCCATATTTCATGGTTCGAGTTACGGTATTCTTAAAATAACCCAACAATTATACCACCATAAGGTGGATAACTACAATATATCTCCAATCAAATGACAAGAATTAATAGAGGAAATCAAGCTTAACCTAAATGCAAAGAACCCTTCAGAATATGACTTAAATAATTAACGTAGTTTTAAGACTTAACAGACTTAAACCCAATAAATCACAAAATGAGAAAAATTCGTGAAGTACGATTTCCCTAATTCCAACAATTTCAAAAATATTCGAGAAACTACTCGTCAAGAGACACAAACCAATAATAGAAGAAATAAATCTTATTTCTCCATATCGATTTGTCTCCAGAGAAAACTATTTAACAATAGAAGAAGTACATCGAAAGTGTTCAAATATCTTCTTATGTAGCACAGGCCTTTGAGTATGGGATGTATTAGAAATCGAAATTTCAAGAAGACTTACCATAGCAGTTTTATGAAATTCTTACCTTACATATCTAACCGACACTTTCGCATTAAACTAGATGGAGAATACTCGGAAATAAGGAAAATATCAGCAGGAGTCCCACAAGGTAGAGTTCTGGGACCAAACTTTATAGGTTATATATTCCTTGAACCTGCCAACGATAGGGGAAACTAACATAGCGACGTTTGCAGATGATATGGCCATCTTAGCAGTCGCTGACAGCATAGAAGAATCCACAAGCAAATTGCAAAGAGCCACTAATATTGTTAGTACCTGGACGAAGAGATGACGACTAAAACTTATTGAAGAAAAATTTGTTCACGTAATCTTCACCAACAGAATCACCAAGTGAATACCAATAGAACTAAACTGTTAGCAAATTCTTTATGCAAACACGAAAAAATATCTAGGCATGACTCTAGACGTGAAATTAAAATTGAAAGATCATGTCAAAAGCAAAAAGAAGAGTTAAACCTTAACTACAGAAAGATGGATTGGCTTTAGATGATTTGCAAATTAGTTGTAATAAATAATTGAATATAAAAAAAATATTTCCAAAATTTGTAATGTCTATCAAAATCACCTTTCAGTTTTTCTTAATGCAGAAAATGTCAAAATTTGATTTTTAAAGAAAGCAGAACGGATCCATTAACTTAACAATGGCTTATCTAGCAAATTCGAATTTATATGAAATTAATAGCGATTTCGTTAGATTGGCTTTCAAGAATTCGACCATGATTGAAGGGTGAAAACCAACAAATTATAAAATTAAAACGCAACCTAATTCAAAACTATTTGTTGAAACCAACATTTTATTTAAAAACCAGTTCAAGCATCTTGCCAATACGTCCAGGTGAAATCGTACAATGCTGGATTACAATTTTGATCGGATGGCTTATTAAGTGCAGGCACAGCGGTGGAACGTAATTCTGCCAATCGGGTCTGCATTTCATTCAATTTCCGTGGCAGTGTGGTAGCCAAATTTGTCGTTTCACATGGATCGGTAATAATATCAAAGAGGCATGGCGAGACGAGTGGTTCACATTTGTATTTTGAATCCGTAGGTGGCGTGACACAATGGATTGTGGCTTGCTGTCTCAGTTTATAAATTATTGCATCCGATAATCCGTTCTTTCCCGGTGTGCACACATTGGACGGCCGCACTTGAGCATACTTTTCTAATGCTTTGCCAACCACTGAATTTCGAATCCCATCCGCATAATTTAAATTAGCTTGTTCGATTGTCTTATTAAACGGTAATAAGCCTAACCAACCATCATACAAACCGTTCGATCTTGTACCTTCGATATATTTAAATCGCCCATTGGTGAACGCAGCATATTTAAATACATTATCAATATTTAGAACAATTTCTTTACGTGGACTTGGTAAATCGTATGACAGTGCATCCCATATATCGTAGCCATCGAGATTGGGTTTAACTTTGGCCGTATCTACACCAGCCAATTCTGCAAATGTTTTGAACCAATCAGTAATGTGAACATATTGGTTAGAGACGCGTTGCCTTTTTTTAAGAAGTGGACTGAAAATAGCTGCAAATGCACGGCTGGCACCCTCCCAAGGTGAGTCTTTTTGCTGTGAAGAAATAAAATCAAAAATATTAATGATTAAACTTAATAAAGAGCAAAATAAGCTATATGCATACGTACACCTCTCAATGGATGATTTGAACCGGCATTTGAATGTAAGCCAATTGTAGGGCCTCCGTTATCAGCCATGAACAAAATAACGGTGTTATCAAGCATTTTACGTTTTCTGAGTGATGTCACCACCTTGCCAACACTATAGTCTAACCGCGAGATCATTGCTGCCAATTTTCTTCGTTTCTCGGACATAATGTAATCGAATTTATCGATTTCATTTTGGGGCGCTTGCATAGGATCATCTTCGTTAGCTGTATGTGGTGCCAAGTGAGACATTAACAAAAACATTGGTTTTGATTTATCATGTTGGTTAATAAGTTCCACCACCTTACTTGTGAACAGGTCCGTTGCGTACGTTCCATTGCCAGTTGGATCCACAGCCAAATCTTTGCGCATGTCATAGCCACGCGCATAATTTTGGTTCAACATAATCAAACAATGATCCCAATAATCGATATATGATCCTAAGTATCCGTTAAATGTATCAAAGCCGCGATTAACAGGGCTATATTCTTGTTTGAAAAATCCTAAATGCCATTTTCCCACTAAATGAGTACTGTATCCGGCACCTTGCAATACTTCTGGTAACGTTTTTTCAGATAGTGGCATACCCCACGGTTCATCCGACACAACAACGAAATTAAACATACCGGTGTGATAACCATGACGTCCTGTCATGAAGGCAGCTCGTGAAGGTGTGCAAAGCGGTGCGACATAGTGACGTTGTAAAGTGATGCCATTCAACGCAAGAGCATCAATATTTGGTGTATGGAATTGATTTAGTCCATGCACGCTGACATCGTTCCACCCCAAATCATCGGCCAAAATTATAACAATATTTGGTGGAGTCTCTTGTTTTCTGGCAAGTATTGCATGCATCATGAGCATGAACACTATGGCCAAGTACCACGTACAATTTGCCATTTCAAATCGAATCTAGGAATGTTTGAATAATAAAATGTTTTGTTAAATTATATATGGAACACATTGTCATCTAAATTTTTATAAAACAAACACATTTATTTATTCAGGTGCGAATGTTAACTGTTTAGTTAAGTACAACACACAAATTTTGAGTCATTTGGTAATCTAAGTTCAGAATTGGTTATCAATATACCAGCTTTGAAACTCAAATAATTATGAGGCCGGACATTCTAAAATATGAAACCCTAATAATTCTTAGCAAGCGAGTCAATGAAATTTGCATAAATTATGGTCAAGGTTACCATTAAATCTTGCTACATTAAATCTTGCTCCGCTAATTTATTTATCTGCAAAATAGGTCTTACGCATCATTTCGGTTCGAAATAAGATGGAAAAAAGTACGCATTTCTTATTACCATCACGACTATTGAAATTATTTCCGATGCTATATGTGTTGAACTATAGATGTCACAATGAAGAAAACCTTACAAAAAATCGATTTTACTCAACATGTTGTAAACTGGTGGGTGAGCTGAAATGTCTTCGAAATGTTCGAAACAAAAAATATTAAAGAATTAAGGGAATTTCGATTTTTTATCAAAGCAACAGCAAACGTTTTTCGATTTCTTAATCTAAAAAAAATTCTATGTAGCAAAACTTATTTTGAGTTTATGTTATTATTGATGTGAATTTAAAATTTTATCAAAACCTTGCACCTGTTCTTGATTTCGTGGCATTATGCAATTTTTTAAAATAATTACTAATATAATTTCATGTTCCTTTTTTTACAATTTTGCTGCCATCTGAAGTCGAACATTATTAATTACACACGCGTACTTTTCCGGTATGGTGTTTTGTGGTTTAATAATGTTGTTTAAATAATCAACAGACAATAATTTTTTAAACGATATATACACAAATGAGCATCTGTCTATGCTTCATAATAAAAGTTTGATCGTACATTTGTGGATCGGAATTTGTGGTGATTTCAAATATGAAAATTATGATTAGTTTAGTTTTCCGTTCTTTTATCTAGTGATTAAAAGAATATTGCCCCAGCAATTTTTTATTCTCTAACATATTGTAATGGTTTGGTTCATAGTATTTTTCCAGCAAAATCAAAATAAATGGACCGATGCAAGCAAACGGCACGCAACAAATTTACACTATCAAAAAATTTAACAATTACATATCTTGGGGTACAAATAAATTTTGAAGGATTTACAAAAGATGGCGTATAACTAGTGTTAAGTCGAATCGGGCCACCTTGCAACTATATTTATGTTAAAGCGTCATCATTTCATGTCGATCTTCAACGGAGAACGTGCTCCATCAATAAAAGGATGTGAGTACTGGTTCCGCCGTTTTAGTTGTTGTGGGCTACTTTTCTTTGAATTCATACAGAAAAGTTGGGTTACTTATAGAGCCCGTATTGTAGCTACCAAATTTCGGACCGATATAGCGCAAAATTTATTGGTTGATGCAAATTATCTAATTTAATTATGGGCTCAGCTTTTACTTTGTTCACTAATGTTAAAGTTATGTTCTCAGGGCGACCAAATCTCATTCGTAAGGTACTTTTGATTTTGTCCACCTCTGTCGTCCTCAATAGGTAACTTCATACATCATCTAATGCTGTACCTCTTAAATGGCGCACCTCTTAAATAATTATTGACATTGTCTACGCAATAATCAATTGTCTACACTATTTTCAACACCAACATGTAGATAATTCCGATATATGCGTAGACGCACAACACTGATTATAGACCGCCCCTATTTTTCAATTTGACTGTATTTTAGCTGCGTTTTGCGGCTTCCAGTAAAGTTTGAACACACTGAGTTGGAGGCGTTATTGGACCATAGTTCATGCTAAACTCAAAAGGAGCCCGCTTAAACTTTGGGAGTTTCCAAATCGTCTCAATACCTTGGCTATGGTGAAAAAACAAGGAAATTGGGTTTCGTATGAACTAAATCCGAGAGACGTCGAACGTTGTTTTTTCACGTGAGAAAAACTGCTCCAAAGATCAAATCGGAAGGGGTTTTTGTTTCGAACCGTGACGGGGAACGGAAAGTGGATCCACTACAACAACGTGTGGTAAACCCTATAACAGAATTTTATTCAATTCTGTTACTGAACTATCCCAATAGTACGAATTTCTTATAATAGCATGACGCCTGAGCTGCGGGAACCAATGCCTCATGGGGTACCAGGCAGATAATGGCAATTCTGTGAAACTTGGTTGGCTTTAGCTGTAGCTAAAGTTTAAACCCGTTACAAGTGGCGCCAAAATTGGAGCACAACAACTGTTCCACAATTAATTAAAATATTTATGAAGGCACCACTTTTTCAAGTGGCGCTCAAACTCGACAAAGCCCAAATATTTAAATTCATTAGTCAAATTAAGAAATTTAAATTCTCCTTGAGAATTCAAACCTACAAGTTTGAATTAAATTTCACCATTTCAGGACAGTTCGTCCGGAATTCGGTCAAATTAAGTTTTTTTAAGTGAAATATGTGTTAACCAGTGTAATGAATCTCTGCGCACAGAGATCACAGAGTATGGCTGCGATCATGCCTTTTTAGTGTACCTGACCTAATACTGGATGGGTCGTATACACAGATGAGTTTCTTAAATTGTCGTTTTCCTGTACCGGACCTCTGAATATTCAGTTCGCCTGTAGCAAGTCCCAACCTACACTCCGGGGGGGTGAACTGGTATTTGTGGTTGTATATGGAACTCGGCGATTCATTCTTTTTACAACGGTTCAATATATGCACCAACAAAAATGTTGTGCGGTTTTCGTGTACTTTTTAATTCTACACTGTCAAGGGTGAGTGATGCGATCCCTGAAGTAATGAGCATATCCCTTTCCTGCCAAGCGACGATCTTGGATGGCATAAAGGGCTGCTCATTCTCAGGCAAGTTGACACATCATTCCGCATCCCAACTGGAATTGTAAAATTGAATCCCTAACCATCCTCCATTTAGTGGAAACAATTTGGCTTATGGCTAGAATTTTCCACAGGTTAACTTTTGTCATTTTTAAAAATTAGATAAACAAATGGAATTTCCAATCTATAACTTTATATTTAAGAGTCGCGTTTTCTTCAATTCTGTTTAAAAAAATTTAAATTATCATCCTTCGGGATGTGGTCGCCAGTCTACTCATTTAGGTAATAGTTGCATCCAGGGTACAACTTAACTGGTTGGTCAAGCTTTGAGGTCTGCAAATGTATGTGCATTGAATACAAGGCCACAGATCACTCAAGTTAGTATCACAAAGTAATGGAAATTCACAACAGTAACCGGCGTGGTGCTCCTATTTGAGTGAACGATTCGGCCTGCCACTCACACAGCCATACTCATCCCAGAAGATTTTGAATGTTGACTGTGAGATATGAGGGCAAGAGGATTGTTTCAGTCAACTAGGTAAATTAATGAAATACCAAAGGCTTCACCAAGGCAATGTGTCTCACTTGCGAGAAATCAAAGTTATGAATGCCATTACTCATCCAAATCAATTTCATTTCCCTTTTTCCTATCCTTGTTTGACCCAAGTAGTGAATATTTGGACCGTCACCTCGTAGCGAGAGCGGAATTGACTGTGGTTGTATATATATTTAGAATAATTTTTTTTAGTAAGATCGTTTTATTTATAGACTTATACGTTTCATTTTTAAATTAGGTAAAGATAGGGTTTGAAATTAGCTAAAATGGAGTTAGCTAAAATGGAGTTTAATATAGAAAAACTTGGCGAAGAAGAACTGTGCATTGAGTTTGAGGTACGCAACCTGGGACATAAAGCTAACCAGGAAGTAACCCAAACTTTAAAGGAAGCGTTCATACGCAAATTAGAAGAAGAGCGTGAGGATTCGTTCTTAGCGCCAAAAAAGTTATACGTAGCCGCACAGAAACAGCCGCAGTGCGAAATAGGGGCATGTACCAAGAAACTTCTACTGCTGTGTATAGATATGTTTAAGAATTTAAATAACAATACCGCTGTGGCCGATTGGTTGCCTGAGGCGGTGGTAAAACTGGTGCATATCCAGGGTATAACCAATCGGGTAAGTAAAACCCAAAAGTTCTTAAAGATGTCCGAGAGCTTGCAAGAAACTGTAGCCGCAAGTGGGAGGATAATAGCCCTGGTTAAACAAGGTAAGTTGAAATTAAAGCAAGCTCAAGAAGAGTTGGAGGGTTTGCTCATCACAATACCTGAACACGAGGAAAAGGAAGTAGTACCTGTAAAGGCTATCCAAGGGGACGCAGGTTCCAGTGGCAAGGTGCCACATATCGATGGTCCAGCTCCCACACTTGAAGATCTGGGGGAGGGCCAGTTGGAAGATTTCGATTTCGACGAACTGATTTTCTCAATCAGTTGAGACTGGGTAATGATTCTTACTCAGAATCATCACACAGGAAATCTTTTCAACAGGCTCAACATAATTCTACGAGACTCCCACAAGCAATAGGGGAAGGAACAGGAGAAAGGGATTGCAGGAGGAAAGAGTTAAAAAGTCAGAGGAGAAGGGGATCGTTGTGAATGAAATCACATCCGATATCGCGAACCAATTTTTTGTTGCATCATTTACGTAAACTTAAATACTAAGAGAGGGCGTCATTCATTAGACTAAGTACCTTAGCAATTTTTGTTGTTATGAATGCAATTAGGTTAGAGTTTTACTGTAATTTTTTGTCTCCGTCTTTCTAAAGAATCAATATAACATGGAATGGATTAGGATTTGGTTATGGGGCAGTTTGCTTAGTCAGGCGGCAGCTGGAGGAACAATTTTCGAATCATTTACCGAACAACCGGGTATCTTCATGGAACAAACTATGCAAGCGTATCTAACCCGCGAAAGTTTGAAACTTATTCTGCATTATAACCTGACCAAGTATTGGCTATGAGTGGGTTCGCATTGGTACAACAGTGTCTCAGCTAGCCGCATAGTGTACTGCAAGTGACTGAAGGCAAATAAATTGAAATCAGATCACTAACCTGAGTCACACGGTTCAAGGGTGTGGGATTTTGATGCAGACGATAAAACACTTAATGGAAGAGATGGAAAATCGCAATCGAATGTTGAGAGACTCCAGCAGGAAGAGGCGATCACCTTTCGAGCTTATGGGTACCTTGATGAACGATCTAAATTGATTCGTAGACAGCATGAACAAATAACGAACCAGTACCTAGCAACCCAACGGAATATTTTGGTGCTTCATAATCGTCCTCGATTATGAACATCATTGGGTCCACTTATATCGAGTGTTGCGCGTGAGGTCACGATTGATTAGCGAGCAGGTAATATTCGAGCTCGACATACCGTTGTTGGGACAGCAGCTTTGTGAGTTGCGACTATTACAACATCAGCAGCAAACGTTGGAAAACTGCCAGGTACAGACCACATTGCCAACCACAGTAATCATTCCACTAAGCACCACCAATCAGTGGAAAGTGTTTGTATCTAATAGGGCAACCTACGACGTGGTTTGCAAGGGCACCGTGGAGCTGATTTCTTTCCATGAAAGTGGGATCTTGCAGTTATTCCCAGGCTCTCAGATGAAAACGAAACACTTTTTGTTGCAGTGCCAGAAAAGCTATGAGATCAATGGCAAGGTGTCTGTCATTCAACCTTACGCAACAGGTCAGCATGAAAACCATGCCTTTAATTATAAGTGAGCTGGATGATGATATGGAGAGGCTATCATCAGCCGTAAGGGACTTGCACTCAAATGCGGTATGGACAACAATAAGCCTCCATGATATACCTCACTATGCCACGTCATCGATTGTTCTATTGTTGGCAGTCATCGTTGGGCTTATCTGGTGGACACGCCGTGGACTAAGCAAATTATGAACTAAGTAAATCTACTAGCTGCAAGGAAGTCAGCAACCGGCAACCGGTGTGAAGTTTCTAACGTTAATAAAAGTGTAGCTACACAAATTAACAAAAAGTGTAGCGTACACAAAAAACATTTTTAAAAGTGTATGAAAATGTTCTATATTTAAAATACAAATAATTTATACGAAAAAAAATGTTAAGTAATATTCAATTAATATTTCTAATTAAAACCAAACAAAAAAATATACTGATATACAAATATTATTGTGTTCAAAGATATATCTATTTACCGATTGAGGTTAAACACATAATAAACTGCCCATCCTAGAGTTTCCGCAATATAGTCACTACTATTATCGAATAGTAGACATTCGAGCCTATTCAAATTAGTATAGCCCGTACATATAAAAAGGGTTGGACTCCTCTGACAAAATTTAATATGTTGACAAAAATAAGATATGAGAGCTGATCATACACAACTGTTAATTGGGTGTGTATGATCAGCTCTCATATCTCATTTTTAGAAATATTAATTGAATATTACTTAACATTTTTTTTCGTATAAATTATTTGTATTTTAAATATAGAACATTTTCATACACTTTTAAAAATGTTTTTTGTGTACGCTACACTTTTTTGTTAATTTGTGTAGCTACACTTTTTATTAACGTTAGAAACTTCACACCGGTCAACCGGCACACCACGCGGAATTTTCCAACATGTTGCTTCTTAGGAGAACGGTTAGCTGTTAGGAATAATTAATGTTAGTTAGTAATAGTTAATCTAGAGAACTAGGTAATAAGGTAGTAATAACTAGGTTAAGGGCCCAGCTTTGAGGCTATCTCAGGGTGTGGGGCGTCCGCCACGTTGGGATATCTAAAGACTGAATCCTTAAACCACAGCCTTTCTAAATAGAGCATGAGATCTCTTTTAATCTCAGGGATTGGGTTTTCCCCACGCTGTAGCAGAACTCTATCTAATTCTGTTACTGACCTATCCCAATAGTACTAATTTCCTAAGAGCATGACCCCGAAGATAATATCTTCAACTAATTCTAATGTAATGCCGTCATGTTTTCATTTTTACATTTTTGTGTAGGATTCATTTAATTTACATAATTCATTCACATTAGAATATCTTATGGGCCGCGGTCAAATGAACTCAAATATGTTCGTGAACGTAATTTGATTATGTCGTTGATGCACATACGAGTATTGAAATGTAAATTTTCTTTATACATGTGCATAGGTAAATGATAATGACCGATGCAAAAATTGAAAATGTTGCATTTGTTCTTATGGTCAATTTACCGATAATGCAAAACTTTTACACGCGCGGTAATTGATATCCATCTTTTTTTAATAAATTGGTTGAGAGTGAATTCTCAAGTTCAAGTACAAAAAAAATATTATTTCCCCCTCTCAACCAACTTTCTGATGGAAAAATTGGAAAACCGCGTTTGGAGTTTTTTTTTTGGTAGTCAGTGAGGAGTCAGTGTTTAGATAGACCAACGTGTGATCGAGTAAAATTGTTTTTTTTGTGTTTTCTTTGTGTGTAAAATGTTGGTATAAACGTTTTACGCATGCAGACACAGTCGAGTTTTGCCCAAACGATGGGTTGATAGGTTGATCCACTATTTCGGGGTCCGAATACCCCAATTCACTTTCCCCCCATTTTATTTAATTATTTTTTTATATTCTTAATGCCTGTACCAGGCAGATAGTGACTATTTAGTAAAACTGGTTGGATTTAGCTGTAGCTAAAGTTTAAACCCATTACAACCCCCCCCCCCCCCCTTCATGCATCAACTTCAACCGTCAAACCGAATATTCATGGCAAGAAGCTAATGTTGTACTTCTTGTGGGATCAAATCGGAGTGATCTACTATAAGCTACTTTTGCCTAACGAAACCATCTTTGGAGAACATTATCAACAACAATTGATGCAATTAAGCCGAGCATTGTAGCTCAAACGCTTACAACATGCCGAAAGGCATGACAACGTGATCTTTCCGCACGACAACGCTCGGCCACATGTTGCAAGAGTCATCAAGAAAACTTTGGAGGCGCTTCAATGGGATGTCCTATCCCATCCGCCGTATTCTTGTGACATTGCTCCTTCCGACTATACCAAGCAGCACTTCACTGCTTACGAAGTAGCTATAAATTGGATTGATTCTTGGATCGCATCAAAACACAAGGGATTTTTTCGACGCGGAATCCGTATGCTGCGTGTAAGATGGAAAATGTCGTAGCTAGCGATGGACAGTCCTTTGAATAAAATTCACTGTACCAATTTCTCTGAATAAAGCTTCGAAGTTATAAAAAAACTTCAAAACTTATTTGTACCCCAATAATTGACTTGAATTTATATGAGTATTAAAACTTGTGCCACAGACAATGTAAACTGACAAGAATAATTTATTTATACGTACTGTAGAAATTTCTAGACTTTCGCAACCTTTATTTTATTCTGTGTACTAAAATGTTTCTTAGCTTTCTTTACACGTTCAGGTTTAATTGAAGACTAACTGGAATACTTCAAATTTTCATGATTTAAATATCGTTTCCTGATTGTGTGTTTATAAAATGTGCTACTAATATTCTATTTTATCTACTCTATATAACTTGCATACATGACAAATGTATAAATATCAATTGCATGTTCCGTGTTAAAAGAATTTAATTTAAACTTTGAAATGAAGTGAGATACACTACGGTTCACTTGATTAGACGCACTCGCAATTTTACTTTTAAATGTAAAGTTTACTGTAATTTCTCGCGGAACCATGAAAATATTTTTATTGTGAAGAGCGAGAATTATGCTGAGTAAGCAAATTAACTTGCCTTTCAATTTTTTATGATACGTTTTTTAATGTTATTTTTTCGATTCAGCTGACTGTCTAAGTCGTTTATATTTTTATTTTAATATTTTGTTTTATTAAAAACTTCTTTAATCTTTCTAACTATTTTTAGTAATATGTTCTACCCCATTGTTTAAAATTACTTCAAAGATCCAGACCTTGAGAGGATCATCTATATATATAAAAATAAATCGTGGTTTGTTCGGATGCTTACAACTTGAAAACGACTGGACCAAATTGGATACTTCTTTATTCGGGTTTGTTCGTTTAGGAAAAAGGATAAGTCGAACAATGCTCAACAGGTAGCGCTGTAGGCGCACATTTCGTTTTTCATTCCGTTTGACAGCTCAGCATATTGTTTGTTCTTTCTGATTTGATAATTTGAGCTACGCGGCCACGGTTAAATGACTTACTGATTTTTTATCATTTTGCATTGATTTTTCGAGTGAAATAGTTTACATTTACGAAATATATCAATGCGAATCTGTGGATTATCTATTTGTGAGTGATATTATTGATATTTCGATCACAAAAAAGTGAGTTTATTGTTTTTATTTGTCGGCAAAAACCTAACCCTATTTCCATTGGAATAGATCGGTAATCGATTTGTTTTGTTTTTCCAGTTGATTTCAAAAATTTATATTGCATCTTTTTCTTCGTTTGCTTTCTTTATTTTGGCTATTCCAAAGGTAAATTATTGATTAGTGAAAACTGTATGTGCGATTTATACAAAGTGATGATCATTTACAGTTTGATATTTGTTACGATGCCAAGAACAGGTCATGGTAACATTGGTCGGCGTTCTCAGAATGCTACGCGACACCGAAATGTCGTAGCACGTCGAACGGAAGAGGAACGTACTATTGAAAGGGAATCAGCTCGAATCAGAATGATTGAAAATCGTGCGCGACAGTCAGAAGAGATCAACGAAGCTTACAATGAGCGCAACAACGATTGAGAAGAAAAGATGTTCGTGCTCGGCAAAATGATGAAGTAAGATCACAACGTGCGACTATTGAACGACAACGTCGGCAATAACAAATTCCGGTGACCATTGAACGTGCAGCCTTTCGATATGAGCCAAACATTCAAGTGCACTGAACAACATTCAGTGCACACGCATCAGTTCAATTCGGTCAGATGTCTGTCGTATGTCAGTATTGCAATGCAGTTAAATTTGAGAAAGAACCGCCTGGATTATGTTGCGCGAGTGACAAGGTGAAATTGCCGGAGTTGCTTCCACCACCAGAGCCATTGCGCACCTTGATTTACGGTGAATCTCCTAATTCGAACCATTTCTTGCAGTACATCAAGATGAACAACGATTGTTTTCAAATGATGTCGTTTTGTGGTGAAATTGTAAATGAACGAAATTACAATCCAGCATTCAAGGTAATTTCACAAACATCAGCAATGTATGCTATTGCAAAATTACATAATTTGCCTCCAACTAAGTGAGACACCTCGATGTGCTGCAATATCCGCTTATGTTCTGCCGTGGTGAAGACGGATATCACTTGAGGTACAACTTATCATGTTCCGGCCAATGGTTAGTACAAAAAAATCAATTTTGGTTGTCACTTCATAAATTGTAAATTTTTAGGGGTCGAGACAAATAAAAAGGTCAGTTCAATGAACTTTTACGCATATCGAATGATGATTCGCAAAAACATTGACAACCAGTAGTCAGGCTAATTTTGCGATCTGAAGAATATATTCACTTGCGAGATACGGTCAACAGTGACACAGATATTACAGATGTTGGTCGACTCACAATTTTGCCATTTTGCCAAAGGCCATTTTGCCAAAACTTCCAACAACATACAGGCCAAAAGTATTGAGCACCCTATAAATCTCGGGCGTACACGATTAGTATAGCAGAAAATAACCCCAATTGTTTATTGATTATTCTTTCCACATCTAAAGAGGGTTAAAAACAATGCCTCATGCCGCCGGTGTGGCAATAAAGCATCTTGTGCAATCCAATTTGTTATTTTTACATTTTGTATTTATTAATCAGTTCGCTACTTTCGCTCATTGTTTACACATCCAGTATTAATTTGTTAAATTTAGTGATATTATTGCAATATGCCGAAATAAAAAGAGTAAAGGTTTAGAACAACGTGTGCAGATACAGCTTCCGCGTGAGCAAGGGAAATTACAAGTAGAGATTTCTAAAACTGTGAAATGTTCACGCCGATCTGTGCAATATACTATTGGGTGATTCTTTGCTAATGGATCACATAGTAATAGTTACAGAACCGGGCGCAAACGCATCACCACATACCGCATCACCACATACCGTGAGGACTGAAAGTTAGTGAGAGAAGCTTCAAAAAACTTCTTCAGACCTCGCTGCTGAGTTGTCAGTAGAAATTAGGAAACCAATCACTGCTCGCACTACTCGCAGAAGACTTTAGGAAGCTGGTCTGAAAGGCTATACAGCCAGGAAGAAACCATGGCTCTCCGAAAAACAAGAAGGATCGTTATAAATGGGCACTATAATACCAACGTTTCACCGAAGTAGATTGGTCAAATGTCGTGTGGACAGACGAATCAAACTTTGAAGTAAGTTTTTCAATTCTATGCCCTAATAATATTTTGATTTTAAAATAAAATTCATTGATACAAATATTTTAGTATTCTGAAGTCTCTACATTTTCTTTATTTCAGTTTTTTGATACGCCGTTTAGACGAAGCATTTAGTCCAGAGTGTGTGGTACCAACCGTAAAACACGGCGGAGGCAGCATAATAGGCATGGTTTCGAGAAAATGGAATTGAGGTTCTGGAGTGGCCTGCCCAGTCCCCGGACCTGAACCCCACATAACATTTATGGTGATATTCATAACATTAAAACTCAGAGTCAGGCGCCACACAATAAATAACAAAGAAGACCTAAAATGCTGCCTGCATCAAGAATTGAGCGGCATACGTCTTGCAGAATGAAAAAAAACTGCTAAGCTTTCTACCCAAAAGAATTTCTGCCGTAATTAAGGCAAAGGGTGGACCCACAAAATATTAATTTTATATAAATAAATAGTAATGTGAACCTACAAAAATTGTTTCAATTTAGTTTAAATCGATACTCCCAAAAAATTATCGCTCAATACTTTTGGCCAAGGCTGTATAATGTATAAGCACGTGGTGTAAGGATAAATAGGTTCTGAAAAAATAAATTAACTGCAGAAAATAGGTAATACTGATTAAAGATTATATAAATATTTAAGTTAGTTTTGTGATCTTAATATTGCAAAATAATATAACTAAGCAATTATGAAAAAATAATTTCATTGATAAATTATTATTGGAAAAACTGTTTAACAAAATCAAATATTTTTCAAACTAATGTCACTGAATAGGTCTGTGAATAAACTCGGGTTGGCGCAGAGGGAGATATGGCCTGGTGTTTGTTATTCATATATACGAATGCTATCTATATGTCTGTACGTTACCAAAAATTTTAGTTAGATCGGTAGACATCATTTCGGCCCGCTGGGTTTAATATGTAATTTTTTACAAACGGAAATGAAAAAATTCGGTAAATTTTAGTTATTTTTATGTTTTGTATTTAGCAAATGATATTCGGAATTGCGTGGTCCACATTTTTTACGAAGCGCCATTCGGACTTTCGAACCAGGCAAGGAGTTACACATTATACAAACTTGCACTACAAGAGCTTGGATGGTCTTCGAATGGGATCCATGACACAATCAATGGTTACACTCTTCATTACAGCGGCCTTCAGAATGGAGGACAATTTTGAGAAAGGAACTGGCTTCCTCATCCGTCGGCGCGTGAAGCAACATATCATCGACTTCCGCCCTATCAGTGCCCTGTCAGACTCCGCACTTAGAAATGTAACTTTACGATCGTTAATGTACCAGCACCCACCAACGATAAATCAGATGATATCAAATATTTATTCTTTGTCGAGCTGGAGGATGCCATTTTTTTTTTTTTTTTTTTTTTTATTTATTTGGCACTAGCTCCAAAAATTTGGTGCCATATGGCCCGTTTCAAAATTTACAATTTTTAAATGTTTACAATTTTTACCATAATAATAATAATTTAATTTTCATATTTCTTGTCATTCACCTAGCACACATCGATCCCCTTTCACACTTCTATCTGATTTGTTCTAATAAATTCATACATATTCTTATATACGTTCATTCCCATTCGTAATAATTCAGTCAAACTACTTGCACTCCATAGAACATCGAACATTTGTCTGCTCTGGTTAAATGCAGAACATTTCAGAATCAAATGTTCGATGTCCTCCACAACCAAACAGCTTTCACATAATTCACACACAACCAAATTGCGTTTCTTCAAACATTCTTTCCAATTTCCATGATTCAATCTCACTCGTTCCATAGTTCGTAACATTCTAGTATCTCCTTTGAGCACCTTAAAGAACGGTTGCCTCAAAGGAGACCTAACCAACTCAAAGTACTTCTTACCTTTCACCTGACATTTTTCAACAAACTCTCTCTCCCATTTTCTCCACAGATTCATCTGAAACATGCGAAGTACGTCTCTGGCATCCATGAATTCATATTCGTTTACATCCTCAATCAAACAACCCCGTTTCGCAAGCATATCGGCTCTTTCATTACCTTCAATCTGTAGGTGTGAAGGTATCCATTGAAGGATGACCTCCCTCCCATAAGATTGAAGATACTTATATAGCATTTCCACATACACATTGCCATGAGTTCCCCCACCCTTACTAATTAATTCCAACCCACTCCGGGAGTCAGAGAATAACACTATTCTCCGTCTCCCTTGTGTCATTGCCAACTTGATCCCTTCCATAATCGCTATCAATTCTGCATTCATTATACAGATACTGTCATGCACTCTTACCATTTTCTCTTTCCTCATTGAAGGAATATAAATTCCCACACCTACGCGATCAACATTTACACTAGCATCTGTATACACTTCCACATGTGCAACATAATTCATTCGCATTTTGCAAAATTCGCTCTTAACCGATAACTCATTCATCATTGCTTTTGTTGTGTCACCAAACTTCAACCGCACTATTAGATTGCTCGGAGGGACTTTCGGATTTGCCGGACGAATCTTGGAGAATATGTTAATATTTTCCAAGATTACCAGCGATCTTGTTGTCCTTTTGTAAACCGTCCCTCTTTGCAATCTCTCTTTCATTTCATTCACTAATTGATTGTCCTTAGTTAACATTCGCACAGTCTCTCGCACGGTGATCCATTCCCTCTTAAAATTAAGAGGCGAATCACCCAATTCAGACCACAGAGTGTGTATTGGTGTCGAATTGATCGCTCCCAATACCACTCTAGCACACGCATTCTCCACAAGCATCAATTTTTTAAACCCAACCTTGGACCCATCACCATATATACTCATTCCATACGCAATTTTAGTTGACACTAACGCCTTTCGTAATATATCAGTCACACCCGGATGAGCTCCCCATTTCGGTTTGCTCACCCTTTTAATCACGTTCAATCTACTCTTACAATTATCGGCCAATTTTTCCATATGCACTTTGAAACTTATTCTTCTGTCAATCCAGATTCCCAAATACCTAGTCAATTTCACACACTCAATTCTCTCATTATATATTCGCACATCAACCATCCGATTCGTTCTAAAAGCCATACTACAACATTTACTCGAATTTACTCTCAAATTTAGTTCACTCAAACATTCGGTTACCTGATTCACACATTCTTGAGCCCGACTCAAGGCCTCCTCGATGGTACTCCCCTTGCCCATCAGGACAAAGTCATCTGCAAATTGCAAAATGACTTTGCCCGAGGAGTTACACCTATGTATCGAGCTCGTATACAGGTTGAAGAGAGTCGGTGAGATTTTACTGCCTTGGGGGAGGCCGATAGTCACCGCTCCTTCCAACCTATACCCTCTACCACATAAAACTAACTTTCTCTCATTCATGAACTCATACACCCATTTGCAAATTTTCCAAGGAAACCCCAAGTCCATAAGGATCTGATAAAGTTTCCCTGGAACCACGTAATCATATGCCCTTTCTATATCCAAAAATACCGCCACAACATACTTATTTTCCTTTTGTACTTCCCACACAAACTTTTCTACACACTCATTAGCAGAGTGGTTGTGACGAAACCCAAAGGTGGTTTCCGGCAACAAATTTCCCTCATTCACAAATTTATCTATACGACCTTTCACCATACCATTCACAATTTTAACAAATACATTCAACATACATATTCCCCTGTAATTTGTTGCCAGATTCATATCCCGATCCCTTTTAGGAATAGGTACCACTCTGCTTTCCTTCCATTTTTCCGGTATCTGAATACTCATCCATACTTGATTGAGAATTCGAAGCAAGGCCGCCTTGGCTTCGAATTCTAATCTACTAATCATTTTATAACTCACTCTGTTGGTTCCGGGGGTAGTAGATTTGGATGTTTCTAAAACCCCTCGGAACTCTTCCCATTCAAACTCCTTACACATATCGTTCATAAATTCATTTTCATTATCAGGTAGCAAAACTTCATACCTATCACTCAAATTGTTACTTACGTTCGTAATCATTTGTAAAAAGACACCTCCATTCTCTCTGTCATCTAACACTGCATTTCTGCCTTGCGCTCTATATCCTCTCACTCTATTAAATTTATCCCATACATCCTTAGTTGTGGTTCTATGTGTCATTTTTGATACATAGTCCCGCCAACTTTTTCTTTTCGCTCTACGGATAGCCTTTTTCAATTTTGCATTCATTCTTCCATAATTTATTCTGCATTCATGACATATACACCTACTGAACTCTCTCAATGCTATCCGTTTCCTTTCATACCAATACTGGATTTCATTGTTCCACCAACCATTCACTTTGAATTCATTCCCTCTGATATTTATAGTGCACATTTCATTCGCTCTCTCTATTTCATCCTCAAGTTGGTTAACCTCATTTACTTCTTTCATTGTGAGAATCTCATTCATACGTTCGACCCATTTCTTACCATTCATAATGACCTCACGGTCTATGTCAACATTTATACCACCTAAGCATGCTGTGATCAAATAATGATCACTACCCAAATTCTCATCTGTGACATTCCAAGTGACTTGGCCCGCCAGCCCGCTAGATATTAAAGTTAAATCTATCGCGCTGGCTGTCGACCCCACTCTTGGCATTCTAGTCGACCCACCATCATTCAGGACTACGAGATCGGAATCAAGAATGAGGCGGGTCAACCAGTTACCTCTAGCATCAGTTCTTTCACTCCCCCATATTCTCGAATGCGCATTCATATCACCCGCTAGAATCACGTCACTTTTGCCTTCCACCCATTCAAACAAAATTTGAAAATCTCGTTGGCTTCTCTCTCTGTCAGACGTAGACAACACTGGAGTTGCATAGATACTAACAAATAACAAGTTTCTGTCCAGATTCCGAGTTTTGGTCGCGATGACTTCAATGTGCTCGAAGCGCGGTATGTCACAAAGGACCAGGCTGATATTGGCACGTGCCAATATCGCCACGCCGCCGAAGCCATCAGCCCTCGGTCTGGACAGATAATTGTATCCTTTCACCCGAAACGTCTTACCCTCCCGCTCCCAAGTTTCACACAAAATCATCACATTCACATCATTATGGGTCAGATAATTCCGCAACATATCGCCATTGGCATATATACTGCGAATATTTATCTGACCAATTTTCATGCATTCATTGGATCTCAGCATTCGCTCTACCATTCAAAGAAATGAAGAAAGGATAGGGCATTTATAAATGCAAATGCGTTCTCTCTCCTCCTTCCCTCATTCATCATCAATCATACTTACATGGTTATTTCCAAATAGTGTTAATTCTTTTGGAGTTAAATTAGAATGTCTCATTGCTAGCCATGCTTCATTTTTTTTTATTGTCTCCATGTCCATTGCTGTATTACAAGTTGTTTGTTGATTTGATTGCGGTTGTTGTTGTAATCTTTCTTGTTGTCGTTCTACTTGCTGTATTTGTTGTTGTAGTTTGTTCGTTTCTAGTAGTTGTTTTAGTTGTTGCGGCTGTTGTTGGTTTTGTTGTTGTTGTACTTGATCTTTTTGTTGCTGTTGTTGTTGTGGTTGGTTTAATTGTGTCTGTTGTTGCCTTGAAGTTGAAATAGTTTTTGGATATGATTGTGGTTTTGTCTGTTCTAGTTGGTTTTCTTTGTTTTGCGGCTTTTGTGGTGTGTTTGGTGGGTTAAAGGATGTTTTTAGTGTATCTGCATATGTTGTCTGGTTAGCTGGTGTGGTGTTTGCATATAATCGAAAATATTTGGCTTTCGCCTCGGGAAATGTTAATCTATCTACAGTTTTAATTTTCACTATTTCTACTTCTCGTTTATATACTCGACATTCCTTACTGTTGCTGGTGTGTGCCTCTCCACAATTTATGCATTTTAGTGTAGTGCACGGCTGGTTGTGTGGTGTTACTTCACTACATTTATAGCACTTAGGATCACTTGTGCATCTCTTTTTGGTGTGACCAAATTTGTGGCATTCGGTGCACTTCAACGGATTTGGAATGTACAATCGAATGCTTAGTTGTATAAAGCCTGCCCTCACATATTCCGGTAATACTGGTGAATTAAAAGTCAGGATAATTGCTGCTGTGTCCGTTAATTTATTTTCCACCCATTTCTTTATTTTGTATACCTCTATGACGCCTTGGTCCTTAAGCCCTTCTTTGATTTCCTCCTCAGTTAAACTTTTTAGGTCGTGGCAGAAAATGATACCTTTGGAACTGTTTAATATGGGGTGTTCCGTCACTTTTATTTTGGCCAATTGTCCCAGAGATGTTGCCTTCAATAATGCATCCGTCGCTGCCTGATTTTTTGTCAGAACCAAGAGTTCTCCAGCTCTTGAACGTTGCGTTTTAATGATACCTTTGGTTATCATATCCAGCGCTTTTTGTATTCCAAAAGGTGAAAAATTTGACAGGTTTTGTCCCTCCTGCTCGTGCTTGATTATTAGATATTTTTCGTTTACTCCATTGCAATCCATTATATCTGCACCGCCACCGAATCCTAATCTCTTTGTTCGCATCTCTTCGATCTTTTTCCTTTTGGAGGGTTGGGTATTATTTCCCAACATCCTCAACGGTGCGAATCTATTTGGGCTTTCAAACATCGCCCCTTTCAAGGGCCGAAGCCCTCCTTTTGCCCACACCTGACTTTATTTACTGTCTAAAAACACGCCGCTTAAATATAAACAAACACTTGTTGTTGTTGCCACCAAATAATAATTCACTTAAAACACTATATATATATGCGTCCACCACCTTTTTAATATTATAAAATTGTTCGTACACCACTATAAAACTATTTTAACTTAATGAAAACCCAAAACCACTTTAATTAACTATTTATTAAATGAAAACTAAATTTTACACCGAGCTGTCAATTTTTATATGTACGCTTGATGTTCTATCATATGGAGGATGCCATTAATAACATTCCGCACCACCACCAAAAATCGTTAGGAGTGCAGAAAATATGACTCATATCGGTTCTTACAGCTTGCACCTGACTGTTATTACAACGGCCAATGCATAATGGACATGGCTTACTTGTGGAGTTCGAATGATGGAAGAACGGAAATCTAAGTCGATCACGTCATGGTGTCATTAAATCTAACAGAGGTGCAGGCATGGACAGCGATACCAATTAGCTGTCACTAACTATTCAGGACGACACAGTATCAATGAAGAAATTCCTCCTAACATCCAGGAGCAGTGGCACGCTATACAGTTAGCCAAGGAAGAATACCTCCGAGATCACGCAATGATCAGTGCCGCCTAGTCGTCACAAATAAATAAAAACGAAAATGATGATGAAAAATCGTTGGCCCGTAACACCAGAAGCACTCTAGCAGAATATCTTAGATCATGCATCGAAACCATCAGCTTCCAAGTGGAACAAGAAAATTCAATGGACCATTTTGCTAACGCCAGGAATTTCACTAAAAACTTGCACCCAAGAAATACAGCCATCAAACACGGGAATGGAGAACTGAGAACAAACGTGATCGTTATTCTATCAGTATATGGTAAACCTATTTAAAAGATCTGTTAATTCGAAATGACGAAGTGACCCCCTTCAGAGCAATAGCTCCTTCAGGTGAAGAGGCCTTTGTCGAATAACCCACAGTGGAGGGAGTAGACGCAGGTATTAGTAGATTGAAAAATGGATACGCACTTAGTCTCGATGGAGTCCTTGTAGAATTGATTAACCTCGGAGGCGCTACTTTTACTTCAAATCTATGCAATCTAAGGCGAACATTTTATTGTTAGAACTATCATGGCATAGCCCTATTGAACACGGCCTACAAAGTGTTGACTAACGTTATACTTGCCAGACTCATCCCCCTTACCAAGAACATCGTTGGTAACTATCAATCTGATTTTCGTTCCAACCGATCGACCACTGAGCAGTGTTTTATTATGAGGATGATTTTGTAAAAATGTAGGGAATACAACATATCCATACATCAACTATTAGGTGTGCAAGTAGAAACCCAGCTATTTTTGGTCAAATTCAACTTTATTGAAATATAATTGTTACAAACATTAATTATCGAAATATTCGCCATTACTATCTATGGTCATTTATGGCCATTTATCAGGTAGATGAAGAATGCCTTCGCGATATAAACTTGGTGGTTTCGAAGCAAAATAGTCAATGTGCCATTTTTGCATATCTTCAACTTTCGTGAACCGCTGGTCTTTCAAATATGATGACATCGACTGGAGAATACGCCTCCTAATGTAAAACTTCCCAGCTTAAGAAAAATATGAGTTCCTGGGTTGATTTTGTTGCGTATGTAGACGAGCGTTGTCATGCAGCAATAAAACCTTCCGCCTTCCTTGGCCCGTAAATGTTTTTTTTTCACCAGAACATCACATAATTTGATCATTTGGGCTCGGTAACGTTCAGCTGTAATTGTTTGACCAGGTTCCAGAAGCTCGTAGTAAATGACTCCATTCCAATCCCACCAGACACACAAAATTTTCCTGGTATGAATATTCATTTTTGCAACTGATGTTGATGGCTGGCCTGCTCGTTTGTAACGAGACAGCAAATTCATACTGACGTCAACTCTTCGGTTTATGTTTTTCCTTCCTTCTGTATTTTTCGAAGTGATATTGCTTGGTGAGTAGCTGCTAATTGTTCTACAAGCACATTTTGTGTTTACCACTGATTTTCATCCAGTTAAACTTTAAGTTCTTTGTCTTCAAGTGCAGTAAAACACCTGAACGAGAATCGTCCTCAAGACTAAAATTGCCATCACGAAATCTTGCAAATTTTTTTTTTACTGTTGAATGATTCACAAAATGTTCACTCAAAGTCGAATTAAACAGTTTCATAGCTTGAGCAGCATTTTTTTCATTTGAAAACAGAATAAAATGCAATGACGTAAATGTTTGCTGATTGACATCCATCTCTTAAAATTGATGCACACTACATATATCAAAAGCAAAGGGGCGATTTGGATGCGTTCAAGTATATTTTAATGCAACCAACTTCAGAGCCGAGTTTTTACTTGCACACCTAATATAATGGGTTGGGGAAAAATAATTCCATTATTTTTTCGCTAGATGGCTTTATTGACACATATTTCGTGCTGTGTTTGTTGCAGTAGGCGATCCTTAATGGAATGGGTGATTCATGTACTAAAAAATTGCTTTGTCACGGTTTTGTTTGATCGTTTCAGTTGTGAGTTACGGAGTGTCAAGGATGGAGGTAAAGAAAGAGAAAATTCGCTAGATTTTACAATTTTGCTTAACTAAAGGCGAACACGCTAGCTAGTTTTCGTCGATTCCGTTCCGGTATTTTTGATATCAAAGATGCACCACGAACTGGAAGGCCTATCGAAAATGTCGATACACTCCTGGAAATTATCGAAGTAGACCGGCATGCGAGCTGTCATAGGAGAAGCTGAGGATCGACCGCAAAACAGTTATAAACCATTTGCATAAGGCTGGCTTCAAAACGAATTTCGATAGTTGGGCGTTGCACGAGTTGACGCAAAAAAAATTTGATGGACCGTGTTTCCATCTGCGAATTCTTGGCCAAACGGAACGAAACGGAGCCATTTCTGAAGCGAATGGTGACTGGCGATGAGAAATGGGTCACATACAAAAATATCAAGTTGAAATTCTTGTGGCCAAATGCTGGCGAAGCCAGTACCAGGATAGCACTAGGCCTCACACGTTCATGATGACTTGCCAGAAGCTCCGGGAGCTTGATTGGGAGGTTATTATGCATCCATCTTATAGTTCGGGCCTGACGCAAAGCAATTTTTATCTCTTTTTATCCACGACAAACGATCTTGGTGGTGTAAAAACAGCCTTAAGAGAGGCTTGTGAAAACTGGCTATTTCGGTTTTTTGTTAATAGGGGCAAGGCGTTTTGGAAAAGTGGCATAATGAAATTGCCTTCTAAACGAACTCCTTCCAAAACGAGTCATTGTAGCCATGTTAAATAAAGCCCCGAAATAAACGTAAAAATAATGGATTTCTTTTTCCCAAACCTTACACTGCGAGAACCTTTGGGCCGAGCTCATTTGTCTAGAAGTTTCAGAGAAACTCGTTTCTCTGTGTAAATTAAGAACATCTGGGCCTGCATGTAGAATTGAAGGAATTGTATCAGACTCCTTTGAAATAACATCTGGTGTTCGTCAGGGAGATGCAATCCTGATACTTCGCGCTGTATATTCAATAAACAGGCCAAATTCTTGGATATGCTCGACCGCTACGCAAGAAGACTTTGTTTGGAGGTGAACAGTAGCAAAACCAAATTTTATGCAACACAAATTATATAGCATTGAACTCTTTAAATACCTCGAAGAATGATATGTAGGAAGACATAAATCACTGCCGGACAACTAGTTTTCTACGCCCATTCACGGTTATTGCGATCTAAACATCTATCACGGTTGTGCAAGCTCGCACTTAATATAGCACTCATAAGATCTGTGCTGGCATTCGGAAGCAGGAGCTAAACCCTGGAATCGCTCTAACGATTATAGATTGTAATCTACATCTGAAAGGAAAGCCATTCGTTCCATTTTTGGTTGAGAACAACCAATATCAGATTTGTATGAGTCACGAGATAAAGCAGTAAGAAGGCTCGGCCTCGTTGGACAACGTATGGTTAATAAAATGTTCCTCCAACAATAACCAGCCGGTGTGCGTCGTAGAGGAAGACCCGACTGCGCTGGCGTGACGACGTCGAACAAGACCTATGTACAAACAAAGTAGTATACCTTCCCGGTGGACACCCTGTATAATAGGATGTCAGAAATAGAGGACGAGAGCGATGGATCGTGATGGATGAGGAACCATGGTGCAGGCGGTAAAATACCTTCGTTGGATGTGAAAGCTAGAGAGAGAGAAACAGATCCATTCGGCCTTATCTGTGAAGAAATCCGAAGGAGTTTCATAAAATCATGCACAAGGAATCAACCATAGCTAAACTCAGCTTAATAATAGTCCTAAATGTACAGGGTTAGTTTTTTAATAGATGCCAGGCTTTTACCTCGAGAACGGTGCTAGATATCAGAAAATTACTTATAATGAAATTTATTAAGGATAGAAAGGGACGTTTAGTGATGATATTATGAATGAGATATAGGCTAAAGTTAGGTTTTCTTAAATTATAACCAATAGTTTTGAGTGCTTTTTTCATTAAGCAATTAAAAGTAAGTATTGAGCAAAAATTGATATTCATTATAAAGTAAAAGAGTTTTCGCTAAGTTCTACAATGTTAAATAAATTTTGAGAAATTAGAAAATAAACATTTTGTTCCATAAAAATGTTTATTAATTTAATAAATGTTCAAAATGTCCGCCATTTGATTTCAAACACTACAAAATTTAGATGAACTGCTTCTAATTCAGCTTGTTTTCTGCAGTGGCAGGTCTATTAAATTAGGTTAAGTGCTGGAAAAGAAGTTTAGAGTTTATTAAATGTAGTTATTGTCGGGAAGATGTACCAAAATGGGGATGCACCGTCCAACTGAAGCCACATTTCTTGTCTTTCTCGCAATGGAATGTGTCCAAAGGACACGGCGAAAGAAATTTCGATTGCCTCCAATTTGTTGCCTCGCCCAATAACAAAAATTAATTCTTGGTCTAACATCATTTGCAGATAATCTTGCAGCACTGATATGTGGTACGTATGGCATTTGTTTTATCTGAAAACGCGAGACACGTTCGTTTCAGGTATTCCTCTATCTCGTGCATTACGGGCCTTGTGATACTGCTGCTAGCACATCTACAACAATGTTCTCAGGAAACAGACCAATATTCTTCATCATTCATCACTCTGTACGTGGAAACAGAGTAGTTTTGCACTTGACTCACATCAAAATAGCATTTTGCAGGACTGTATTCGCAATTTTATTTAACGCATTCTTACACAGCAGAGATAGGCATACAGCGAGTTAAATCAATATTTACTAATCTTGACCACGTACATGTCAAGCAGGTCTTGCAAATCTATCGTATTATTGGGTAATTTAGATTCTACGGGTTTTATTTCAATGTGAACCATGAACCACCCACTACCTCATTTTAAAAGAAATATTTAACGTTTCACCATTTTTTGTTTGGCAAGCAGCAGGATTTTAACTGTTGAATTCCTCTGGTGCCGTTATTGAAAAAATTTCAGGAAAAGCATTAAACTGCGCCAATCGTAACGCTCGATTTTACTTGAGGAATTAACCGCATTTTTCTGTTTCCTAGTTTTCTCCTACCACTGCAATCATTTAAGTAAATGTATTTGCTTTGTAGACCATGTGCATTGCTCATTTGGTAATTAAACCGTTTTATTGCTTCACGTTAAGAATCTTACCGTCATTTCAGCTTATTGTTAATCCTTGAGCTTGGGACTGGAAATAGCGACGTTAAATAAGTCGAAAGTGATTATTGGGTCTCATGGAGCACTCACTGCATATAGTTTAAACTCCCATTGGCTTAGTTGTCACGATGGAATATAACCTCTTCAAAGGCAATGACACTAAAATTACCGTTGTTAAAAGCACTACACACATATTTATTTTCTGCATTCATAATTAATTAGATATATGGTCTAGGGCCGATAATTCTCTTTGTGCTCTTTGTGCGTTGACACCAACAATTTTAATCGAAAGTAACAAATTTATTGACCGTTCAGACGAGTGTCAAGAAACCCGAATTTGAATGTGAATATCTCCCCTACTAGTATTTAAATAATAAATTATTCGATTCAATTTTTAATTCATTATCGGGATTTGGGCTTGTTAAGTCAGAAACGTCCATAAGAAAGAGTTGCATCTCCCATCGGGCCATTGTAAAATTTTACACTTGGCTCAAAATATTAAACTTCATTAGTAGCTTAATCATAAAACTGATAAGAGATCCTAATCATAGGAATTAGAGTTGTAGAACACCCTGATCTCTAGATGAAACCAAATGGTTTGTGTTATTTTACTCTTTGCTTCTACAAAAGTTGTCTCGAGCCGAATTGCAAATAATATTTCTAGTATTTTCTCAAAAGTACTAAAAGTCACTCGAAAGTATCGAAGTACTTTTTATAAAGCCAAAGTATTGAAAGTCATACTATAGTATCGATAATAGCATCCTTGACATATACACGCAAGACGGAAACAGAACGACGAGCATTACAAAACGAAAGCAAAAGCAACACGGGAAGGCGAAACCAAAGAGAAACGAAAGAATTTTATTTATAAAATAATGGGTCCAATCAGTTCGTCTCCAACCATCAGTCAACAAACAAGACGCGGCTCGCAGCACCACTACACTACAATGCCGCACACAACCCATCCGCCATTGTACATGGTGGATGAAAATGGGATAAATATAAATAAAAATTTAATTTAAATTCAATTAGGAAAATCAAATTAATAATAAAAAATTAAAAATATTTAAACAAAATAATAAGTTATAGTTTAATAAATTTAATATTAAATTAACAAATACAAATAAATCTAATAATTTAATAATAATAAATACCTTTTATAGTTTCTTAGACTTCTTAGTGCGAAACTTTTCTGCTAAACGTTTAAATACATCTCGTTCATTTGTCGACACTCACCGTAAATCATTATCATCTCGAATGCTTCGTACAACATGAAAAAAAAAACTTTTTCAAAGATAGTTGTAATCTTATCATAATTATAATTCAAGACTAATAAATGCATTTTTTATCATAGTAATTAAATTTCAAGGCCATTCCAGATCACCACTAAACGTCCCCCTTGAGCCTTAACAAATGTCAGTAAAGGTAATTTTCTTCTGGATTTTTTAAAAAACTCACTCTGTATAATAGCAGAAAGAGGATCAAAAAACCTTCTGCAATAACAACTGCTGAAAAATGGGAAACAATATCTGTTATTGCTTGCTGTAATGTAGAGAGGAATTTTTTTGCCTCCAACCTGTGTTTCTAAAGGTAAAAACAAAAAAAACAAAGTTTGAAGATGGCATGAAAACCACAAGGAAAAGGGTTAATTATATTGGACGGCCAACCTTCACATTATATCAACGCCGATATGTTGGTATATTGCCATATTCCGGTTTCATCGTGAAATAATTCCGGATTAAGCATTTATTAGCATACGTAATGATGAGGCTAATCAACAGCAGCAATAAGAGCAGGAGGCAAATGTTGGGAAACAGAAATTTAAAGTGGTACATGATTCTTCATCTGAAGGTGAAAATTTTGTTGTTCCATTAGATGATGAATCGGATAACTTGGAGGACTTTGAAGATAATCTTTGCACTGAATGTAGAGAGGGTTACAACTGCACGGACGAGTAGATCTAGTACACATATTATGTACTCTGGGGTCACACGACTCCTGTATATTTTTATCATTACATGCAGCAAATGTGGTAATATAAATGTAAAGTAAAATTTATTCGTCATATCCCCTTAGGTGGTGTACCATATCATCCATATCCGAGGGTGAATTGGTATTTATGTTTATTTTTTTTGATGATTAAAATTTTACTTATTGTTACTTTTTGTTATATTTTGTAGAGTTTAATTGAAATAAACACTTTTCGTTCGAAAAACATTTTTGTTTTTTTTAAGTTATTCCAATTACAAAAAATGTATAACATACCTCCCTATTTTACCCTATCGAAATAAATAGTAGCGGATTGATAAATAGGAATTGCTTTTTAAAATATGATGTACAGGAGGGTAGGACAGTGTTATGAGAATAAATAAGCTCGGACACGCCATCATGTATCATTATCGAACTATTTAAAACTCATTTTTTTGGATTTTATTTTCTGAGGATTATTTATTTATTAATTTATTTATTATTATTTTTCATTTCATTTGTTTGTTTGATACATTTAAAATAAATTTGTTTCTTCTTTTATTTTTTGGTTTTGAATATACATACAATGTCTGTGTTTTGGTTAATAATTAATTATTTAATGTATTTTGCGTGTACATACTTTTGTTAAGTATACACGAAAACAGTCGGAAAAACCAAATAATTATTAATTAAAATAAGAAATAATAGGGGAACAAAAAATTCGGTATATGTGAGGTGTTGGTTTGTGTGTGACAATAGTAAAATGGAACTATTATGTGATATGGGCGGTTTTTTAATTTTGTTATCTTGGGGGGAATATGCATATAGTTACATGTACATATATGTGGAATTTTTATGTTTATGTATATATAACGACCTATATATAAATATTTAATTGTTTTTAATTATATTATATTATTATATTCAAAATTTCTAAAATTCTTTTTTTTTGTATTTAATACTTTTATTTTTATATTAATATTAAAAATTATAAAAATAATTAATATATTTATAAATAATTTCTCCTTTGTTATATTTATTTCAAAATGTTTCTTTTATTTAAATTTTTAATTGTTAATAAATTTTTTTTTATTATTTAAGGCTTGAATTTATACATATTTCTTTTTTTTATTTGTTATTTACTATTTGGATTTTTTGTGTTTTTTTAACGATACATATTTTTATTTAGAAACAAATATTTGCATAATGGTTAATTTATAATTAATATTTCAATACAAATTAAAAACTCAATTTAATAATACAGAATTATATTTAATTATATAATAATAAAAGCTGAACTACAATAATTGTTAATATATATTCTGATAATTTGTTTATTATATATTTATTTTTTGGGTATATATTGTCGAAATGTTTTAAATCATATTATTCCATAATATATAGACTGAGAGAGAGAGAGAGAAAGAGAAAGTGATAGATAAAGAGGTTATTAGAGGTAACAAATATAGGTTTTGTGCTTTTTGTGGTTTTCAAGAATATAGTTTTCAGAATAAATAAAATAATTTTAATCCTAGCATGGAAGATGGGTCGGTCCTTGTGCTCTGCACTCCGATAGGTGGTCATAGTTGTGTTCATTTCCATCACCGATCGTAATCATATGATGAAAAATCCCTTTTGCATCCTGCCTCTATCGGGATTCGAATTCGGTACTACCCGATCCAGCTTTAATCATTGTGATTTTTGGTCGGATAATTTCAATTCAAACAAGAACTTTATTAAATGCCTTTAGATTTTCAAATAATTACATAATGTCGATTAATTTCACAAAATAATTTTAGGTATTTTAACTATCAATGATTTGCGAGTTTGTATCACGAGGATAAGTTACAAAGAAATTGGCTTTGGTTCTATTATTAAAACCCACAATTCAGGTATGCCAATGTCAAAGTTTGGTTAAAATCTCTTTCGGTATTTCTTGAAAGAAGCAACAATTCGCAGAAATGTATCAGAGCAGTATTCGATGTTTCAAAATTCAACCGGTTATAATTGGTTAGTACTTTGAAGTATTTACCAAATTTTCCGCTTGATGGTTTTATTGCAGTACACAATTTAATGTGAACTATTTATACTTTTAGGGAGTACTGTACATCTGTTCAAAATCTCCGTGCTTGGGCTAACTTCCTTGACTCGAGTTCTTTGTGTGCCCGGTCATAGTGGAATGCGCGGAAACGAGAAATAAGGCTCAGTTATTGGATATTCGAATGTGTATAGAAACACCAACAAATAATATTCAAAAATTCATAATAATTCAAATATTTGTGTGGTCGACCCACCAATTGAATAATTGATTGAGAAACGTAAAAATGTCAACGTCACGTTATCAGTAACATGAGCAAGGGAAAATTGGAAAGGTATATCATTCAAAGTTTCGTTCTTGTACAAAAAATGTTTTTCTTCAAAAAATAATTTCATTTAATCTGAAAACGTGTAAATAGATCAACAGAAAATCTTATGTGACTAAAAAAAAGTTTTGTTCGATTATAACAATAATTAATTAACCAGTGCAAAGTATTTGGAAAGTTCATATAGTTTTATAAATCAAACTGAACTAATATAGTAAATTATAAATTACAACTTTTGTTGAGCTTTTTGCTAAAGACCTTGTCCAAAAATATATACTAAACAAAAAAAAATCGCCTACATGTATACTATTTATATACAACACATTCAACTAAGAAAAAACATTACAAATTACCATATTGTGTATGTGAATTTGTAATGTTTTTTATTAGATTTATAATGCTTTAACAATTTCTAACGGATATTTTTTTTTTTTATTATTTTATCCAAAATTTGGCACTGTCCAGGGAATGATTTTCCTATATGGTGAAATCCTTTCCGTGAACGTGATATTCTTAAATTTTTTTTTTTGTCTTTGTTTATCGAAACTCGAATTATATACAAACTTATTGTTGCAAATTGTTGCTTCTCTAGTTTGGTAGGGATCTAATTCTGGAACTTACGGAACATGAATAGAATCTCTTAGGTATGGCAATTCATGTCCATGTCTGCTTTGCTCTCTCTTTGGTTACTGGTTAATTTCTTTTGCTGATCACCTACTATGTCTTATCTGATTCGATTCATAATGTTTATTGTGGAAATGTATTGTGGGAGAGAATAAGGTTTACAAGTTAACTCATCTGAAAAAAATCAGATTTAATTAACATTTTTGTGTTACGTTCGACCATTGGTGTTTTACTAGTAATTCAAATTAAAACTCATTATTCAGTATTTAGCAGCTCGCGGCGTTTGGTAAAATTTCTGATTTTCAGTAGTATCAGATCCTCAATGTCATACTAATAGTGTCTGAAGTTAACATTTTTCTTTAGTGCCTATCCAGCTCGCTGTTACACTGAGGATAGTGAAGCTACTATTAATCAGCCGAGAATGGTCACTTAAGATTGCAGTGTGGCTTGGAAAACGATTATCGTTTTGCACTATGGGTTCTTTGTGGTATTGTAAATGACGTGTAACGTTGCATGAATATTTTAGTTTTTCTCAATCTTATCTTGTTAATATAATTTTAATTTTTATTTTTCGCGGGAACGAGTTTAGGAAAGGGGTTACTAGAAATTAGAGACTCCGAGAATCCGAGACATCCGTCTTCTGGATGATAGGAATTTATCTTATAAATTACCACACCATTCGTCCGAAAACGACAATTCACCGAAAAGCAAATCACCGAAAAAGACAATTTACTAAAAAGCAAATCATACAAATAGCAATTAGCTGAAAACGACCATTCACCGAAAACGACAACTCTCCGAAAACGACAATCCACCGAAATCACCAAAAAAACAAATAGCCGAAAATGAAAATTTACCGAAAACCATAATTAATGAACAATTTTTATAGTAACTTAAGAGAGAGCCAAGAGTTCGAATTTCTCGAAAATTTCTTTAGTAGAAGGAAGGTCCCACGTTTTTGCACAAAATCTGTTTTATTCTCGTCCTAGGGTTAGTTTGATTATTTATCGAGGTTATGGTCGAATGGTAATTTAATATGAGTTCTGGAAAATTTGTAAATTTGTAACTAAGTCATTTTGCAACTTATTATGGCAAAATTGTGTATGAAGTATGACAATTGAATTGTAACACGAACGTTTGTGGTAACTAATCTCTTCGAATTAGTGGATCAATATAGCGAATAGTCAATCCAACACAATGTAATGGATGCAAACACAACAGGGTTTACTCGAGGTGGTACACCATTTTTCAAATTGGCTACTCCACACTCTTCGGAGGCCGGTTCCATGGATTCTGGGAGGAACCACTTATTGCATGTTAGTGAAATCAATTTTGAAACAGCGAATCCGTTTCAACAGCGGTCAAATACAGCAAGAACGTATGCCAATATTATAAGCAGAAGCAGTTCTGCAATTGATATCTTTAATGTCGGTAGCAATGCAAATGATGGATATTCTAATCTAGAAAGAGGAAATCAAACACTAAAACAAAAAATTGAAGACATGGAGCTTCTAATCTTCAATCTTCAACGCGAATTAATCTGCCTGAAAACAGATAAAACAAATTCAAAAACGGAAAACAAAACCATAAACAAACAAGCGTCAGACAACGAAGTACAACCTAAAAGAGGCAAGTCGCAGAAGACTGAATACTCAACGGACGAGGAAGAGTTAGATAGGGAAACTAACTGGATGCTGAAGAAGGGAAAAGCTTAACAAAACTAGAGAAATCGAAAATAGAAGAGCTGAGTCCTCACCAGAGGTAGAAAAATCACCCGAATGGCAACAAGTTCAACAAAATGACGCACAGCTAAATGTAAAAGCATCTCCACCGATTTTTATAGTAGGAGTAACCAACTATTCAGAAATCCAAAGTGTAATGAGTAATGTTACGGAACAAGAGTACAAAATCACTGCTCTGAACAATAATGTATGGAAGATTAACACTTCCAATGAAGCTGAATATGGAAAAATATCAGTAGCACACGTACGAAAATAAAAACGATCGTCCCATCAAGGTCATGGCAAGAGTACTTCATACAACCTGTAAAAGTAATTTAATAATGGAGAACCTAGAAAATAAAGGATTTAAAATCCTTGATGCCGTGAATATTATTAAAAAAGAGAGACGTAGCGGAAATAACCGACTATAGAATCCGTTTCAAAAAGAGTATTTCCCCTGTTCATGCTAACGTTTGATAAATCCGTGCAAATAGAAAAAATTTACAATACTACTGGTCTACTCCCCATGCGTGTAAAGATCGAAGCTGTTAAAACAGCAGTACAAGAATAGTACAATGTAAAATATGCAACGATATTGCGCGCACGAGCCAAGATGTGACACATCTTGGCTAAGAACCAGCAAAACGTATAAATTGTAATGGGCAGCATCCTATTATAGGGATAATATTAATCATCATGAAGAATTAAAAATAGAAAAAGAATCGTGGCAAGTAACCACCGTGACGGTTAAATTTGATTATCACCACACCTGTAATATTTCAGCAATATATTGTGTTGTTACCCCCACGGTATAACCTAAAGAAATAAGACTACATTAACTTGTTCCAGAAATTAGGAAGTAACTTCATTATCGAAAGTGACTTTAATGCAAAAAAATACCTTCTAGGGTTCAACCCTAGGGATTAACCTCTACAAAAGGCAAAGAATTACTTGCAGCTGGTTAATACTCAAACTTTGAATTTTACACTGGAGGGAAACCAACGTACGGGCCATCTAAACCTAACAAAATCCCAGACCGCATAGATTTCTACATCACTACATGCATATCGGAACGATACATCTTCTTAGAAAATGATGAAAGTCTATATCAGATCATTCTCCTGTTATTATGACGGTTAGTGAAAATGTAATAGAAAAAGCAAATTCAGCACACCCCACAAACAACAAAACAAATTGGGAATTGTTTAAGCAGCTAGTAGAGGAAAAAAAAGAACTTCCAAGTGCCAATCAAAAGTGAAATTGAAATAGAAGAGGGACTAGATAGGCTCCTTGATATCATACAATGGTCAGTTTGGGAATGCACCCCCAAATTATCATCCTGGAAATAAAACTCCGTTATTTACTCAATTGGAGAAAGTGAACTAGTGCGGGAAAAACGAAAAGGCCGAAAAAATGGCAGACTACGTATATAACGGATATAATCGAAGTTTGTTTTACGATTTTGAGTAGAGAGGTTGGTCTATTTCTAATTTATTAAATTTTTTATGGTGTTAAAAGTAAATTTTTTATTGTCAAAAACGTTAGAGCATTTGAAGTGAGTATTATTTTATATTATTAAGTTGTATCCATATTTAAAATTAAAGCAAACAAAAATTACAAATAAAATACCATGATGGTGTTAAAAAGGAGAAATGGAACAGTTTTTTTCGAAGAGAGATGGAACATTAAATTATTTAGGTAGAAAAATTTGGAAATGATTTTTTGTTTTTGTTTAATAGATAATTAAAATAATGACAGCAACCTACTAAAGAAAGTCGCAAGCCAGAGCTAACTGCAGCGAAAATAATTTAATTACAGTACTATCAGATGTTCGCGAAAAAATCTCTTAGAGAATCTGCGAAATATTATAAAATTCCAGCCAGTACATTGTGCAGACGAATAAAATCTAACAATTTAAAAAAACACGTTCCTTTGGACCAAGCTGCTGCTTAGGAGAGGCAAATGCAGCACAGATTTGCTCCCACAAGAGACATCGTCAGATACATGGCATATAATTTGCCTAAACAACTCCAAATTATACAAAAGTTTAATAAAGAAACGGGAATCGCGGAATTTCCTTAGCTCCAATCTTTTTTAAGGCATAGTCCCGAAATCGCAATCAGATAGTGCAAAAACATTTTTACAGAACATGAGTTCTTTGATAAGCTAGGCCACATTTTTCATGTGGATGAAAGTGGCCCACAATTAAATAATAGGCCAGGACAGGTTTTGGGTAAAAAGTGTTATAAACAACAAGGGAGAAACAATTTCTATCATAGCCTGTGGCAACGCTGAAGGAGTTTCTATTCCACTTACCTGTATTGTTAAAGGAAAACAAGAGAAGCCTGAGTTTGAAAATGTAATGCTTCCGGGTGCCTCAGTAGTCATGTCTCAAAAAGCAGCATATGTAAGCTCCGAAATTTTTTATCCATAGCTTCAAAATTAATTTGTATCCAGACAGCCTCCAGGCACTATAGCTATTACTCTTAATGACCATTGCATGGAACATAGCAAAACATTATTCTTATTTGTCTTCCAAGTCATACAACGCAATTCCTGCAACCTCTTGATCGATGCTTTTTTAAATCTTTATGTAAGGGCTAATTCAGGTAGCAAAATTAGCAGATTCGTACTTGGATCTATTTTTTCAAAGGCTTGCCAATGCCGTTTCCGCATTTAACGCAACTGGAATCGCAACTAGAACAGGATCAAAGGGTATCCTGATGCTATACCAAGTTACGCATTTTTGACCACTTTGGATAATTCTGATTTGACAGCTTTCTCCAGGTGATAAATAAGATACAGTATCATCAACTAATATAAATCTTTTAAATTACAGTATCCCTAATGTTGCAGTAATGCGAATTACCGTAGCCGGAATGTCAGTTTATCTAAATGGTGTATCTAAATTTTTTCGTAAATCCAATTTTACCTTTTTTCAGTACTCAAATATCATCATCATTAAATGAAGATCATCCGAATTCCAGTTCCCAAAATACTATAGATGTATCAGACGCAGTCTGTGTTACCAGTGTTACGTTTTGATAACGCCAGAAAAAATTCTTGATCAGAATTTTCCTATACCTAATATAAAGGGTAAACATACTAGAATAAAATTGGTTTCCATTCTTACGTCTCCAGAAATGATTGCAATTAAAATATGCAGGAACTTGCAAAAGTCGGGAAAATAATAAAACTAAAATCCGTTCCAATTAAAAAAAATTGGAAGCGGCTCGTACGAGAAAACAAAAACCTCAAACAAGTTGATCGGAGAGTGATGATGGGTCCCTACAGTTAGCTGATAGTACCGATTCAGAAGAGGAATTTTCTGAAAATAAATGCGTCGCTTGTGGCGAAGATTACCGCCAAACAACCAAGAAAGAAGATTGGATCCAATGCATCCATTGTAAATTTTGGCTTCATGAGTTTTGTGAGTGACTAGTAAAGTTGAATTTTATGTTTTGTTTTATTTCTAACATTTAATTTATCAAAGTTACAGCCATTATAAAAAATGTACCATCTCTCCTCGAATTACCCTCTATACTTACTTTTTAAAATGGGATTATCTTTCATCTGATTTTTATGTCCCTGTTCCTGGTTTAAGTATGGACAAATATTTAAAATGAAGAATGGTAATTTGTTTGCATTAATTTTTCTATCTCAAGGAGCTTAGTTATCTTTGTGATAAAATCAAATTTGCTGTTCTCAAATAACGCCACAAATTACTTTATTTAGAAATCGAAGTTTTATTTGCAACCACTCTGTGAGGACCTCAAGAAGGGAATATTAAAGAATAAAGCCAAAGGTACTTTAAAAACAGAAATTGTAGGTAACATAGAATTTCGGTAGGGATAGCATTATAGGTCTTATCAATTTACTGCACTCAGAATTTCATAGTTTTACAGCATGAAGAATCAATCCAATAATTTTCTCATATATTGAAATATTTTCTTGGTCAACGTTTATTGTGGTCCTCTCTGTTTATAATTCACGATACAATAAACTAAAATCGGCTTCACATCTAAAGCATGTGACTAATAATTTAAATCAAATAACTCTCCCTTAAGGTTGTATGGTACTCAAATTGTCCAAAACGATGTTTAGTAAAAAATCAGTTTTTGGCCATAAAATATTACCGATTTACCTAATTCTTTCATTAGCATGAACTTAAATGTATAATTGAGGGATTCATTCAAGATTAGTTTTAGATTAAAATGTAAAATTTATTGTAGTTTAGAAATATTAAAAATTTTGGTTTTAATCGATCGAAAAATTACGTCAAACGATAAATTTATTTGTTTTACGCCGTAATGACGATTATTTTTGGAAAATTTGCTGTCACTAGATGGCAAATTATTAACTAAAAAGTGTGTCAATGACAAGTGGTTATTAAATTATTATAATTTGCAATGTTTAGATCAGCAATAATGAAAAATAATAAATTTATTAACTAATTGTACACATATATCAAACCAGTAAAGTTTGGTAAGCAAATTATATAAAATTATGGTAATCAAACTTACTAAAGAAACAAACCAGTACATACATTTAGGGGCATTTAAATATCGATACTAAAAATAAATTTGTTTTTCTCGGTACCATACAGCCTTAACAGTTAGATAAACTAAAGTGATTCATAAAATCGACTAGGCTAAGACGACAAAGCAGATCCTGGAGTCCACTAAAATTAGAGGGTCCTTTTGTTTTGAACCTTTGGAGAAATATTGCTGAGGAAAATGAAGACATTTTTTGTTTCGGGATTTGGAAATACTTTAACTAATTGAAATCTGGATTTTAAGCAAATTCAATAATATTAATATTGAGTTTCGATTAAACGATCAATTTGTAAGTTGCTCACTCCATCATAATTATTTATTATATATGTGTGAGTGTGTGTTGAGAATTAAAATTACAAATTGTTATTAACATTAAACCAAATTAATTTTTATAATAATAAAGCAAAACAAAAAATTTTAAAATTTTGTATAATTCATTAATTTCATTTTGAGCAACTAATTATTATTTTGTTTTATTTTTAAATTCCAATTGACATAAAATTAGCTTGTTTTTATCATTATTTAAACTAAAATTATACAATATAGAATTTATATATTATAATTATTTTCAACTAAGTTTTTAATTATTTTTTTTTTTAAATTTAAATATAAATCTCGTTTTTTGTTTATTAATTAATATATATTGTTTTAATTTATATTTAATAAAAGTAATAATTATAATTATATTGTCCAAAATACTAAAAAATATTTTTTTAACTAATTAATGTTTATATATTAATATATAATTTTGTTTCGTTATAATTATTTATTTTTAACAATTTTTTTTATAAATATAATTTTATTTATTTTAATTAGTAATTTACATAAGTTTCTGTGATCGAATATTACATAATATTGTTAATTATATGAAACAAAATTGTTTTTAGGATTATTCGTGTCCTTGTGAATTCACAAAACACACTTGAGAGTTAATAAAAATTTTTGGACTACCTTGTAATTATTATTAATTTATTAATGTTATATGGTACGAGTAAATTCACTTTGCGCAAAATAAAAAACGTAACGTAACTAAATATTTGGTTTTTTGAGCATTTATAAATTTAATGAGGTTAAAAATTTTACTTAAAAATTAAATTACATAAAGGGTTGCAGTCTACTAGGCGTAATACAATACTAAAGTTATATGTCGAGCTGTTATATAAATCGATTCGGAATGGAGATAAAGAGAGAGCTAAAGCGATTTGAGACAAATTATACGTGACCCGTGATGAGTGAGTATTTTTTGGCAGTGAAACAAATAATAATAATAATTAAAGGAAAATTCTGTTCGATGGGTCCGAATCGATCGTATAATCCGCTTGCTCTTTACATATTTAATTAAATTAAAACTAATTTTAAAAAACACATAAAATCAAAAAATTTAAAATGTTTATCGATCACATATAGTAAGGAATGCTCGGTTTCACATGTCTGAATTCTTTATAATTAATACTTTTTTTTAATAATATGTTCAGTCCTAAAAATGTTATCTAACCTACAATGTACAGTCGAACAAAAAGTAAAAAAAATGTTATTTTTTGTAAGACCCCACAAAACTAAAAAGTTAAAATAAATTTTTTTAAACAAATCAAGAAATAAAATTGACGGGTAATGATATGAAAAATTAATTTTGTATTTTTTATTATTTGCATTCGGTTTAATATGCACGGTTCCGTAGCCCGTCACGTCATCACCTTATAACTTTAAATCAACGATAGCTGTTGGATTTAAAAAATTCTCCTTTTGTCCATCCTCTAGGGAGGATAGGGTACGGCCGATTGATGTAATTTTTTCTTTACTCGATGTCTTTCGAATACACAGCTTTGTGAACAGACACACTCGGACCCGATACAAGCAATATACAAATAAATGAATTAAAAATACAAACAAAATACCACATGCGGTTACAACAATTGATTTGCCTGGTTTACTCCAGTCCAATAGTGGATAAATTGCTTTCGATTGACGCCTAAAATATATGAAATAAATTTTAAATTCTAATAATTACACCATGGTCAATATACAAAGTACTCACCTATCAGTTCCACCAGCAAAATAATAGATCGCGCTAAATACAGCATAAGCAAATCCAAGTCCCATTGTCCAATACGAATGATTCAATTTGAACGGATGGCCAACAATCGTTAAATCAATAAACATTAGTATCGAATTTAGTACATGCACCATTAAGTTAACCGAATCAATTCTCATTTTATCTGCAAAGAGCCATACAAAAATATAAAATTGTTAAAAAATTCTGCCATCTTAAATATATATGTAAGGAAGTATACAAATGTGTTTTGCTATCAGGTGTCATTATCTCTTATTCTAATTTTATCTCGTTTATCATTTTTATTGATTATCATTTAGAATTGTTGTCATCTGGTCGGATATATTAAATTGAATTACGTTATAGCATTCACTCACATATGTGTGATAGATATCGTATACATACTCGTATGTATATAAATTTGTGTGAGTGATTTAAGAAAGGTTGTCTTAACATTTTTGTGAGGTGTATTATACGAACAAAAATTATATTAAATTAATTTTGGCATGTGCGTGGGTTCAACAAGATTGGTTAAGTGTTAGATGATCAATTTTATTTTTCGGATTATTAGAAGGGATAAGCCTAGAGCACAACGAGTGTTGCAGCGAACCATGGAATTGTTAACAAACTTTGATACCAAACTTTTTTAATCCCATTTACGGGAGTGAAATTTTTAACAAATAACAAATATATCATTGTTTAGTGTTACACTGTTGAGTGAAATATAGTTCTGGCTTGTGGCCACTTTCGTATATGCAATCCAACCCTCTCATTATCTTACTGTAATGGTCGCGGGCATTTTCGGAAATTGTTTGCAATGTCTCGGGCTGCTCAACTTTTAAGAACTAATAAAATTTCTGCGACATGTCTCGCTATATCCCATGCATTTCTGTTGGCCGCTGATATGATGTTAATGATGTTTATTTGCATGTACGTGGTATGGACCACTTGCAATGTTCCATTTGCTTTCAAATACAATTTTTTTATTGAGACGTTGAACTTCACATTGCAACTCAAATTGCACATTTTCAATTCAGTTTATTTTCTACCTCTGTCTGTATTTTTCTATTGGCATCGGCTTGGATCTACAGAAATTTCTTCAGTATTTAGAGCCAAATCATACTTACTTTTAACTTTTCATTAATTTTTTTGGGTAAAATCATGTTTCGTTTGCTGCTGTAACTTTTACATTTTCAACATCATTCGTTGCGTCGAAACTACATTTGTATATTATCGAAATTTTCAGATGGTCTCAGAACAGTTTCTACCATTTCATGTTTATTCCATGATTTTATTTCCTTTTACTTTCCTTTTATAGTACAATAAAATAAAGTATAGATGTCATTAAAAATTTTGACCTCGAAAATTTACAAATTTTTCATTCGCTATATCGCCGAAGTCCGTTTTCAAAATGTTCTCTATTTGTGTGTGTGTCTGTGTGACTGTGTTTGGTGCAGTGCAGACTTAATACCTCTGTCTTTTCTACAGCCCAGACGGAAATGCCTGATTGAAGTGAAGCTTCAAACTTAAGCATTTTCCACAAATTGGATGATCGCAGTGAAGTTTAACCGAAATCGGTCCACCAAAAGGTGTAGTTGTCATAAGAGCTTTAACGTTTTTTGCAAATATTTTGTAAAGTATATCATTTCTGAGAAAAACGACCGTGCATTATATTGTAAATATTCTAAACTAAATTTGCAACAATATCGTTCCACATCAATTTTCTTTAATTTAAGCGGAATGGCCGTTTTTCACAAAACAAAACCAGAGTTTAAATAAAAATTCGGCTTCTGTACAACCCGTACGTACGGATTGGATTGATTTAACTGATTTTTTCACAAATTAGGAGGACCCAGTTATTTCTGACCTTAATCGGTCCACCGGAAGTGGCAATTTCCATACAAGCAATTTAATTTTTTTAAATTATTTGTGAAATGTGGTGGTAATCCGGAAAGTGGCAACTTCAATAGGAGCTTTTTAAATTTTTGTAATGAAGTTGAAAAGTATCTCAGTTACAAAACGACAAAAAATTAAAAGATTCAAATAAATGTAGGTTGACCTTGTTGGTTTCCTTAAATTGTGGTATAAAAAATCGAATGTTGGCCACAAAACAATCATCAACCCACTTTATCTAGTATAACTTATAGTTTATAATTAATTCTTCGAACTCTTAATTATCCGAGTTTAATCTTTGCTTCTCCAAAGCTGCATGTAGTAGCAGTATTAATTTTAATTTGCAACCACCCATCGGTAAATTACGCTGCAATATGAATTTTATTTCTGGAATCGTTAAATCTTTGAGGCCCATCTTTCAGCACCGTTAAGTAGGAATCAAATGCCTCGCACTATAGTTACGGCGAGTTCAATTTTTTTATTGCTAGCCAAAACAGTTAAAAGCTAGTTGAAATTAGATTGTTTACAATTGTCCATCATACAAGCCTTTTGCTGGAAAATGAGGTAGACTGGTTCCTATACATATTATATACGGAACCTTTGAGCCTATAACCGGATCCTGCTGGTATTCTTTGCTTACGACTGACCTCATTGCGCTCTTTAATCTAGAACGCACCATTTTCACAGTTGGCTAGCATTGTTGTGGTTCGGGCTTTCATGGTTCCAATTAAAAAGTATACCAAAAAAATTCAATGTGCGACTAAAAAGTAGTATAGTTACACATTGCTCACTATGCAATAATTGGTTACGAACACAACCATTAAAATGGGAACGGCAGTGAAGTTTCTAAGGGTCGGAAATCGGGCCCTGGATTTTCATTGTTTTCATAGATCGAATAACCGAAATAATCCAAAACTCGAACGTGTTAATATTTGGTGATGATGTGAAAATTTTTCGTACGGTTAATGGAATGCTAGATAAGAATAAACTTCAAGAAGACTTAGATAGATTAAGTGAGTGGTGTGATCAAAATTTGCTATAATCAAAAACATGCTAAAATTAAATTGCCAAAACCGAAACCTGGTTTTGTCTTTTCATAGTAAAATAATCCATTAATTACTTCATACAAAGCCGCAACAGCGAAGTATTGCAAGGGGCAATGAGATTATGTCTTAAGGTGTTACATTTGCTAAAAACGTCAGTTTTGTCACTCAGTTATGTCACTCTATTTCGCTAACGTTCGATCTCAACTGGAATACGCTGTAACGGTCTGGAATCCATACTATGCAAAATGCGGCTCGATTACCTCGGTACTCAACAAGATGGACTTTTATTTTAAAGGACATTTTGAAACCATGAGTCATAGTGTAGAAAACATCTCCATTAATAGGTTGTCAACATCATTCAATATCATCGATAACCTAGTTTGACTTTAATTCATCAGTTTAACTTCAAATATATCCCGAAGAATTACTTTTAAATTTTTTTAATGTTAAATGAAATTTAATTTAATTTTTATTTTTTGTTTTAATTTAATTGTTGAATAATAAATTTCTTTGTGGGCGAGGGTTGATTTTAGAGGAGAATGAATGAATTTGTCCCGCTCTGGAGTTGGTTTGCCAAATTATTATTGCTCAACTATTACTGGAGATAGCTAACTTAAAGGATCTAATTATTTAGATACTTTTTTAACAGAGTGTTTTTGTTGGGAGTGTTATAGTAGTAGTAGTTTTTATAGTATTGTCTGGTGAAGTTTGGATAAGATAAATCTGTTAATTATATTGAAAATTTACAGCCCAGACGTTTGATTGATCTGGATAAAACTTCATACTTACGCTTTTTTGATAAATCGTAAAATCCCAGTGCTGTTTGACCTAAATCAATTTCCATTTTAGCTTTTTTGTTTTATGCAAATATTCTGGAAAGTATGTAGCAACCGGTAGAATCTAAATAAAATTTCATACAGATTTGGTACAGCACATTATTTTTTAACTTAAGCATAAATAACGAGTTTTGATAAAAAAAAACTATATTTCTCCAAAATTCTTTGTCGATTGATTATTCGGAAAGAAATTTCATACTTAAGCTTTTTCTATTCGGATATCTTTGTCAATTTGGTATAAATCTGTGTACCGGAAGTGGCAGCTTCCGTTTAAACAATACATTTTCAACAAGGGTTGAATTCACTGGCTTCCAGTTTAACAGGAATACAGTTTTTTTGTTAGTTAGCATTTCAAAGTTGTTATTGAACTTGAATTGTAAAGTTTCACGGTGCCAGCTCGTTTATGCTCTGCAGCAATTGTTTTCAACAACTCGTTTTGATGGACTGAAGTGTTAGTTGTTGTTGAAGACATATTACGGTTTATTTTTATACTTGGTGATTCTTTTATTTCATTTATATATAAAAGTATGTGAGTCACGCCAGAAATCCAATTTTGGAAATCCCATGTTGCATTCCAAAAACAGTTTAGTTCTTTTCCAGAATTGGATTCAGAATGGTCATATCTTACAATTTAAGTGCTTTATGTACAGAATCTGTTGAAATATATTAACTACGTTAGAAAAAATCGTAGACTTCTAGTCAAATTGTCTAAGCTAAATGTATATAATCTGAACAGAACAGGATTCACTGTGCATTCACTGTGCTACATTTCACCCCAGACTTGAGCGACGTTGTCATCAGTGGTTGCAGTTTTTGGACATCTCGAAAATCCCAAAATTTCATGATGGTAAATGCTGGAGTGGAGTTTTCGTACACACCGTCCAACTCGTCTTTGATTTGCGTAGTTGTATTGCCGTTCAAAAACAAATATTTAATGACAGCTCGATACTAGATTTTTCCATTTTCACAAAAACACTCACATCGACTCACAGCAACTGTGGCTCCAAAGTGGCTGATATTTCGGTGAGTACTTTCAACGCATTCACAAACACACTCCTCTGCTTTTGTTGACGAGTGCTGCCATCTACATAATGAGGTCGCAAACTTTTTAGCCAAACCTCGCATTGATCAAGTTTCATGATTGTGTCGACTACCCATCGACCTGAATCACACGAAGAAAACCTCTATGGTTTCTGGAAACCCCCTCTTTTAACAATGAAATCTCTTAAACTTGTTGTGCTGAACATACGAGTCGAACCAAGTTTTATGATTGTGCCTACCCGCCATCGGTCAGGAGGATTGCTCGTAGAAATCCATTATTTCAACTTTTCATGTTGATATTTACAAGGTTAAATTCGTTGATGTCTATTTTTTATACAAAATAAATTTGCTGAAAAATCAGTAAAAATTAAGTAAAAATGTAGGATTTACAGAAATTTAACTTGTGAAAATAGGATTGAATTTAGAGTTTTCTATTGCCAAATCTGGCTGATATGGAGTATCATATTGAATATTGTTCTGATCAACATTTTGCCGCCATTTAGGCGAATATTAATATTTGCAGTTTATACTTGACAATCGTGAAGTACTTGGCAAATTAATCATGGATAAATATTTGGATAGCAATTACATTAACATTAAGAAAATTACGTGAAAGTTTCGGAAGGAATATGGCGCGTCCAAATCATACAATACACCGGGTTATTAAAGAATTTGAGGAAAGAGAGACTGTGGCAAATAAGTTACAGTGTGTGCAATAACGTATAGTCGGAACACCAGAAAATATTGCTGCAGTAGGTGAAAGTGTACAAGATAATTCAACGACATCAATCAGACAACGTGCGCAAGAACTTAGACTTCGAAGATACTATCTATATCTAATCTATATTTTGCATAACAACTTGGATTTATTTCCGTATACAATTTAATTAACACAAGAGCCGCTATCAAGAGATCATATGCGGCGCAGTACGTATGTTGCTTGACAATGACAGTCCGGATTTTTTTGAAAAATTAATTGTGACGAAGCTCATTTTCACTTAAGTGGACATGGAAACAAACAAATCCACAAATAATTCATCAATCATCATTAAATCCCGTGAAAGTGACGGTATGGTGTGCAAGTTGGGCTGGACGGGCCATTGGTTAGAATGGTTCAGCTGTTACAGTCACGTTAAATATCATACTGCTAGAGAAACCATGGGATTGTTACGAGAAATGTTTCAACAACAGTTAATTGCAAAATCAGGAGATGTGAATTGGCCTCCACGGTCACCCGATTTAACTGCTCTCGGCTTATTTTTATGGGGTTATCTTAAAAGTTAGGTTTTTTGCAAATGAACCAGATAATATTGAACAAGTTAATGTTCCTTACATTAGAGAAGAAATTAAGATGATTTAGGGTGGAATGTGTTAAAAAGTGAATATTAAATCTATTTATTTTTATGTAAAACATTGTATACCCTGTACTTTTATGTTTAAACGGATCACGTTAGAAATCCCACAATATCTCCCAAAATACGTTATGCAGAAGTTTTACCGTTCGACACACAAAATTGTACAATTTAATATTACTCGATAAAATAAGACAAAAGTGTGGGATTTCCAACGTGGGATATCTAACGTGGAATGATGAAAGGAATATGGAACTAAATAATTAGTGGCCTAAAGATTGTTTGTTAAGATATACTTCTTATTTCTACGGCAAGCAAATAATTATTTAACTGTTGTTTTTCAATTTTTCATAGTCGTACGCCATTTCCTCGTACAATACGAAACTTTAAATTAAGTTTTTAATACATAAAACTTTTCCGCGAAAAATTGCATTTTCCCCAACAGTCTGTATCTTGGCTATAAAAAACTGAATATCCGCTTACATTTAAACCTTGAATATGATATAGACAGTAAAAAGCATGTCGAAAGCTTTTGATACTTAAATATTTTATTTACGGGGAGTTTTCTAGAAAATCGTCAGACTATAAATCATCATTTCCAAGAAAATATAATACAGTTTTCTGGGAACCGGTTACGCTATTTATTTTAATTTTAAAATGTCTTTGGCGAATTTACAAAAGCTTCAGACAAAGAATAGTAATCAGGTATACTGGTTTTAAGTACCTTGCTTATTAAAATTTGTTTATCAGTCCTGTAGATTCTCCATCCACATCCTGTAGCACATTTTGTACTGTGATCTTGAAAACAATAGTTTATACTTTACGAATCGTTTTCTTGAAAATTTGTATAGTGCACGTATATTCCATTTAGTTGTTTATACATGTTTTTAAGAGGTTCCAGAATCCTCTTTCAGTTAAAATCAATTTTTGTTTATTTTCTGTTTTTAATAAGATATAATGTTACAAAAGGCGTATCCTTTTTATTTATTATGGAGAGAAAACAAACAAAGCATGCATATTGCATAGCACAAAGCTTTCCAATTATGTAAATTGAATGGAGTTTTATTATTTTCATAGTTGTAAGCTATAAGTCCATTAAAAATATAAAATTTTTTTTTATTATTTTTTTGCCAAATAAGGGAATTACATTCTATGGCGAGGATTTACTGCGATGTTCCTTTGAATAAATAGTAATGTTGAGAAGTACGTGTATACCAAGCAAGTCCACGTCACTCAATGGTCCCGAGGTGGGTGTAGAATGAGTGTCGACAAAAGGTAAGCTATGTAGACGCTTTGTAGACAATCTAGAATATTACTTTTTTTATTTCCTCCATAATATTTTGTGAGTTCGGGGACGCCTTATAAAATAATAAGTTCAAATTTAGGGTGGTGCCATATTTGGGAAGCCTATATCAAAAAATTCATTAATGGTTAAACATAACAGACGCATAGTACGGTGTACTCTAGGGGAAAACAATTTAATTCGACAAACTCTAAAATTTAAATACCTATTATACCTGGTTATAGTTAGCCGAAAGTTTCCATAGGAAATATTGGCAAGTCTACTGAGGCACCTATTGACTGTTCAACCTGTCCCGGCCCCATTTTCTACTATACTGCTGGCTAATAAGAGGATAAGAGAGCGAAGGAGTATCCAGAAACTTATGTTATTTATTCGAGGAAATGCTATATCAGGGGCCCCTAGTATTAGAGGGAGTAATGCAGATAGCGTCTCGACTGCTTCAGCCGAAATATATATTTCGAGGAAATATCTTAGCCGAAAATGACTAACCTACAAAATCAGCCAAAAACATATGTATCACAACAAACAACAAATAAAATTTTAAATTTTACCGATATTAATTTATTGTTTCATGTATATAATGTAGCATACGGCCAACTTTCAAAAATTTGTTGAAGCTTAACGTTAAAAGTGTTATGTTTGGGAATAGTCTCAATAAAGATGCTACTGCTGTTAACAGTAAATTTTCGCCGAATTTTTTTTAAAAAACCAATTACACATTATTCGAATGTTTAAAGTTCATATGAACTGGGTGAAATTAGACCAATTCGTAAGCCCAGCAGTTTATCCCATATTTATAATTTGTCGTGTTAGTTGGCAATGAATTTAAGTTGTGGCACTAACAGTGAACACCTGTGCCAGAAATCAGGCCATATTTTATTTTAAAATATGAAATAATTTTTGGCACAGGTGTTCACTGTTAGTGCCGCAACTAAAATTCATTGGCCACTAACACGACAAATTATAAATACGGGATCCAGCTATTTACGAATTCGTGGAACTTCACCCAGTCCAAATTACTACTAAACATGCGTCCAACTTTTAATTTATTTCACTATGATGCTGCATGAAATTTGGCCTTTTTTTTGACACAGGTGTCCACTGTTAGTATCACAACTCAAATTCATAGGTTTACGAATTGGTTAACTTCACCCAGTTCATATGACCTTTAAACATTCGAATTATGTGATATTGATTTTTAAATTTTTTTTCGGCGAACATTTACTGTTAACTTCAATAACAAGTAATGTTCGGGTATATCAACATAATTTTGTTCTACCACCTGATACAAAATATGTCATCAATGCAGGTTTTTTTTGGCTGAAATTTTCGACTAACTTCAGTAGCATTCAATAAAGAGGTTTGTAAGATGTTTAAAAATTATCAAGCATTAAATCGTTTGCAATTGAAGTTAAAATGGTTTGCAATTGAAGATTTTGTCAAACAGAGACCGATCTGACTACGCCAATTGGATGGCCCGTGAACATAGGTAGATTTTAAATATAAGTTTTGGATGGTTCTGAAGAGGTTAAAGGGGTGAAATTTTAAGTTCCCCTTTCTCCTGTTGATAAAATCGCCTATCATTCTACATTATGGCAGTTAGACATCAATCTGACTATATCGATCCAATATCCCAAGGCCATAGTTAGATTTTGATTATAGGTTAGGGGTGGGTCTGATGAGGTTATAGAGGTGAAATACCATATATATATATTTAGGGGTGGTATACAAATATATGTTTCATACATGGTTGGTTGTCGATAAAAAAGTTTAATAATTATCAAGCATTCAACGGTTTGTAATTGTCGTTAAAATAGTCCGCAAATCAAGATTATTTCAAACAGACACTGACAAATCTATTACGACAATTTGATGGCCAATGGCTATATGTAGATTTTGATTATAGGTTTAGTGTGGGTCTGATAAGTTATAGGGGTGCAATTTTAATTTTCCCCTTCGTTTGTCCAGAAAATCTTCCGTCATTCGAGGTTTTGCCAAATAGGTAGATTTTGATAATCGGTTAGGGGTGGGTCTCATGGAGTTATAGGGGTGAAATTTTTGTTTTCCCCATAGTTTGCGATAAAATCGTTCATCTTTCGAGATTTTGCCAGATAGACACCAATCTGGTTATGTTAATTCGATGGCACCTGATCATAAGTAGATTATGATTATAGATTAGGGGTAGGTCTGCTAAAGTTATAGGGGTGTAATTTTGATTTTCCTCGAGTTGTATCGATAAAAGGTTCATCATTCGAGATTTTGCTAGATAGACACCAATCTGACTATGCCGGTTTGATTGACCATGTAAATTTTGATTTTAGGTAAGGGGTTTGTCTGATGGGATTACAAGTGAAATGGCATATATCTTTCATACAGTCGATAGTTGTCGATAAAGAAGTTTAATAATAATCAAGCATTCAACGGTTTGTAATTGTCGATAAAATCTTTCGTCATTTGAGAGTTTGCCAGGTAGACACCAATATTACTATCCCGATTCGAAAGCTCATGACCATAGGCTAATTTTGATTAAATGATAGAGGTGGGTTTAATGAGGTTATACAGTTGAAATTTTCATTTTCCTGTTCCTCTGTAGATAAAATCCACTAATGATCAAAATCTACCTATGGTCACGGGCTATCGATTCGGTATAGTCAGATTGATTGCAATTCTTGCAAAATCTGGAATGGCAAACGATTTAACCGACAGTTCACAGGAAAATCAAAATTTCAGCCCTCTAAACATCCAAAACACTCCAAACCTATAATCAAAATCTACCTACGGTCTTGAGCCTTCGAATAGGCATATATTCTCAGATTAGTGTCTATCTGGACAAACATCTAGACAAATCTCGATTGACGACGATTTTATCGCAAAAAGGGCTAAAATCAAAATTTAACCCCCACACCGACCCAAAACCAATTATCGAAATCTACCTAGCAACCTGGGCTATCGAATTGGTTTTACCAGATTAGTGTCTATCTATAAAAATCTGGAATGACGAACGATTTAATCGAAAAACAACTAGAAAATCAAAATGTCACCCACACAATCTCTTCAGATGGCCATGACCCACTGAATTAGTATAGTCAAATTGGTGTATATAAACCAAAATCTTGAATTACGAAAAACAATTTCTAAAGAAACATCGGGAAATTCGAAAATTCACCCATACAACCTCGCCAGAGCCTATAATCAAAATCTAACTATGGTCGTGGGCCATCGAACGAGCATAATCATATTAGTGGCTATCTGACAAAATTTTATCGCCAAAACATAGAGAATATCAAAACCCTTTAATCTTTACCGGACAAGTGGTACAGTGGTTAAAGCTTCGGCACTTTGGCCGGGAGGTACTGGGTTCGAATAGATCCAGAGACTGGATGCAAAGCGAATTTTCGTCATCGATTACGATCGGTGATGTTAATAAACACAACTAAGACCCTTTGTTGGAGTGCAGAATTCCGCGCCGATCCAGCGTTCATGTCAATATTTACAGGTTGACATGGAGCTTGCAATGCGCAGGTGGTGTACTGTAATAGTGTGAATTGGTGGTGTGTGCTTGAATGAAAAGGAGAGTAATTAATTGACCTTCAATGGACATTAAATCCATTGGACAATTTAATACTTTAAAAAAATAATAATAATCTCACTCAAACCTGTAATCAACATCAATCCTAACTATGATCATAAAGTCACATTGGTATCTAACTGACAAAATCTCGAATGATGGACAATTTTATTAATAAAACCCACCTTAAACATATAATCAAAATCTACTTACGGTCATGGGATTGGCCCATCTGACAAAATCTTGAATGCAGAGTAATTTTATCGACAGAAGTGATATTTAATTTACGTTGTTTACAAAAAATATGATCAACGTTTTTTACATTGTAAATGACCAACAGTGCTTCACATATAACTATTTAATTGGGATGAATTAAACAAAGTTCTGGGAAGGCTAACTTTACACAAGAAAAAACGAATAATTTGTGGGATATTGTGTTGCCTGAATAAAATAATAAAATGGATTCAAGTCTCCCCAATTTTTCTAAACCACAAAATTTCTATGTTTTCTAATTTCTTCCTATGTTTTCACCTAAAATGGTATAATCATTAATAAATTAAAATTAATTTTTGGTTTTGTCAACCATTCTTCTTCGTACTTTTCGGGTCAATTACGTAATTAGAAAATGCTTATTCGAACTCGAATCAAATTTTGTTTAATACAATTTCGATCGACAACAATAACACAACAACAAAATTATTAATTAAATTTATTAATTAAAACAACTATGTACCAAACTCACCTGGATCATGAACAACGGTCCAATAACAAATTGTAATGATAAATGAGTAAACCGTTGCTATCGAATACAAAACCCAATACGCTCGATGGATTATACTTGTTTTTGCTTGCCTTTGAAATTCTGGAAAAGAGATAAAATTAAAAATTAAATAAAATTGTTATGGTATTTCTGTCCAAAAACGTATATATACCAAAATCATCCCGATCAACCATGGTCCCCTGTGTAACAATCCATGCACCCAGCCACGCTTGTAGCGTGCACGCCAGCAAACCCCAATGTGTTAAATATATCCACCATTTGATGTGATGAAATTCATATGTCGGCTCAGGCCGACCAACGTCTAATAGTGAACATACTAGTGCGGCTAAAAATAATATTGCTGCTAACCATCGGTACAGCAAGTAAATGATTTTTACTTGGGTACTACGTTGCCACTAGAAAGAAACACAATAAAAATGTAGGTCAAAATTTTTATATGTCTTTTCGCCCCCTGATGATCATTAAAATATGGAGATTTAATTAACTCATCATTAAAAATGTGACCTGGCAATTTTTTTCCGGTCCAGTTCGAATAACATTATCCACAAAAACGAACGGGGGTTCACGTCTATTTTATCTTTTGTCCAACCAGATTATGCAAAAAAAAGTTGTACACGTTTACATAAATATGTATGGTAAGTACAAAACGATATAACGACTAAACCAAAAATTACCGTCATATTATATTATTACACAAGTATAATTATATTTAAACCACCCACATCACCCAGCACCAACAAAAAAAAATATAATAAATTTAGGGCGAACAGAAAAACACGAAAAATGGGAATATTTATTATAACCTTGTATTGAAAAAACACCGAGCAAAGTTTTTTTAGGTTTGCTTGCAAAAATTTAGGCTAAAACATTATCGTAAAATGGCAACAACAAACCGACTACATGAAACCTACACACACCAAAAAATTAATACGTAAGTATCATTGTGTATAGTTACGACAATATAAACAAAACAACAACAATTTTAAGAAAAAATGTCGCAAAAAATAATTCCGGCCCCTTCTCCTCCTACCCCCCAAAATAAAAAGAAAACTTTTTTTTTATTTCGTTTAGTTACGAGACGAGATTAAAGCTATTTCTCTACTCAGTTTTGGCACAAAATACTAATTTTATATTTCGGGTGCCGTATTTGTTTGTAAATTGGGCTAGTCCTAGTCACTAATTTCCTACAATGTATATCTACGAGTATATGCTGGATGACATTGGACGGGAAAAGCAAAACAAAAAAATAAAAAAGCTTTAGAAAAATATTTGAAGCGAGATAAAAATTACAAAAACTGCATATTGGAGATTAAATTTCGAAGTTTTTCGTTGCATGCAATTAAAAAAAAATATTTATGTATTTTTCCAGAATTTATTTTCAGTTTTATGGACTCTGGACGGAACAAATTTTCCAGTTTTTATCAATTATATACACAAATAGATTCACACACACACACACGTACATACATATTATTATGGGGGATGAAAATGGAACATGTTTTGGAAAAATTATACATTTATTTGTGTCCTTAGGATATGTGCAATAATTTTATAATTGTCAAATTAGATTTTTATTAATGTTCTTGTCATTCATTTGCTTATTGTCGGAGCATCAAAATATGCCATTTGCATATTATTCTAAATGCAATTATGTACTCGTCGTTTTATCTATGTATGTAGAGTTTATTAATGGGATGATTTTTGGTAAAATTTGGTTACCATGCAGTTTGGGCCTTGTAAAAATGTGTGTTCGTATTATGGTTTTGTAGTGTTGTTGTTTCTAATATTTCCTAAAAATATTATTAAGGATTATATTGTTTTATGCTAAATGAGAACTAAATACAAATTTAACAAAACCGAAGATTTCTCGCTACAATTTATGAATAGTTTGCGCAGCACTGGTGATTAATTTTGTATCGATCGTTTTGCAGGTCTATACAAAGGTGTATTTGTTTCATGATGATCATTTGTCTCAAATGAGAGAGAAATTATGTGTAACGGGGTTTTGCATTGGATATCAAAAGGAAAATGAGTTTTGTGTTTTGAACATATTAAATCTATTGTTGTTGATCGAATAAAAATTAAAATTTTGAGCATGTGAAGTTGTTTGCCCCTCAGCCTAGGGTACTCAGAGGGCCTCGGCTGTCCCGGGTGGGGGGGGGGACGGTAGTACTTCGACAGTAGCAAAGTGCTACCGGGGACCAAATGCTAGTGGTATAAATTGGCTAAAACAAACAATGAGTACAAGAAATACGGAATGTAATACCCCAGGTGGTACAGCAGCAGATATGCTGCCAAATCCACACTCTTCGGAGGCAGGCCCAACAGATTCTGGGGTGGGTCAATCATTGTTTAACCCATTTGGACGAAGTTCCAAATTATCAAGATCACCAAAATTTTCAACTGGAAATATATTTCAGTACGAGAAGGAAAATGCCGAACTCCGTGAACAACTAAGAGAAATAAAAGAATTAACTACTAAATTGAAAGAAGAATTTACAATTTTAAAGAAAGAGAATGAAGAACTCAAAAAAGCAGTTGAAACATGTGAATAACTTGGAACGACACCTAGCTCAACAGTCGATGATGGCATTAATTCATTTCATACGGATGAAGAATAATTAGAAAGAGAAACAAATTGGATGTTGGACCGGAATAAAAGACCAAGAAAGAAAAGGAAAGCGCAACACTCACCAGAAATGGCAGTGACTTTACCAACAAGTTCAAAAGAGGTTTCCAGAAATCAGTTAACCATCAAGAAACAACTAACTCTAGAACAAAAACCAGCTAAACCAAACGAAAAATCACCTCCACCAGTAAATGGCGTCGGGATATCAAATTTCTCCACTATACAATCGATTATGAAATCGATTACGATAGCCGTGTACAAATTCGTATCTCTAAACAACGGCGTCAGGAAAATTAATATTGTAAACTCTGAAACTTATAGAGCTTTGGCTACAAAACTTAATTCCGAGGGGCATCAGTGATTTACCTATGAGGATAAGAATGATCGCCCAATTAAAGTTATGGCTAGAGGTCTTCATCCAACCTGTGCAAAAGAGGAAATTATTGAGGATCTCAAGCAAAAAGGTTATCAAATAGAAAATGCTGTAAACATCATTAAGAAAGAAAAAATCGAAAGTGAAGAACGAGTTCAAGTTAACAAAAGAGGGCTTCCACTATTTATGCTCACTTTTAATAACAAACAAAAAGTGGAAGATGTGTATAATATCAAGGCAATACTTAGCATGAGAGTTAAAATAGAGCCATTGAAAAAGAATAACGGATTCAATTCATACGCAGAAATATTGCCAAAGAGAGACTAGATGCGTGAAATGTGCCAGGAAGCATCATGCCCAGGTATGCCCGGTTAGTAAAAATATTGCTGCAAAATGTGTCAATTGCAATAAGTCACATCCCGCAAACTACCGGGGATGTGAAATAGCTCCGGAGCTACAAAGAATAAGAAATAAAACGCGAAAACAAAGCCCAGGAATATCGATAAAAAATTATCAAATTTCCACCAAAGAGGACCCTCAACCTCATGCTAGTAAAACGGGAGAACCAAAACCAAAACTGTACTCGCAAGTAGTCATGACAAAACCAGTTATTTCGGAGGACACTACTGAAAGTACAGCAGTGCTCCAAAAGATACTAAGAAGCATGAAAGCTCTTAACATTCGTCCAGCTAATAGCCAAACAAGAGAAATGCCTTCAAGACAAATGCCTAAGCAACAGGTTAGATAAGCAAGACCCTCTAAATGAAATGAAATTCATGTTCTATTAAAATGATGCAAACAACAACAAATAAAACATTAAGAATAGTAACCTGGAATGCAAATGGGCTAAAGCAACAACTCAACAACAGTATACAAGGAGCGGCGTAGAGTAGTACCCCCTCAAGTTCAAAGGAAATGCGCCGAAATGCTATTTATCCTCTAGAAGCTAGGGAACTGGTTGCAGCAAAACGAAAAGCAACAAAGGCCTGGTAAAGAAGTCGCGCGACAGAATATAAAACAACTCTAAATTTTTTATCCAATAAACTAAAGTTGCTAATTAAAGAAATCAAAAACGAATCCATTAATAAATACTTGAGTGGCCTTACTGGGGAAAAAGATACCGATTACTCTCTTTGGAAAGCGATAAAAAGTTTAAAACGACCTAAACTACAAATTCCACCAGCAAAAAATGAAGATGGCACATGGGCTATAAGTGCAAAGTAAAAGCTTCGTTGTTTGCAACCCACCTCGAGAACACGTTTCAGCCTCTACCTAGACAACCTGCAGAGGAAAACATACCACCAGTATATATAAAATGGAAAACTGCAATATATCTCCTGTCACATTACAAGAATTAAAAGACGAAATCAATCTCAACCTAAATACAAAGAAATCTCCAGGATATGACTTAATCACAGGACAAATAGTAAAAGCTCTTCCTGAAAAAGGACTACGTAAACTACTCCAAATAATTAATGCAGTGTTCAGACTTAAACACGTTCCAAGTCAATGGAAAGTGGCAGAAGTAATTATGATTCCTAAACCAAACAAACCACTTAATGACAAAAATTCGTACAGGCCGATTTCCTTGCTCCCAATAATTTTAAAATTATTCGAGAAACTACTCCTAAAGAGACTAAAACCAATAATAGCAGAAAGAAATCGTGTTCCTCCACATCAATTTGGCTCCAGAGAAAACCATTCAACAATAGAACAAGTACACCGAATTACAAACATAATTGGAAACGTACTTGAAAAAAAGAAAGTATGTTCAAGCATCTTCTTGGATGTAGCACAGGCAGAGTAAAGCAGTTTTATGAAATTCTAAAATCTTACATATCTAACCGACACTTTCGAGTTAAATTAGATAAAAATATAAGCAGGGGTACCACAAGGTAGCGTTCTGGGACCAACTTTATATGTTCTATACACCTCGGACCTGCCAACGATAGAGGAGACTAACATAGCGACGTTGGCGGATGATATGGCCATCTTATCAGTTGCTAATTGCATAGAAGAATCTACAAGCAAATTGCACTAAGAGCTTACCAGATGATCTACTAGATCCAGTCAGGATCAACTAAAAATATAATCAAATTGTAAAGGTGACTAGCCAAAGGGCTACAACCCTCCAAACAAGAATATAAATTCTGAAAGATAAATTACTGGATGATTTGTAAATTAGTTGTAATAAATATGCCGCCTCAATGAAACCCATACTATAATTTATTACAACAAATCGCGATTTCATTACAGTTACCGTTTTCGAGGAACGAGTGGTCGGCTTAGCTTATAATTAAATCTGCACCGCCAAAATCATAACTTTTGCTGTAACTGTGATATCTGGATGGTTTCTGGCCAGAATTTCTTACAAATCAATTACATTGATTAATTAGTTCAATACCAACCCTACAACTTGATTAAGGGTAAATTTCGCCCCAAACGATTATTTATAACAAAAAACGTTGATTTTGTCACCTTTAATAATTTTTTACACTATGTAGACTGCCACCAGATTTTAGGCCAAATGTTGCACTAGAAGTCTTGTCGAGAGTAAGTCGGTTTTACCACGTTTAATAATTTATTACACCAGATCACCACCACATATTCAGTCAAATGTTACTCCTTAGACATTATGGAGGGCAGGTTTACCTTATTTAGGTGTGTAATAAACTATTTTCGTATCAGGTTACACGGAATTGGCTCAAAACGGTAAAGGCTTCAAATGTGTAGTTTAAAAATCGATTTTAGCATACTTAATAATGCATTACACCAGACCGCCACCAGATATTGAGTCAAATGCTATTCCTTAGACCTTGTGGAGGCCAGGTCAATCTTATCCAGGTGTGTAATAAATTATTTTAGAGCCGGGTTACTCGGAATTGGCCCCAAACGATAAAAGCTTCAAGTGTGTTGTTTAAAAGTCGATTTTACCACGTTTATTAATTTAATACACGAGACCGCCGCCAAATATTGGATACATTTTTACTCTATTGATCTTGTGGAGCCCTGGGTAATCTTATCCAGCTGGGTAATAAATTATTGTTGTGGCAGGTTTCACGGAATTGGCTTCAAACGGAAAAGGCGGAAATTTGATTTTACCACTTTTAATAATTTGTTACAGATATTTAGTCAAATATTACTTGATGGACCTTGTGGAGGTCAGGTTAATTTATCCAGGTGTGTAATAAAATATTTTTGTGTCAGGTTAACGCAATTGGCTCCAAACGGTAAAGTCTTCAAATGTCTAGTTTAAAACTTCAACTTTACCGTTTTCAGTAAATTCCGTGTATACTAAAAGAATTTATTACACACCTGGATAAGGTTGACCTACCCCCACAAAGTCCATGGCGTAACATCTGACTCAATATTTGGTGGCGGTCTAGTGTAATAAATTATTAAATGTGGTAAAATCGACCTTTAATTTACCTATTTGAAGCCTCTACCATTGGGAGCCAATTCCGCGTATCCTGACACAAAAATAATTTACTACACAACTGGATAAGGTAGACTTACCTAAACTACACATTTGAAGCCTTACCGTTTGGGGCCAATTCCAACTAACCTGGCTCAAAATTAATTTACTGCACACCTGGGTACGGTTGACTTGCCAACCACAATGTCCAAGGAATAACATTTGACTCAATATCTGGTGGCGGTCTGGTGCAATAAATTATTAAAACTTGTAAAATCAACCTTTAAATTACCGACCAAAAAGCACAGTGGTTAAAGCTTTGGCGTTTGGATCGGGAGGTACCGGGTTCGAATCCCGATAGTGGCAGGATGCAAAAAGGAATTTTCATTAATAGATTACGATCTGTGATGAAATGGAACACAACTATGACCCCCTGTCGGGACGCAAAACTCATGGGCCGACCCACCTTCCATGCCAGTATAGGCTGGCATGGAGCTATGCGATGTGCAGATGGTGATAAAATCGGACCTATAGCCGTATGTCCTCGATTTGGCAGGCAACTGCGTAACGTTAAGGTAAGGACGTGAAAATCGAACTGCGAAAGTGTTGGGAGTGCTTCGGCTCCAGAAAAGAGTACAAAGCTTAAAAAATAAAAAACAAAACCTTTAATTTAGAAATTTCAAACTTTTACCGTTCGGAGCAAATTCCGTGTAACCTAACTCAAAAATAATTTATTACACACCTGTATAAGGTTGACCTGCTCCTTACAATAACCACAGCGTAACAGTAGGGCCCATATCTGGTGGCGGCCTGGTGGAATAAATTAATAAATTTTGCAAAATCGACCTTTAAATTAAAAATTTAAAGCCCCTGCCGTTCGAAGCCAATTCCGTGTAACCTGACACAAAAATAATTTATTACACAACGAAATAAAGTTGATCTGCGCTTCACAATGACCACGGAGTAAGATTAGACTAAATACCTGGTGGCGGTGTGGTGTAATAAATTATTAAAATTGGTAAAATCAACCTTTTTGAAGACTTTACAGTTTGAAGCCAATCAGGTTTAACCTGACACAAAAATAATTTATTACACACCTGGATAAGGGTGACCTACTCTCGGCAAGACATCTTGCAATTTTTTTCCCAAAATCTGGTGTAAAAAATTATTAAAGTTGGTTAAATTGATATTTTTCGAATATATAATCGTTTTGGGGTGAAATTTACCCTTAAGCAAGTTATAGGGTTGGTCTTGACCTAACTTATTCAATGTAATTGATTTGTAATAAATTCTGATTTAGGAACCATCCCGATATTATAGCTTCACCAAAAGTTACAATTTTGGTTACGGTAACTGTAATGAAATCGGGATTTATTGTAATAAATTGTAATAAATTATAGTACAGGTTTGATTGAGGCGGGCAAATTTGGTCAGTGCAGGTTTAGAGCATTAAATTAATCTAGCGTGTAATGCATCAGGTGTGCAACTAGATTTCCAGGTTTCACACATACATGGTGGTAGCAACACAACTAGTTGCCGTTTATGTCAGAAGTTGTGTTTTATGCATAGCGTGGACAGTTGTTAACGATAATCAGGGGCTCGATTTTGTTCAAAATCCGAGACACGAGGCATGACGTTTTTGTATACGTATAAGGAGTATAGTATACAATTTTATATATTAGTGTGTGTAATTTTTCTGTGGTTAGATTTGTTTGTTTTCGGCGAATGTATAAGCATCAAAAATTATGAATCGGTACAAATCGGTACAGTTTTTTCCATGCAATCTTTTCTGGGGGCGAAGCACTGCCTGCTCTTTCGCGGTTTCTTTTTTCCGTCTTACTTTACGCATTTTCTGCCAACTTGAAGACGTACGGCTATATAGGACCTCCTTCCCGGTCTATAGTACAGGTCGTTTTATTCCCTCACTTTTTTGACATCTCCCTTGCTCCCTTTAGCAGGCATACAACTTTTTCATTTTTTAATACGTTCGTTTGCGCGAACTTTCATTTTTTAAGGAATAACTCGACATATTTTTCAATTCTCATCAATACATTCCATTCCGTGACGAAATATCATTGCAATTACAAAAGTTATCAAATGTGTGTTACTGAGTAGTACACACATTTAGAAAGTGCGCGTCAATGTGTTAAGAATTTTTTTTTAAACTACACATCTGCGTACTCAATGTTAGTTGCGTTTCGTCGTTATCTGCGTACTTTCTAGATGATGTGAAATAGTCGACGCAACAAAATTAAGTTAAAACTGTTTGTTTTGATGTTTAATCCAGTTTTTTTCGAATAAACTTTAAGGAAGGGGAAGGAAGCGAAAGACATCAGAAAAGGAACGCGGACAAATCGTCAGAGAAGTGAAGGACAATTCAAAACTAACTTCTCGCGAAATTAAAGAAATAACTAATTTTTCAGTTTCGACACGAACAATTCATCGACGGTTACGGGAAAAAGGAAAAATTAGCAGTATCCAGCGAAAGAAACCCTTCATAGGAAAAGCAAATATGAAGAACAGATTGAAATTTGCTAAAGAATATAGAAATAATGAGTTTGACTTTTGGAATCATGTGCTAAGGTCAGATGAGAGCAAATTTCAAATCTTCGGTTCTAAAAAACCAGATCGAGTTTTTAGATATCCTCGAACCCCCTCGAATAAAACACGGTTGTGGATCTATTGGCTAATTGTGGCCTAGTCAAATGCCCCATTAAACAATTTTGGACTCCACTCGTTCTTGACCAAACTTCAAGTCATCTAATCTAAAGCTAGCAGAACCCAAATCGAAAAGAGGCCAAAAACGAAATTAGAACGAAAAACTTGATCTACTGACTAACAAATAATTTTAGGCTCATTGTGGCCTAGTCCGATGCACCATTAAAAAAATTTGGGCTCCACTCGTTCTTGGCCAAATTTCAGGTCATCTAATCTAAAGCTAGCAGAACCCAAATCGGAAGTCAGACTTTCGGTTTCGGTTCAGCTAGCTTTAGATTAGATGACTTGAAGTTTGGTCAAGAACGAGTGGAGCCCAAAATTTATTAATGGGATATTTAACTAGGCCACAATGAACCTAAAATTATTTGTTAACCGGTAGATCAAGTTTTTCGTTCTAATTTGGTTTTTGGTCTGATTTGCGATTGACGTTCTGCTAGCTTTGAAGTGATAAAGCCTTATGCTTTTTCTAGAATGGGCATAATAAAAAAATTATGAGCATAATAAGGCATTTAATTAGCCCAAAAATTATCCTTTAATTTTCCAATTGTTTTTAACTCATTTTGATATGGGTTCTGCGAACACTTAAGGGTTCTGCCTAATTTAAGCAAACCAAATCGGTTTATCCTTTTTTGCGGCGGGATATCATTTTCCTAAACTTAGTACATCTAAATTCAGCCATTTCATTTTCTTAAATATAATTCTTTAAATACATTTTTTACTTCGGTTAATATTAATTAATTTTTGTGTTTTTTTTTTAATTTTAATTTAGTAGATTGATATCCTTGTTTAGAATTCCCCCGATTTATATGCAAAAAAATAATATTAATGTTGATGGTGACTCCCCGCGTGGGGCAAGAGAGGGATGATTGGTCGTTGGGAATTATTATTATTATAAAATTCTTCCTTTATTGATGACCTCTACTACTTTTCAAATTTGTATCCGCGCATTTTAACCATCATCTCTATCCCGTTACAAATTTACCCGTTAAATATCTGCAGGGAAGTAAATTTTGTTCAGAAACTTTATTTTGGAAGCTCGCAGAAATTTTTGTCAGAAAATTTGAAGTTGTCCAGAAACTTCATACCGATGCGGAAGTAAGAGTGTTATTAAAAAATTAAAAAAAAAATTGAAAATGGTGTACTCCGCACGTTACAAGCAAACAAATCATTTTACCTTTTTCTTTAATATTTGTCTACAAAGAACATTTAACCCAGTTTCATATACATAAATTGAAGACGATGAGAACAGAATCGGGTCGCTTTTGCGTTGGATCGTGTATGTATGGAATTTAATTTAAATGGGTAAATAAAATGTTCGCGAAAAATTTTGTTTTTGGCAAATTGTAGAATAATTCAAATATTAATAATTCAAATATTAAAATTTATGTTTTTTGTTGAAATTAAATTTGAATTATTTATGTCTCTTAAAATTTAGTTTAATATTTAAAAAAATAAATCAATTTAGAATATTTATGAAATTTAAATGATTTTACTGCTAACATGCTCTAAAATATATAGCTATAGATCCTTTTTTATTGGGTGGTGGTTGATGGTGGGTGTATATATTTATCTGTATACATCGGCTGATGAAAATTACCCAAAAATTTATATTATTTTGCAAACCACAAAATTGGTATTTTATGTTTATTATTAAAAATTAAGGAAAACCATGAAATATAAATAATTTTAAAAATTTTCTATAAAAATTTATTAGTTGTGCCGTACATTACAATGTCTATACTTACTTGGCACAGGTAAAAACTGTGTCTATGGATTTGTGGTGCAATTAATTCTGGAAAGCAGCTATTCCATAATTTTGTAACCATCATGCTGGAAAATATAAAATAGAAAACAAAATTAATACTGAGTTGTATTGCGGCAGCCCTAAAGGGTTAAAAGAAATCTGTATAGGCATACATTAATTACATTATTTATTTATGAACAACTAATTTAACAATAAAAAAATGCCAAAAAATATATTTTTGAATACATTTTATATTTTCACCAGAACTGAATATCATAAATTCTATGTATAATACGAGTACTATGTACGAGTAGTAGATTAGTTTTAACAGTTGCTGTATATTTTCCCGGATATTAATCTTCTGTGGTATTTCTGGTTTCAGTTAATTTATTGTTTCGAGATTAAATAGATTTTTCCTGACATATTCACAACCTTGTTGAATGCTTTGATATAATACGTATATGGACGATGGTACCTAAAACATTGTAATCCTCGACGCTAAAGACGAATAAGAATTCATGTGGCTGAGTATCACCCATTACTAGTACATCATGATTACCTCATAAAATTAAACCAAATCATGATTTTATATTACCATAAATACGTATAACCAAAGGTTATTATTTTGCGATTAGTAGATACGCACACGAACGATAAAAATGTAATTATGGCGCTCATTTATTAACCTCGCGGGTTAATGTAAATCTGGTTAACTTATATTCACAATGAATTAATTAAAATTAAATTAATTTATCAGCAGTGCGTCTTACATAAATTGATACAAATTTTATGGTGTACTGTATTTTATAGATTCAAATCTATTACAAGCTATATATTTATATATAGTATGGTATTATTCACACTTCACACATTAGTCCAATTAAACGGTTTGTATTACGTCACATTTTATGTATATGTAAGGAATGATTATATCAAGTTCAAAATCATTTAAGTAATCAAATTAAGAATTTTTAAAACTGATATTGATCTGGTTTAAGGTTATGATCGCAATATTTAACAAAACGTTAATAAGGCTTCGACGTCATAGAAATCATGTAAAATTATTTTAAAATTATTACCAACAGACTTTTCATTCTTTTAAGGGACCGGTAAGCCACGAGAAGTGACAATTTGAATTCCATCCGAATTACGCAGATACAATGGTGACCATACCTGAGAAGTTATTCATATGTTTGGTCAAGGGAAAATTAATACAAATTATTTGCAAAACATTTAATAACAAATTGTTATTATTTTATGTTTAAAATTTTTAAATTTTTTTTTAAAAATGATCAAGAATGGCAAGAGTCTTATGTTATTTCATTAAAATGTATGTTCGATACAGTGACTGTTTCCCACCTGAAATAACCATTGACCAAACATTGCAAAATTCTGGTGTGGTTTGTTGTGGAACGTGTTTTATTGGATCACACCATCTACACACCTAGTCACATCTAGTAGTCAACTTAACTTATTCGATAAACATATTATGGCATTAAACCATGAAAAGTCTGAATGACTACTGGTGGATTAAACATAAAAAGTTCGTTATTCACGCTTATATGTAGAGTAAAATTTGCGGTAAATAAATATGAGTATACCGTCCAATAAATGTTAATGATTTTCTGCCAAATTCCGTTTTAATTTGGAGGTACTTCAGCTGACTAGAACTTCTGGACAAATAGACAGAATTTAAAATTCGAATTGTATATTTTTATAGTCGAAAATAATGATGGGATTTATTTAAGATTTTTTTCGACTTTTCGGACAAACTATTATTTTTAATGGCATTCATGCAATGTTCACGACTATTTTAGTCATAGAAAGCAAAGAGGCCGTTTACTCACAATATATCTACTACAAAAAGTAGAAAAATTCACACCCCCCATTTTTAACTCCAGGATACTTAAACCCTTACAAAAATGAGAACTTCCGTAGGTCTCTTCTTAGCAGCTTGGTTTCTTACTGGTAAAAGTTGGTCTACTAATCAGGTTACAACGACCAAACTGCAAAAATTTAACTCTTGCTTTCTACCTGTAGTAGAAAAAAAGAACTTATCGATTTGGGGAATTACTGAGTATTTCCAGAAGTTTCTGATTTGGTGATATACTTCATAAAGGAAATCTCAATGACGTATATATTGAGATGCTACTAGATCCTATCTAAAACAAACTTGGCGGTTGTTGGTGTTTAGGACAGCCAAATTTGCCTTAGGGTACTTCAAATCGAACGTTCACTGTCGATATTTTCAGTCGTCCGAAGTTGACGACGATTTTATTTGTTATTTTTATGTTGTCAACATTTTTATGCCAATGCGTGTGTACATGGCCAGTTGAGTATCGTGCGCTTGTGCGCGGTTGATTATGGAAGTTGATCTCGGTTAATTAATTATCGAGTTTATTTAATGTTTAACGTATTCGTCGATGCTTGTAGAATCAATTATTTTGCGAATAATTGAGCTGCCACACTCCTGTAAACCAACTTACATATTGAGATGCTACTAAGTCCTATCGAATAGAAAATTTAATTTTTTCGATATAGGAGATTCTGCATGAACCCCCCCCCCCCCCTATTCTTTAACCCCAGGGTACTGGGGCCTTGTACCTATAGTAGTACTCGTGCTTTGTACCTATAGTAGAAAACAAGAACTTATCGATTTTTGCGAATTAGTGAGAATTTTCAGAAGTTTCTGATTTGGTGATATAATTCGGCAAATCGATAAGTTCTTGTTTTCTACTATAGGTACAAAGTTTGGTTGCAACCTGATGAGTAGACCAACTTTTTATCAGTACGAGACCAAGCTGCCAAGAAAAGACCTAAAGTTCTCATTTATGTAAGGGTTTAAGTACTCTGGGGTTCAACTTGGGGGGGGGGGAGGGTATACATTTTTTTACTTTTTGGGGTAGATATATTTTGAGCAAATGACCTCTTTGTTTTCTATGACTAAAAAACTCGTAAACATTGGTTTCATCCCCATGATGGGATGTGTAAACACTTAAACATGTAAACCGATTCATCTCAAAAATTGCAATGGTTGATGAGAAGCATACGAGAACTGGGTATGTTAACAAATGAGAAACAAATGTTCCTTAAAACATGCACTTCTGAGAAAAATCAGCCAATTTTCTAATGAAGTAATTAAAAGGGCTTACTTTTATGCATATTGAATTAATAATAGGGTCGTTCCATGTCATATGTTTCTCGAATAATACTCCAAGATACTTGAATTTATCCACTCGCTCTATATTACAATTTACTACTTGGAGTGCTGGTAAACCACAGTGTCATAGACATAATTTACTGATATTTTGTTTAAACGAAGAAAATCAAAAAATAAAATACTATCATTTCTCTTATGTGACATTGCTAGGAGTCAGGGCCGTACCGTCAGCAAACATTCTAATATGACCCGTGAGTGATAATTTGGCCATATCATTTATAGGGTGGCCTGGCGTGCCCCTTTCTGGGGTATTATTTCCCTTTCCTGACAACCACTTTGCAAAATACACCAATTCAAAAATATGAAATGGGGTACGAAAAAATATTCCAAAACGATCAATATGTAAATTTTTGTAGATATAAATTTACGAATCATTTTAAAATGTTCAATGAGTTCCCTTGGCCTTTCCAAACGATATGTGGCATTAAATAAATTTTTGAAATCTGCGACTTTGTTATCCGCAATATAAAGATTTATTATGTAATGCTATGTCTTAAGCTTGACATTGCTTCTAGTCAATGAACGACAGTATAAAATGTCTAACAAGACAAAACGTATCTTTTGTCGCTTAGTAACCACAATTGTTCATTGATGTTCTGGCCAACATTTGACCCTTCGCCATCTCAAAAATATGCTAATCATAACACTTGAACATAATGGCGGCTAAAGGCCACCAAAGAATTCCCATCATCTGACTCTCATGAAGCTCACATGCCAGAACCCTGTAAAACGTTTTCATACCGACCTCCTTACCCCTATAATATCGCATTGCTTTCCTTGTTCTCTCCAGCTTAGAGGAAAACTTCAAGTGTTGGGTTTGTGTGTATATGCTGCGCATCACACAAACTCAAACCGTGGCCGTCGGTTCGTCTCCAAAATAACAAACAACAAAAAAAGTTTATTTCGGAAACAAATCATCGACAAAAATAAAACGAAAACTCAGAAAATCAGATTTTTATAAGTTAGTCATCAGTTTTCCGATCAAATTCCAGAAAAATGTATTGGACCAACTAAGATGGCAAGTCAATTTAGAATCCGCCTAGCCTCTTTGTAAATCCCATAGAATACAAAACACTAGCAGAAAGTAGAAATTTCCTACACAAAAGTATCACAACGAAAACCGGCACATCCGCCCAATAAGCAGAAAATCAACAGGAAAATCCTGCATTATGCAAATAAGAACAAGCTCCTAAAAAAACGGTTTCTTCTAATTAGTAATTTAGAATAGTCTAGACCCATTCCTAACCGACTTCCTCGCAAATGCTATACCAAAATTCCACCAAAAACGAAAAAGCTCCAAAGCAAGTTGCCACCTCTCCCAACCTAACAAAAACGTCCAAGTATGAAGTCCTATTCTGAGCACTCAACCCGAGCACCAAAATCGTCACTTCCGCCTAAATTTTGAAAAATGACTCTCAGACGATGACATCGCAGATGCTACCTCCAAAACAATTGAAAAAGCATAAAAAAGCGAGAAAGCGTAAGGTAAGATAGGATAAGATAAGCTGCCACATCCGGTGGGCCGTCCTCCGCCAAAACCCCACTTGGACCTCCCAACACATGAAAATTCCCAAGTATGAAGTTTCAGACACAGACCGACATATAGACAGACAGCACATCGAAAACCGCGCTCCCACATTTCCACACTTACTCCTACCCTATAAAAGAAAGAACTTCTTATTAAAACTAATTCAACAATTATTGTCCATTTTTAACCAATTTTTTGGATTAATTTTGAAAATAAAACCTTAATTTAAGAGTACTCCGGGCATTAAAAATAATAAAGAGCAAGGGACACTTCCTTGGGGAACAACACAGTTCACATCAAAAGTAGAGCTTTTTACAAAGGTAGCTTGCTAAAAGTTTATATGTTAGACCACGGAAACCATAAACTTGTAATTTCTGGAGAAGTAAGCTAAGAAGGATAGGCTAGACATATAAATTTGCCTGCCAAAATTACGGTAGATCATGTAACGGTCTGTTTAGTATTTTGTAATCCTTACTTTTTGTCGTCGTAAACCGTTAACAGATCTCGTGATGACCTTTGAAGTGGAGCAGCAGCTCGCCGGCTAGGTGGCAGTCGCTAAGGGTTTGATCATTCTACCAGTCACCATTAATTTGAGAATTGCTGCTTAATAATTTATAATTGAAGATCTAATCACGTACATAATAATCTTTCACAGATATCGGAATATAATAACAAAAAAACGTTAAATCACAGATCTATTTGTCACTAGGTCGTATATAATAGTTCTTACAAACATAATAGTATATTACTAAGCTTTATCACATACCTAAATACACAACCGTCTTGAGTGACCTTCCATAATTTCATTTAAATGAAGGTAGGGTTAGGATGCGTTTCAATAGGGTAGGAGTTGACCATATATAGCCACGTAAGTCATCGTGGACTATATTCCAACTCTGCAACTATGTAGATACCACCAAATGTGTCTAGTATAGCTCCATGTGGTAACACCTGGGCAACGTTTTTAAACAACAGCTAAATGCTAGGGGCGATCCTTGCATACACAAAATAACAAGAATATTCAAATAATATGCAGCCCGTTCCAAAGGCGAGGAAGGGTTACTAGATCTCCTGAGAAAACTTTTAATTTCTCATTTGAAAATCTTAACATGGAGCAATTCCAAAATAATACGGGCGCAACAACGGCACCCCAACGAGCAGGTATATCAACCTCATAGAATTATGCTGAAACATCTGTTCTTGAAATTGATACCTCAGAAAAGGAGCGAATGTTATATAAACAATGGCAAAAAGTAACTGATGGGAAAAATTATTATTCTCAATCTACAACAACAAATTGACGAACTGAAAAATGAAATGATGCTAAGCCATCAATGAAGCAGAGCCAGAATACCAAATTTAATGTCAACATTAGTAAATTTCAAACTGAATCTCCAAGCCCAGAATAAAAAAAAGATGAGTTATCATCAAAACAATTTAAAATAATCAGCCAAAATTTATAAGATCATTAGTTTATTGGGTTGCAAAGTGGAAATTCATCCACTTAGAAAGATTAAACTAATTCCGTAATGCGAAATATGTCAAGCGATTGGACGCAAGCAAAAATATTGTGGCAAAGTTCCAAGGTATGTTAGATGTGGCGGGCACCACCTAACTGGAGAATGCGACAATCCGCAAGCACACAATAGTGTGTACACTGTGGTCAAGGCCATCCTGCTAATTATCGAGGATGTATTGTTGCAAAGGAAATTCAGAAAATTAAAATCCATAGGACGAATAAAACTGAAATGTATGGTCAGGTAAATTGATACGAGAGGCAGACAAAACAAGAGGTCAGATATGCCGAAGCAATGAGAGGCGAAGACTATAAACCATAGCAAAAATCGATAGATGTAGAAACTAACAAAATTTGATGAGAGGATACAAAAATTGGAAGATAGCGTATTGGGAGCTAAACCCAAATCCACACAACAATGAACAGCGCTTGTATCACAATACTTATCCAGATAATTCAGCCAGAGGATAAAGTGCAATCATCATAAAAAATATCCAACATTTTGAAGAAGCAAAGTATGAAAAAAAGAAATTCAGGTCACAGTGGTTTATATAAAAACCAACAACTTTCCTATTGTTGTGGCAGAATTGTACTGCTCACCAAGACATTCTATTAAAACGAAACAATACTCAGAATTCTTCATGCGTCTGAGAAAAAGGTTCATAATAGGTGGTGACTACAATGGGAAAAATACTCACTGGGGTTCTAGATTAACTACAACTAAAGAAAAATAATTACTGATTGCCATTAAAGAAAATGGATGTGAATGGATAAAACAGGAAAACCATCATATTGGCCAACTGATCCGTGAAAAATACCTGACCTGATTGATTTTTTATAACCAAAAATATTTCTAATAATTTCATGAAAGTCGAAAAACCCAAGATATGAACACAGATCATTCTCCGATGGTCCTAACGCTAAGCGAGTATATCATCCAAATAAGTAATAATCCAATACTAACCAACAAAAATACGGACTGGGAAAGTTTCAAAGTACACCTTGAAATCTCTTTAGAGATAAACGAAAATCCAGAAAAAAATGGTTCCAAACTAGAGCTCCACAAGACAAAAAAGACTAAACAATCTTACTCAAAAATTAACAAGAGATATTGAGAAACTAAAAAATGAGTCAATTAATTTCCACTTAAGTAAGTTGACGAATGACAGTAATACGGATTATTCGTTCTGGAAAGCAACTAAAACTCTGAAAAGGCGAAATGGATGGAACATGGGCAAGGAAAAACAAAGAAAAATCAGAAGGATTTGCTAATTATCTTGAAAATATGTTTCAACCTCATGAATGTCAATTACGAGAAACATTGAATGAAAACATAATACGAATTCTCGAAGATGTCATATCTATAACGAAATTAAAAACAATTTAAACTTAAAGGAAGCACCAGGGTTTGATCTGATTACCGGAGACATAATAAAGCAGCTACCTAGAAGAAGAGGTACGGTAAAGTTAGCTAATATCATAAACGCTGCATTCAGGTTAAAATATGTGGCAAAACTTTGGAACGTGACTGAGGTTATCATGATTCCCAGGAAAACCGCCACATCTAATAACATCATATAGGGCTATATCGTTGCCGCCAATAAAGTCTAAACTCTTTGAAAAGTTACTATTAAAAAGACTCAAACTATTAATTGAAAAAATAACCTAATTCTGAATCACCTATTAGGTTGTCGCAGTGAGCACTACCCAGAATAACCCAAAGTTCATATAAAAATAAATACAATAAAATTCGAGGTTACGAAGGGGTTGACAATTGCGTAGCGAAACATAATAATACGGTAAGGCGTTGTGATTTTACTTTGTATTTAAGTGCAAAGTATTTTCAATATTTGCAGTCTAATGACATTTTCAAGCTTATCTTCCTACTACCATATCCAGCTTAATATAGTTTTCGAGTTGATATGATAATAGTTATAGTTTTCGGATTTAATATAAGAAAAAACAAATCGCTTACCAAGCAAGCTAAACGGATCTTTTGCCGATTGCCACAGATTTCATACACCCGTAGCTACAGAATATATTAGAAATTTACAACAACAGAATTAGTAATCATATTCATTACTATGAAACACAAAACTATATATAGCCAATTTACCTTGGTAAGTTTGACAGAAAATACGCAACACTTTCCTATCGATTCGTTCATGGGTACCCCTTTTACGTGTATGGGCTGCACTTTCGATTTTTATTTTTATTTTTTTCGGCCACTTAACCCACTTTTCACTTTGTAAAATCAAAAAAAATTTTTTTAGATAAATTATAAGGTACGATTATAATCAGACACGGTTAATCAATGCGGAAGATATGACAACACTGATTTGGGCGATAAAGAATATTTTTTATTTTCTGCATATTGTTAAGGGGAAATTTAAATATATAAACATTTGTTTTACTCGACCTCAACACTGTCATGTTCGATTTATTTACTACAAAACAAACAGCTGTTCAATGTTATATTGTAATCAGTACACTGCGCGACTAAATTTTTAATGTGCGCGCGGCCGACATTTCATGCGCGGATAATAATATTTCAACGTTAGTCTAATATCAGTAATGTCTGTTAAGGCCAAATCTGTACCAGAACCTTGTCAAAATCCATACTGACGAGAATCGAAAAAATATGATTTATTTAGAAAATCGATAATTATCGACGATAATTATTAACTATAGTTTGGAATTTTCAGACTTAAAGATTGGCGACACTTTAGCAATTTTAAAACAATCGGGGTATACAACGGTTTCCGGTGATCCGGTTAGCCACATTAAATAGATCAGCCAGCAATTATGAAAAAATGCTGAATAATTCTTGAGAACCACATTTCGAATGTTACCATAACCACCACCATCTTAGCGAGAGTTGAAATTAAATTCGCGATTTTGCTGTAGGAAGTGAGATTCCAGATTTATTTTTGGCTCAAATTATTAAATACATTTTCCGTAGTTTAATCTTCTAAGTTAGCAATGTATACGCCTTAATATACGGTTTTTAAGTTTAATTAAATCTCAGAGTTCAAGAGTCATCCAGGAACAAACACTTGCATTTTTAATTTTTATGTTTACTTCCTTCAATACGGAGAACTGTAAAACCAGTTTATTATGTTTATCAAAAATCCGTTCTAGAATAGACTCAGGATTACTGATGTCAAATACGGTAAGCATTTAAAATATTCAAAGGGCTGATTAACCTTTGTGTAATTAACGTATCTTTTCGTTAATGCCCTAGTACAATATTTAGGCTTGAAGCGAAATCGCGCTTCAATAAGTTAAATTGAAATTTGCTTTAGTAGTTCCCGGATTAAATGGAACTTTTGATATGGCGTGATTGTCAGCTGTTATAACTCAAAAATTTCAACAGCATGGAGAAGATTTGGCGCTACAAATAAATGAACAAATCAAAAATTTGACGCGAGAAATGCAACAGAAAATTAAAGAAATCAACCTCGGATCAAATGATATATACATAATATTTGGCAAAAGAAATGATGATGTAGGCGATATGGAGCAGAAGGTTGAGCATTTAAGTAACCGTGCTGAGCAGATGTTGGAAACTGCCTTCGGTGATAAGGTAGAACCGGATCATGAAGATCATGGATCGGGTACCATTGGTCGGAAGGAATCATTGGCTTTGTGAAGTCGAGTGATGGCTGCAGACAGCAGATATAGAATATCAGCTAAGCCACATGAGGTAATATCCCGGATGAATGTTTCATCACCATTGATGAAAAATTCATCCGGGATATTGTCTCAGTTCAAGAAGAAGCAAGTCTATAAAAATAAAACTCAAGCTTCTGTCAGAAAATGAAGTAACTGCGATGAAAAGCACACAGCGAATTAAAGAACTTGCCTAGTTTATATTGAATTACAAAGGAGAATTAATCCTAGACAGCGAGCTGAGCATCGATTGCTTAAATTACATTCAGAAGCTAAAGTTGAAAATGGAAACCAGAATATAAAGGTAAACAGTAGTGTACATCACGGGTTTTCGTACGCAAGTGTACATAAGGGTGCCGTTCCAAAAGTAGAGGTAAGTGAGAACGGAAACATCTCATCAGCTTTAAATAAGCTATCTGGTATGATGGAAAGCTTCATGCTGATGATGGAGAGAAATATGGATCTATGATGCAGAATGATGAACACGCTTAAAAATCAAAAATGATTATCCTCAAAATAGCAATACGGTATGCAAACGGCCTAGCGCAGCATAGAGCGGAGGTTCAAGCATTTCTCATTGAGTACAAAAGGACATAATTTTAATATCTGAAACGCGCTTCACCAACAAGAAGTACTTCAAAATTAACGGGTACTCTATTTATGAGACTAAGCATCCAGATGGCAAAGCACACGATGGCACTGCTGTATTGATTAAGAGAAAACCAAAACATTATGAACTGATGAAATATGAGAAAGATCATATCCAATCAACGGACATCTGCCTGCAGGAATAGTCTGCAAATTGTGGGACTTCAGCAGTGTACTGCCCTCCAAAGCACGCTATAAAAAATAGCAGCTTATTGATTATTTTGGTCAGCTGGGTAATAAATTTCCCGCGGGGGGTGATTACAACGCCAAACATACTCAATGGGGTTCAAGACTAACAACGCCTAAAGGCAAACAACTTTATGGAGCTATAGAGGACCCTTCCCTGGGTTTTTTATCTACCGATCATTCTACTTACTGGCACATGGATAAAAGGAAAGTACATCTTCTGATTGATTTCTGCATAACCAAAGGCATTGCGCGTACGTTGTTAAGGTCACCGATTGCTATGATCTGTCGTCTGGTCATTCACCAATAATAGTAACAATGAGTACTGTTGTTTTAAAATCAGAAACACTGAAACGTCTGACAAACAAACGAACTGATTGGAATCAATACAGGAGACTAGACTAGTCGAACAAAATTTTCATCTTGATATCTCGCTAAAAACACCAGCAGATATTGATGTGGCTACAGAAAAGCTAAAATAGACACTGCAAATACCAGCTGAAAAGCTTCACCAATCATCAACAATTTTGAAAAAATTAATAAATTATCACACAATATCCAGTTACTAATCCAGGAAAAGCGGAAAATTCTACGGCAATGGCAACTAACAAAATCACCATTGTTGAAATGCAAATTACATCGAGCTATCAAAACCCTGAAATACGCACTGAAGGAAGAAGAAAACCAATGTGTTCAGAATTGTTTAAGTGAACTCTCGGCAACAAAGAAGACTGATTATTCTTTGTGGAAGGTAACAAAAAACCTAAAAAGGCATACAAAGTCGAATCCACCGATTAGACTACCAACTGGAAATTGGCACCATAAAAAAATTATGAAGAATGGACATCTCATAAATCGTTTCTATGATTTTGGTGCAAGGATTGCTTGTATAACGGAGAGTGGAAGTAAACCAGTATTGTGCAGTAAACTTGAGGAAAGTGTTAATGCTAATCCTGGAGGTGAAGAGGTGCCGGAGAAATCAAACTCGGATTGAAACGCATGGATAGTATCGGTAAGTATGACGTAAAGGAAAATGAGAAACTCGTTGCACGTATAGCGATGCTCTCGATTAATGCCGAGAAGCAATGGTGGCAGCTTCTTTTGGACGGAATTGTGAGTCATACCATGAACAAATACCGGCCAAAAAATCCTCCTTTAGGATTTTATGAGAGTAGGATAGCTGGGTCATTGAAAATTATCTGGAAGTGGTATTGGCCAAAACGAGTGAAAATTGCGGATAGTCCCGCAGTTAGTGATTGCTAGGGCAGCAAGGGCTATCTTTCTTATTGATAAAGTTACACTTAAAGGCATTCTGCCGTCCGATGGACGAATTAATTCAATTAGAGAATTCTCAGTACTGCAAAGCGTTAAGCAATTTCAAAAATTTGTTGGTATGGTAAATTAATACCACCGATTCACCCCAAAAACCCGCAGAGATACTTGCCCAGTGTATGCACCATTGACAACACTTTTCAGGAAATCCAAAAGACCTCAAACTTTTTAAAGACCTGAAGAATGGCAAAATGCGTTCCTTCAGCTCAAGAATAGTTTAAAATCATTGCTGGTTTAGCGCATCCGCTAACTGCAACAAAATATAGAATCACTACTGTTGCATCGAACACAGCTATAGGCACAATCTTACATCAACTAAATAAAGAAAGTTGGAAATCTCTTGGATTTGTCTCCAAGATATTTTCAGATGCCGAAAGACAAATTCCGCATTTGATCGAAAATTACTTGCAATCTTCGGGGTTGCGCAGGTCGGGAATTCACTGTTTCCATCGACCACAAATCGCTTACTAGAGTATTTTTCTCTACAGCGGAACGAAATCAAATACAAGCACGCCATTTACAACATACATTCAACACTTACCTGATAAAAACAATGTGGTCGCCGACACACTTTCTCGAACTTTCGACCGCAAACTTGTGTCTTCGCAGCAACTCCCTACGACATCACAACGATCGCAAAAGCTCAACAAGGCGATCAAGAAGTATTACAAGACTTACGCTCTAGTTATACAAATCGGCGCGCGTCTAAGTGAAAATTAGAAAAATTTCCATTAGCTGATTTGACACAATCAGTGTACAGTCCAGAGACATTACGTCAAACCATTTTCGACACTCTGCATAATATTTCACATCCAAGTGTACGAGCAACTCGCAAACTCGTCACTTCAAGATACTTTTGGTCTAGTATGAACAAAGACGTAACCCTGTGGGCGAAATCTTGTTCATCGTGCCAAAAATGTAAAATGCAACGTCATACCAAAGTACCTCATTGGGATATTGTTGGGCCATCCAAATTTAAACACGTTCTGTTTAAAGGGCAGAGACTTCCTTAACGAATTACGACTAAATTTGGATATCAGTATTGGTTAGGGATTATAAAGTGAGTTTCGGACAAAATTCTAGGATCTGTTGATCCTTATGAAATTTGGTTTCTAGATTGATTGTGCGTTCTATTCGATTAAAGTCGATTTTGAGCTGCAAAGAGAACTCGGCTAGTAATTGTAAAATTTGCAGTGCAGGTTTATATTGTAATTCCAATGATGAGTGGGCCAATGATAAGTGCTACTCGTTTACTTCTTTACAAGTAAATATTGTATACAAATAGCTATGCAACCATTAGAATTTTGGATTGGAAATTTACGAATCGAATTAAAAAATTAAAGGAGTATATCGTTTTGAATTCGCTAAATAATATTTTGATTTTTTGCGGCCAATTAATTAAGTTTCAGATTATCACTAATATCTAAAAAGCTCACACATGCAGCGGTTGCGTACGGTTGCTTTTCTGATAGCTTAGATTATGCTGAGACTAAATGGGAAATTTGAGAAAAATTGAAAAAAGAGATACAACATGAATAAAAAATTTCCGCTGGTAAGAAAGTAACAACAGAAATTATCTTTTGTTACAGCGCTGCCACTTCTACTAAACATTTATTTATCTTTGACAAACCTCGTCTAACCCTGAGAGCTAGACGAGGAAAACATGATTTTAAATTTTTACAAGTATAAGTCGCTCGTGTTCTAATCAGTATGGTCCAATTACGCGTAAAAATAATTGTTTTCGTTTTGTGTAAAATTAATTTTTTGTGTAAAAACGGTTGCGGTTGCTTTTTTTAGTGAAATATATTCGATTTTTGAAACGGAGAAAGCATTGCATTTTAAGGTTAACCACTTCGATGTCAATTTATACTTTATAAATTGAAATGGAATAATTTTCCAGTCGAAATGCCAAAAAGCACAATTTAAATTTCATTGTGATTGTAGTTGGTCACAACAAGTACACTTCTTAATTTTTTTCTGCTATGCTTTAGTTCGTATTATAATTTAGCTCGATTGTCTAGATTTCAGAATGAGATGGTAGGAGGTTTCACAATGAAGGTAAATTGGTATTTCACTTGGTTAGTTGATCCATTTTAAAATTCAAAAATGTTCTTATTCCTAACGTCCCTGCCCTTGGTCTATTAAACATTTGTTTATCTTTGACAAATCCCGTCCAAACTGAGGCCTAGACGAGGAAAACATAACTAAACCAATGGTTTAAATGGATGAATAAAGCGTAAGTGATGACCTACACTAGTTGGGAATGGATTATTGCAAGTGCAAACTGCACGTGATCCAATCAGTATTGTGTAATTAAGCGTAAAAATAATTGTTTACATTTGTTGACGCAAGAAAAAAATTGTAAAAAATGTAAAATTGTAAAAATTGAAAATTGTAAGTCAGCGACATATGCTTGGATTCGATTTGCGGCTGGGGTTTTATATTTGATCTTCTAGACGTAGAAACTTAATTATATTTTAAGACTTAATAAACACATTAAAATGTTTCGCCAAGTACCAACGGCGCATAGTGTTAAAAGTATATTTTTAGGTTAACCACTTAGATGTCAGTTTATACTTAGAGTTCGGCATAATTTTTCAGGCCACCAGGCAGAGAGCACAATTTAAATTTCTTTTTGATTGTAGTGTAAAATATGCGGTAAATTTTTAAAGATAGTCAGACGTTGGTCGTAACAAGCACACTTCTCCAGTTTTCTCTTTTTTCTGATATCCTTGATTGCAAAATGGGATGTTTATATCTTTCGGAATGAGATAGATTGGTATCTTCGCTCCAATCCAAATAATTTTATTCCTAATTTCCTTTCCCTTGGTCTACTAAATATTTATTTATCTTTAACAAACTTGGTCCAACCTTGAGACCTAGGCGAGGAAAACATGTTTACTTGACCAGCACTATTTTGGAACTGATTTTTACAAGGACAAATTGCACGTATTTTAATCAGCATTGTTTAACTACGCGTAAAAATAATTGTTTACATTTTTGATGTAAGAATTATTAAATACGGTAAAAATTGTAAAAATTTAGAGACTCTGCTGGGATTCGATTTGCGGTTGTGTTTTCTTGTGGTAGAAATTCGATTTTCCAAACGTAGATAACCTAATTATGTTTTAAGGTTACACTGAGCCGAAACCAAAGAAATCAGGTCAAAGTCGATCAAAAGTCAAGGTAATGTTGACTGTTTTCTTTGATTATCGCGGTGTTGTGCGCTCGGAATTCTGGCCAGAAGTTCGGACGGTTGATAAAGAATATTATATGGTAGTTATGCGGCGTTTGAGAGAGTAAATTCGTCCAAAAAGGCCAGGTTTGTGGAAAGAAAACTCATGGATTTTGCACCACGACAACGCATCATCTTACAAGGCCATCATAGTGAACGAATTTCTGGCCAAAAACTCAACAAGTCATCGAACAACCACCGTATTCACCTGATATGGCTCCGGCCGACTTTTTCTCTTTCCAAAACTCAAGTTACCACTTCGACGCACCCGTTGTCAGTCGATAAAAGACCGAAAAGAGGATTCCCGGCGAAAACTGAAGTTGATTCCGGAAAATGTTGTGATGATTGGATTATTCGGTGGCATAAGTGTATTATTTCGAAAGGGACCCACTTTGAAGCCGATACAATAAATTTGAATGAATAATAAATGTTTCGCTGAACAATTCCCGTTACTTTTTTGACAGAATGTATGTTGGAGAAACAGAAAGCTTTGCTAATCGTTATGGAATATAGCGAAATAATAAAGAATTTCATGCCTTATGTAATATTTGATCAGCTGACAACCTTATCACGATAAAACAACATACTCGGGTAATCAACTATTAAGTTAATTGCAATTCGTTGTTCAGATATAGCGTTTACCAGTGTCTCGTTATTTTAATTTGTTTAATTCGTAATCGCATTTCCTGATAGTAAATCGATTTTCATTTTCCCGATATTACGCTAATTTATTGGTCTGCTTTTCTGTGATACAGAGTGGTAGATAAGATTATTCAATACTTGTAACGTAATTAATAAATTTTTTTTAGTTTGTAATTCATAATAATTCAGGGGTGTGACCTACATTTTATATAATCAAAACACGTTGCTTGCAAATTCGATTAATGTTACATAACAATTTTATGTCGGTTAATTAATATTAATATTTTTATATTAATTTCAATTAATAGAATTGTATTTATAGCATTTTATGGTGTGAATCGTGAAGTGAAATTTAATTTCCAATTTATTATTCGACACCACACAGAGAGTGTTGTTAAAAAAGAACATTTATTTCAATTTCAAGTCAATTGGTTTGGGAATTTTTTTTGCTGGTATTTGATCCTGGCAGTGAGTGTTTTGATTGATTTAAATTTTTGATTTATTTGATTTTTATTATTTTTATTATTCTTTTTCCTCGGGCTATACGAACATATTTAAATCAATTTTTGCTTTTTGCAACAGCAATACCAAAAAATTTAATTAAGCTCTGATAAGCATATGCCAATAAATTTTTTATTTGTTATATTTGGAGATAAACTTTAGATTGTAATTTCTGGCCGTTAAATTGTAGTTTCTGGCGAATGTCTCTCCCACAGGAAACGGAAATCTACTGTTGATTTTCTAGATTGATTTACTCGATATTTTCATTGCGGTTTTACAAATTCCTACTCCAAAATCATAATCAGTTCCAATATGATAGCTATAGCTAATAATGTTCGCTCCCTGACTGCACTAAAAATACAATATTTTCTTACAGCGATTTTACTAATGTGGTAGTCAAAAAATTCTAAATATTTATTAGTTTCGATCAAAATTCTTTTAGTAGACTCGTTCTGACCGTAGATCTTTCTGTATGAGGAACAATTCTATAAGCAGATACGGTTCTCAAAACGCGATTATTTACATTAATAATTATCTTTCCAAGTAGAGCTGAAGAATCTACCCCATTTGTTGAAAATTAATGAAGGAAAGCGATGTCGATAACAGATCTCCGCTTGCTGAGTGGCTGAAAGTTAATAAGCTCCAAGCAGTTAATATAAGCAGGCAAGTTGTAAATGTTCACGAAATCAAGATTTCAAGCAATTTCTAAAATCTGAATTAGTGTTGCTCCAGTATTTACCATGATGATTAAAGATGATTATCGCCGCCGTTTACAATTGCTTTCGTTATCTTCACATTCCCATCCACTTGGAATGCCATTAATATCTAGGTCCAAATCAGTATTGTAGGAATACTTGATCCGATAAAATCGTTGATGTCAAGCATAATAATCACCTCAATAAAATTATGAACTCGGACTAGGTTCGAACTCGTATGACATAACTAATCGGCCACCGAGTACTAAACGTGTTTAGAGGAGAATTTGTAATACTATCCCTACCTTAGATCTGTTCGGACCGAACAAACACATTCAATGTCGGATCGCTTTAGTCAATCTTTCTGTACGACTTGTGTCCACGTCCAATGCGTTCTTGTATCCGATACACATAGTCGCTGAGCCTTTTCGTTGTCATCATATTAAGATCCGCTTTTCCGCTTCTTGGAATTTAGAAACATCAAGTCACCTTATCGAAAATCGGCGAATTTCACACTCTGATTGTATTGCGCTTCTGATTTATTACTGGCGTTCGTGTTGTTGCTCTCTACATGTATACCGATCTTTCTCCATTTGTCGTTGTTGTTCAGCTACATTATTTTTGCGGGCCCTTGCTGCTTTACAAATCGGTCGTTGCTTTGCTTTCTGCTGTCTTCCACCTTTGCACGACTTTCCATCTCGGCCTACTGGAACGCTACCGGACTAACCTTTAATAATCGTACTGGAACCTTCTGCCGAGCATCTCACAACGATTTATGTTGTATTTGATAAGCCATCCCTCATTTTTTCTGGTGGTAAATTATCTTTATACCGACTTGAACTATCCGAGCTAGAATCAAGCATTTGCATCCAGCTTGTGCATATTTACTGTGCCTGTGGCCAAACTTGCTCTAGCTGCTTCTTAAATGAAGTTAGTGTAGTCGTCCTTGACAGCGCTGATAAACTCGTTCACTGTTAGTCAGTTCAACACATCAGCAGATGCATGTAGTTGCCGTTTCTTTGAAGTTGAATCTTGCATAATTCTCTGACGTATGACTACCCATATCTCAGCTTCAACTCAGTCATGATCCGCTCAAAGCTCTTTTCTGTTGCACAGATAGTTAGCAAGACATCTGCTGCGAGGAGAGAAAAAATGAGTTCGTTGGCCACCACAATTGTGCTGCACTGCCGCTTGAAGCTGCATTGCAAAATTCTCGAATGGGATTTCGCTGTCGAATGTCGGAGGTGTTAAAATTTGAGCTTCCAACAATTCGTTGTGTTGGGAATGTTTTATCTAGCTGACGATTTCAACTAGTTTGCGAGGTATGTGTTTCGAGACGGGCCTACTCTTGCTTAACTTTATTTTCATGCTTCTTGAGCTGGTCATCGACTTTAGCCCCTAAGGAATTTATTTCTTCGCTTAGCTTTTTTACTGCACATTTTGCTATTTACGCAGCTGCCAACTGTGCATTTTGCTGCCCGGATTTGATGACTTGCTGGTCTAATTTGGCGCCTAACTCTGCACTCATTTCCTTTATTTGAAGTAACAGCGCCATCATCATATCAAATGTCAATTTCATTTGTTCTGAAGGACGCGACTGTACTGAAATGGTTGTTTCTTCTTGCCCTATCACTCCGGTTCCCTCATTTTTATCTTCTGCTTCACACGGCTGTATACTTTTTGCTCATTTTTTGGGGTAACTAGTGGAACCCCAGCATCCTCCTCCATGGTGCTATGCAGTCTCGAAAGTAGCTTGCTTTTATTGCCAACTGGCCTGATGTATAGAGGTGCTTAGGTTTTTAACCATTTGCTAGTATTTGTAAAATCCCACTTTTGACACCAAATGTTACGAATTTCGAGCGTTCGACATGGAACACTGAAGTTTGGTGGCAGATTGCGACAATCCATTAACCCAAGTGCAATCCGATTTAGATGATTTTTTAATTGGTTGTGATAAAAATTGAAATATGCTTGATAAGACCCGTAAATTTCAAATTCTTATAAAATCTACCATTTAATTACAGTTCCGTCCTCACCTACTCATTACCATACACGGCTCGATCAATACATTGTCCCTGAATCTGATTACTTTAAAGTAATGGCGTCTCTTTGGCTGATATTTCTGACCATGAGTTTTTGACCGTTTCTTATAAGGTCAGCTCAAATCGAGTTAAATTAGACCACAAGCTTATCTATGACTATGTAGGCAATTAGATTCTGAAAGGATTATGAATTACATTTCAATTACCAATCCTTTTATGATTGCCTGTCATCAATCATATGTTGTGTGCCAACTAAAAAATAATCAATAGCTAATCGGCTCAAGAGGGATCATGCTTATGCAAAGTATAAAAGATGAACAGACGACGTAAGAAATTTAGAATTATATCGTAAAGAACGCAATAGGATTAGCTTGATAAAGATTTATAAACAAAACATTTTTTTGTAATAGTAAATTAGCAACGAAATTAATTTGGAGCAGCCTAACCCATATTGGATTGGATACTAGTAGTTCTGGTATTTATATCTAAGTTAATAGAAATACCAGAACTGCTAGTCCCACATAATCCAGTATATAGCACTCACTTCAATCATGAGCACTTATTTTTGCAATGTACCCCGTTCATTGGTTGTTATTCCGTTACCGGGGTAAAGACACAGACACGCACATTAGGAGAAAGAAGTAATGGAATAATAGCAGAAAACTTGGGTACATTGGACACGCAGCATAAGTAAATTGAATTTTTCCAAAGAATGTTTTTTATTAAATCTAATTGATTAAATTAAACTAAGATCAACTTAAAATTTACCGACCAAACGGATCAGTGATTAAAGCTTTGGCGTTTGGATCGGGAGGTACCAGGTTTGATTTCTGATTACGGCACTAAAAAATGGAAAAAGGATGGGCAGAACTACACGAGCACAAGTGGAGATGTTAAAGACCGAAATAAAACGTATCAATGAGCTAATTATACAGAACGTGCAAATGGAGGTAAACAAAAAGTTGACAGATCACCTGAAAAATATAAAGCCAAGACCAAAGATGTTCAGCCAAATTAAGAGAGTAACTGTACTAAGCCCAAACCTGAAAAACCGCAGCACGAACAGCTCATTAATGGAATAATCGAGCCATTGAAAAGACAATACATAAATAATAAAAATAACCGTATAACAAAAATGAGTTTTAATTCAATTAACACTGCCCTAAATCTTGCAGCCAAGTCTAATTACTTCACAAACATCGAGGAATTAACCGGGATAATAAAATGCTTAAACACAAAAAAATCATTTGGATTAGATAATCTTCCCTGTGTGGCTGTAAAACACCTACCAAATGAAATTGGAAAATGTTTGTTCAATCACTGCCTGATCAACCACACATTCCCACAAGCGTGGAAAACGGCGAAAATTTTCCCTATACCAAAAAAAGGGAAACCAATCTTTCATCCCAATAGTTACCGGCCCATAAGTTTATACGAACGAATCCGGACACACACCAAGGAAAGCGGACTAATACCGGATAACCAATTCGGCTTCAGATTTGGGCACTCTACTATCAACGCAATAACGAAGCTGACATCAGACGTTTGCCAGAATCTGAACCGAAAAAAAGCGACAGGATCAATCCTGATCGATATGGAGAAAGCCTTCGAGTCGGTTGGCTGGGCGGATTACTCCACACAATGCGTGAGATGCACTTCAGCAATGATATACTACCTCTACTATACGAACTATTGTATAACCGAAAATTCAAAACCACAAACGGAAAAGACATATCGGAAAAGACCTTCACGGTACATAATGGGCTGCAACAAGGTTCCATAACGGCCCTGATACTATTTAATTTGTACACAAAAGAACTGGTGGAACACAAACGCATAAACACACAGGACGCACAAGCAATAGCCTACGCGGACGACATAGTCATCTATGGTACAAATGACAAAATAAAAAAGACCACACAATATATCCAAGAAGCAGTAGAATTTACAATGAATTACTTGCATACATGGCGGATAAAAATTAACCCCACGAAATGTGAAACTATACTATTTAGAAAACCTTACCAGCTAGCACATGGAGACACTCAAGCCAACTGGAAAAAGTTCGAAATCAAAATAGCTGGTACGACCTGTATGGAAAAGCCATCTGTTAAATATCTAGGGATACATCTGGATAAATTAATGTACCTAGATGACCATATCATTAAACAAATTAGAAAAGCTAAGAAGATATTCCACACGAATCGGCGGTTATTCTGAGCACCGGAAATCTCATCTAGTGTAAAATACACATGCCACAAATCTTTGGTACGTCTAATATTAACGTACGGTTGTTCTATATGGTGGAATGTGGGACTGAATACAATGGAAAAATGCGGATATTCGAACGGACGTGTTTAAGATAATGCCACGGCACTTTCCGTAAAGCTAGCACTAACTACCATCAATACCTATCAAACCAAACTCAGTACATTCTATTCGGCACCGATAGAGTTGATCTACATATGTTGACGCTGGTCCGTAACCACATTAGGAGATCGTCAGAGAACAGGGACAGCTCTTTAATATTTGCTCCATATTTTACAATCAACAAAGTGAACGACATAACAACCAGGGACCGGAGTGCTTCACCTACTTGGACAAAATCGGATACATAGAGCAGCCACAAAGCAGATACCATCTTGAACGGAGGCAGAATGAAAAGGGCTTCAATGACCAAATATTCGGCAATCAGGATGAGTATTTCTTACACAACAGATATAAATTCTCGAATGTACTTATAGATTACCAAAGAAGTGCAACAACCCGTGCCAAATATTGGTTGCCAATCTCCACCCACATCCCACAATAGCGCACCATGAGAACTACAAGTCTTAGCAAACCGCAGGAAACCCCTGATAAAGAATAATGAGCCGAAAGTGGGGGAGGCGGGGGGTTCCGAACACTGAATCCAGTAGCCCAAAGCCAACCCGAGATCACGTTCGGACTTATTCAATTAGAAAGAGTTTTGGCATGTTTAGGGTACTAGGCTGGCATGGAGCTATACAAGGCGACTGCGTAGGTAAGGACGTAAAAAGCGGACTGCGAAAGAGTTGGGGGTGCTTCGACCCAGAATACATTGCAGAGATTAAATACTAAAAAAACACTTAAAATTTTGACGGAATATGTTAGCATATGTTGTATCGCCTTTGATCTGATTAACAGTTGATAGAAGTGAAATTTTTAAAATATGTGATCGATGCGTTAAAAAGATTCTTCCTTGTACAGTAGATTTTATTTTTAAATTTTTATTCTTATGTATTTTATGTATAATGTTGTTTAATTTTTTGTCGTAATTTCTAGCGAAGAAATTTTTTAACGTAGACTTTAAATACAAAAGCCTTTTTGGGTTAAAAAGTCTTCTGGCAAAGTTATCATATTATGTTGTTAGCCCCTGCATTTCCATGGCTCACTCGTTATACATATCATTCTGTTGCGAAAACAGTTTGCAAATTCGAAGCTTAAAGAGCTGATTACTTTTAATCGAAACATCCCGCTTGAACTTGAACCTCAATTATTTCAAGTTGTTATAAAATTTCCATTGTGATTCTACATCAGTAGTAAGGACTGCTTCTTCTTTCATGTATTTTTGAAGTCCTTTCAGGTCTTGATCGTCTTGAGGCAATAGAACTGGAACAATATATAATGTCATCTACATTATGATACCCACAGTAAAATATTCAAATTGTGTCATATTACTAACCAACTTGACCCAGATATTAAAGCAACAGTAAAAAAAGGATTAAAATGTTGTATTCGATACACCCACACCACTTTCTTATAAAAAGCACTTGTAATAAAAATACTTTACAACAAAATTGTATCCAACCTCCATTTCTATCTGTGCACGTATATATGTTTACAAAACAATCATCTGCAGATGATGGATGAATTTTTTTCCCCCACAGGAGGGAACTTCAAAACCGTTCAAGTGAAAGATATTATTTATATATGGATAATTCGTGTGTTGCTGAATACACATTCACAATCCAACCGAGGCATAGCAGATGATGTTTTGCTAAATTGTCTTTTTCATGTCACCACGCTATAAATTTTTTTTATATTCACATCCGATTTAAAATCCATAATTTAACTTGTCATTACATTCTGTTCTCGGTTTAATGGCTGCAAAATTATAAAATGGAAAATGGAAAATTACAAGTTTTGCTCTGTGAATAAGAGATCTCAACCAATTCGATTGATGTTTGTGGGCGAAATTTACGCGGATACTCGTATATGAATACCGCGCGCCCGAACAATTAAAATTTCATATCTCAATAAATAAATTTTACAATGAACTGCAATTAAGCACGATAGATAGAAGACCATCAATAACTGTACATTTAATGTTATTGAAAACTGTGTATCGACAAAATTGGTGTGTAATTGAATCAATTGAAAAATAATGTTCGATATTTACGTATGTACGTACGTGCGTTTATCGTGTAACCAAGCTAAAATAATGATGATAAATTATTATTTAATTGAATCAGTGCTGCGTGTAACAATTAATAAACTATTTTTTTGTCACGGGAGTTTACTATGCCACTATATCTATTTTTATGTTACAATTACCGAGCAAGTTATTTTAAGCGTGCGAAATTGTATATTGAAATTTAGCGAATCTGATCTTTCTATACCCAACTGGGTGGCGATATTTATGCCCATTTATGCATTTTTTGGTAAAATATACTAAACGTATCGTTAACATAGCTGTAACAATTATTGAAATTTATCGTTTAATGCTAAAATGGGTTAGACACCGTCCAATTTTATCCAACTTTTCTCTCCCGTAGCGTTACTGAAATGTTTATAGTTAGTTGTTCACAAATCAATGAAATTTAAATTTAATTTGAAAAATATTTAATATTTTAATTTTTATTAATTGTTGAGAGTGAGAAATCTTAGATTTTCAACTACCTTTTGAAGCTCTACAGAACGTGGGTTAACTTATAATTAGGAAAAATCTCTTGTTTTTGAAAATAATTTTTGACAAGCCTGTGAAATTAATTTTAAACTTTCATGTGACTTTCACAGAAATTCCAGGTTAATGTGCAACGAGGGCGGCTATAAGTCGAAAAAGCCGAATCTGGATGCTTCAACCTCGCTTGTTGAGTTTTATTCTGTTAGCAGAATTTCCATATAGTTCTATATAAGGTGACTGAGATTAGTCGACGAGATGTGTTGTACTTTAGTTATACTCAGATTACATATACTCATACAAAAATGTAACCAATGGTATCTTCCTAACCACAGTATAATATAACCAATGTTACAATCGTGGGACCGCCTCACACTCTTGAAAAGGTCTCTAAAAGTCTCTCAATTTGAATTGTTTCGAATTTACCTGTGAATTTACTTCGGAGGTTGTAAGTTGAAGAACGGCGATTGGAAGCAGCTTGGAGATTTCGTATGAGAAAATTTTGAGCAATTGATACACAATCGAGATATACTGAGATATACTGTGTGAGAATATTGGTAGCAGTTTGATTTGGTTCTTTAGACTTAATAGAGAGTTTGCCATCGCTGATTTTAACATTTGTATTAATGAAAGACTGGCAATTGCATATCTATACTTAATGGTTCGCCCGTTGACGTTTTCAGTTCATCGATGTTAATGCGCAACAGACGATCAGGTACTACATTTTGTGTTCCCTTCCGATATTCGACCGTACATCTGTGTGATTTTAAATTAAAAGCCCACCTAGCTTAAAGTTCAGATAGATCTGTTTGATCCATTAGCCATTCCAAACAGGAGTGATCAGTAATGATTGTGAATGGATAACCTTCGATGTAGGATCTACATTTGTTCACACTAATCACCGCAGCTAAGCACTCTAATTCAGGGAATTTATAATTTCTCTGTGCTTTATTCAGCTACAGAGTGCTCTTCTTCTCCATTCTTTTGGAACAGCATACTTGGTAGCGTACCGATAGTACTTCGGGATTTACTAAGATGAGTGAAAAAATAAAGGATTATTTTAGTTGGTCAAATGTATTCCATGCCAGTTCGTTCCACTGTGGCTTGTTACCCTTCTTAAGTAAATCGCTAATTGGAGCAGCCAAGGTGGAATAGTTAGGTATAAACCTTACTATACCTCACGATCATCTCCAGGAACCGGCTAATATGTTGTGTCGTGCGAGGGACATGATTTTTGGCAACTGCCTGGAATTGGGACAGATCCTCTCTACAGCATCCATCACCAATTAAATAACCGGTACACATATTTTCCTTGAGCTTGAATTTGCTCTTATCTTAGTGAGATTTATTTCTCGCAACAATCTCGGATAACTCCTCTACTTCGGATAACAATTTAATCTGATCTTCAAATGTCGCACGACAAGAAGATCATCAAGTCAACACATCGTTAGTCCTGGTGGTCACGCGGGTCGATGACAGCTGTTTTATCCTTTGATCTAGGAGTAATTTAATCTCTAAACATATTAAAATATAAAATACATCCTTTTTACAGGATCTAAGGGTCTGTCACCATCATCGCGTTTATTTTACGTGCACCAAGGAAGGTGCACCACCTCACTGAGGATGACCAGGCTCTGGCTCTTCTCGATTACACCTATGGCCAGCATCCAGTCAAGCTCCTTATCCTTTTCAGCTTGTTTGGCTGGCGAAACGGAATAGCAGCTTTGTTTTACAGGCAGGGTGCATCCGTCCCAAACCCAATTTATCGCATGATGGAAACTCATCGAGGATCTTTAACAACATTGCTTGCTGTGAGACATTCAATTCATGTTTGTGTATATCGATTGGTACTAAATAATTAGACTCGCCAATTTCGCTTATCATCATTGGAGCTAACCCAAAAACATCCAGGATCTCTTATTGGCTCAAGGTAAGTAAGGTGTTAATTTTTATATTATTTGTGTTTAGAAATTTTACTAAATTACAGTAGCGGTTCTTCGTAAAGTAAAGGTACTTCGTTGACGAGGACGGTCGCATAAGGTATTGCATCTCTCGTATTGAAAACAGCATCGGAAACCATTTTTTACACTTGTTTACGAAATTTATAATATTTAAGCGAACGATCTTGGGCCTGGGTTTTAAATTTTAGTGTTTCGGTAAACTTTTCGAACGTCTGTTTTAGCCAGCCATCCTCGCATTGGAATCTCTCTTCAAAATCCGGTTCCGTATTCGTTGCCACATCTTCCTGTGTTTATATGGGTAGTATGACTGTGTGAGTTTGGGAATTCAGAAACCCAGTACTTCTAAAATCCCTTGTCACGTTTTCCTTCGGAGAGCTTTTACAATGCTTACATTGGGACCGCTCACTGTCATTATACCGAAAGGTACCGTTACAATCCAATCATTTCACCAATCACTTCCAGTTCGTTGAACGGACGTGATCTTGCTTGGTTATATATTTCAGGTGTTAATTCTAGTATATCCCAATTATCTTCTACCACTTCCGAGATGATTGAAAATTTCTGTCCTTGCCAAGTCCCAAAGCATATTTCGACAAATGAAACTGATCAATTTATAATCTGTCATTGGCTTAAGAAGTGAGAGTGCTGTTCTTAGAATGGAATGATACAATTTTTGATTCCTTTATTCTATTTCTTGACGGACCTATTCGTGCGTTTTTCTTATTTGGAACCGTTCGAACATAGGTGCAGTAATTACTTCCCAATTCACTATTCCATACGTCACGTCTTCTGATATTTCCAATACTAGCTGAGTGCCGGTTCTTTTAATGGGAGTACTAATGGTTCATGCCCTTTCTAAGATTTAGTACGGGAGGATACTAAAGGCACGTACTGAGCCCATCCTAATATTTGCCGGCAATGAATTAATTTGATATTGCTCAATCAATTTCGTGTCCGACAAATTTTAATAAAACTCAAGTAATAACAAAACTTTGAAACTTTTTGATTAGTTTCACACAATTTCAAGCAACGTGAGGTATAATAATTCAGTAGAAGCCAAAGTTGAAAATATGATGAAAAGATTTTGGGAGTTTCGGGATATTCCAAAGATAAGTAACCTGACTGACGAAGAAGAGAGCCTTGAAAAACTATTTACAGATATAACTTATCGCTCTTCAACAGGCAGATTTGTCGTGCAGTTACCATTTAAATCCACTAATGTTGCACTGGAGAATTCATTTACTGTAGCGTTGAGCCGTGAAAGTGCGATTCATGCAAGAATATAATCAGCTAGGCATATGGGGAAAGTTAACGATTATGAAATTTTAAACATTTTGTGCTTCTGCCTAAACTTAGAATGAAATTCGTCGTACAACCAACATTGTATGCAATCGTACATCATTTCCGTCAACACATAATAGAAATTAGTTCGGCCGAAGAGAAGGTGTACCGACAGATTTTGGTGGAAGAAGATCAATTAAAATACTAGGCGATATGTGGAGATCGTGTGACAAACAGCCTTTGCAATACTTTAAATTAAAACTCTAACGTAGAGCACCTCAGCTGTATCTTGCAACGAGAGTATTAAATGAAATAGCAATAAAATATCAAGGTAGCCTTCCAGAGCAATCTCCTGGCCGGTGTAATTCTTACGGAATCAGGCATAAACAAACAACAAATAAATAAACAAATTAAAATTATTTACGTCAACAGGTATGGGTTGCAATACCGACAATAAATATTTGGACATATATCCTACAGAAATCTCCAAGCCAGTCAAAATTTATTTTATTTTGCATCATCAAATTTATGATCAGTTTAGTATATAAATCACAAAATCGAATAGAATCTGTTTCCCAACAAGCTACAGTAAACTGACATCAAAAATTTCGCTGAATTTTTTAGGAAATTTTTTGAATTCATTTACTCGTACAACACCACCAAATACAGATTTTACATAAATTTTCTACGAATTGTTTTTTGTTCCACTGTACAGTTAAAATTGGTTCGATAGCCGAGAGCCTTTTACTTTAGATAAGTAGGAGTTATTGATTTTTTCCTTACACAGAACCAATCATTCATCGTCAACATAATATCTGTAGAAGGAATATAAACTGTAATCCTATACCCTAACCCAATACTTACTCACTGCTTGGCAAAATAATTACCAGCATACGAACAATGAATGCTTTTAGCACAACAGAGGATTAAACAAAATTAAAAAGTTATTTTCCTCATACGTTACATAATTTGGTTTTTGGATTTAAAATTAAAAATTTATTAGAAACTCGTAAATACAATAGAGGGGTATATAGAGAGGTACAAAATATAAACCCGTAAAAACTATTCGCACGATTTTCGAAAAGGCCGCACTGCTTATTTATTGATTATTATTATCGTTATAAATAAATTATGTACTGTGTATGTACCAAGCATATAATCAGCATGTTTGTACACAAAGTATAAAAAATCTGTCATAACCGCACCGCACACAAAAGGCAAATATTTTTTCCATCACATGCGAGAGAGCACGACACGACGATTGTGCACAAAAATATGTGTTTTGTGTTGGGCTGCGATGTGGCGTAATTTTTTATTTATTTGGCTTATCCTATTTTGTTACATGTGAAATTATGTTTTTGTTCTCCTTTTTTACGTTCATTACAATTCGTGGAATTTGTGATGCTATTTTTGGGTTTGGGGTAGCATGGCGCATATAAAACGGGATGGTGTTGGGTTCACTTTTTTTAATAAAATAAATTTTTAATGGAAATTTCGCTTAACATAACACACGAAAATAAAATGTGTTATTCATCTTCGTTTTATTTTCGTCAGTCTCCACCCTATTTACATACTTAGATATGTATATTGATTTGGTTCTGTTGAAGGGATGACACAAACCCTAATCATTTAATAATTTTCAACTTTTGCTTTCGCTAAATTCAAATCGTTCAAATCTTTTAATTTTTTTTAAACTTTCGTTCAAGTGCGAAGTGAAAATAAAATTGCTCTTAAACACACATTTAATTTAATTAAATAACTTTTTAAACTTTGCCTCCCGCATATTTTGTATTGATACCCTAAAAAGGAAAAATCACAAACAAAAAATTATTTTGTAACATTTGTCTGTCATCTCGATTTAGTAAAACAAATAAAATTCCGAAATTACTCATGCCGCCGCGGTATAGGACTAGATGCGGGTGTTAAGAATTTTCTTATTAAGCAGGGTTATCATTTTGCAGTTCCGGGGCCTCCATTATGATCTTTTGCCACTCCTTTAGGAAAACCGACAGGCAACCCCTAACGAATAGCGTCTTTATTTAAGCTGATTTGATAATTTGGTAGGACTTGACATTGGCCAACCATCGCCGGTGATTGTTCTAAAGAGTCTCGCTTGAGTCATAACCACTAAATATTTTATATATGACAGAGAGTCTCGGATTTGTTAACTTGTTTGGTTGTCCTTTGTCCTTGAACTAGGCCACACAAACTATGGCGGTGTAGTTCGTTCCTACTATTATTGGCTCGTACGGAATTCTTAGTTAGAAACTTACCATTACATAATATTCTATAATAACTCCAATACTTTTGCTACCTTTATGCATCTGCTACCATGTGTCGACTGATATGTAGGATTTTCTGAAATCAATTACTGTATCGTGAATTTTCCAGCAATTTCGAGGGTTCGCTTAAGTATGTTGCAGATGATACATTTCTGAATTTTGTTCGACAAATCAGAGAAACTTCATTCATATAAAAAAAGTTTAATTATTTGATAAATTCTTTAGATATTTAGTTTATGATCTGGGCCAGACGCCTTACTAAATCAAACTTACTTACGGGCCTTCTTAACCTTTTCTATCGAAATGGGTTGGATCAGTGTTGGTCCATATTGGGTTCGGACTTTACTTATTTTAGAAATGAGTGAATGAATCGTGTCCAACCTCATTGGAAAGACCTTACTAAACTTACCTATTATTCTTCTCGAGAGCCAACTTTATTTCAAAATTATATTAAGTTCAAATTAGCTTAAGTTTTCACCCAGTGGTTAGGCCGATGACAGTTATCTACAACTTTTTAGGCAACGCTGCATTACATGTTTTAAAATACAATGTTTATAAGTTTGGTGGCTTTAAAATCTATCACAAGTCGTTAGTTTACCAAACCAAAAATTGCTTGAGGGTCGTTGTGCGTGTAATGCTAAAGACCTATTTCAGCGATGATCAGTATCCTTAGGTCCATGACATCGTCGATTAGATGACCCAATAAACTTTTAAAATCCGCCAATGATGTGCTTTCATAATTTTTCACCTTAGTACACTCAGCTTTGGCACGTGCTGGATTTTTCTACTACGGACTATTTGACGCCCGGCCATATGCCTTTAATCCAGACACTTGAAACCTGGTGTTGGGCTTGGTTTCATATCGATACGATAAACCACCTATATAATACGTTTTTTGTATGCTTTTCTAAAAGTCTTTATTATATACTGGAAGAATTTTACCGTCACCGAATCGGGCTGCCACTAATCTTCCACTTTTCGGTGAGCTCGAGTTGGATGTTTTTTACTTCTGATGAAGACTTCATCTCTTTCCATAAGAATTTTTATATGTGTTTCCGTCCTCAGAATTTGCAATTTCTATTTACGCCGGCTGTTTTCTCTGGCTAAAAAAGCTGCCTTTCCTCGATTCCCGAATACCAGAACTTGCTGGTCAGGGTTGCTTTTATATCTTATAATATTTACGCCTATACATAAGGTTTACTGTTCTTGTGATCTTTAAATAATTCAGAGGGGGCGGCATATTTCGTTTCCTTTTTTACTCGTTTCATTCATTTCTATACCAATACCAGTACATCATTTGAGGAAAACCCTTCGTATAGAGAGTAGAAGCCTTCTTAACTCATGATGCACATGCGAATTACGTTTTATGAACTCGGGCGCGCTGAAGATACGCATGGCTAGTTTCTATTCTTCGTTTGAAACTGGTGCATAACTCATTTGATTGTGTAACCATAACGCTTTCGTTTCCACATAGTGGAATTTTCCGACAAACTGTACGGTATCCAGAATTTATTTAAACTAAAATATTTCAAACCAGCCATCTATTGGATTTACGAAAACAAAAAACAATACCTCTGCTTTCTGTTTTGATATGAGATTTGACTCATTTGGTTGAATCTACCCAAAAGGCAGAGTTCGGAGGTATAGTTACAGAAGAATACAAATCGAGCCAGAATGCGAGAAACTGTAACTAGGCCTTCCAATGAGGTGCTAAAAGAGCACTTATTGGTGGCTGCCATTGACAAAGCCTACGAAGGCGGATACATCTCCTCTAGCAATTGAAGGAAGGTGGAGAATGCTTTAGCTGTTACTTTCCTAAAAGTTATGATGGAAAAGCCTGGACCTGCTCCGGCTTACATGACGGGTTGTGGTATTGAAATTATGTCTTGTGCCGGCCAACGATTATTGGTCCTGTTTAAAAAGGCTATATAGAGCCTAGTTGAAGTCTCTGACCTGGTGCTAGACTTGATGTAGTCGCTAGAGAGAATATGCCTGCAGATCTAGAGCAAGAGCTTGGATCCCTGTGGAATCCAGTAACCCGAAAGGAATTCTGGAAGTGTTACAAATTAGCAACCCTGAACTATAACACTAAAGATTTGTAAACCACCAATTGTGGTGGAGGTTGAAGTAAAGGAGCAAATAAGAGGAAAATAGACTAGAATATTTTTAGAATTATTCTAAGTAATTCACTACCGGTACAGGTCCCAAACCCTTCTGATTCAACACACCTTTAATAAGGCTCCGTGTCCCTTAGTTGATCTTTGGGTAAACCGCAACCACCGAGGTGATCGAAATTACTTTAAAACATCCTTAAATCATGGCAGAAACACTTTTGAAGACCCAAGGAAACTAAAGCTGCTAAGAACTGGGACTGCTACAAGGAAGACTATACAAGACTTACAAATACGAATTACGAAATGCTGAAATAAATGCCTGGGTGCTATGCTGTAGCTTCTTAAAGTACTATCTCTAAGTCCCATCACTCAGAGTTTTTACTTACTCACTGCAATTATACCGGAAGCTGGCTGGAATCTATCTTCTAGGTCAGCAAAGAACTGTGCCACCTTCATAGTAAATAGATTGAACAAATGTAATATTTATACCTAAGGAAGGAAAAAGCTCTGATTGGGTCCCAAGGATCTTAGACCTATAAGTTTAACCTCTTCCCTAATAAACTTAAAAAAAACAGATAGAAGCTCATAATATGAGTTCCACTGCGGTAAATAGGCAATCGAACTCCTAACATACTTATTGCGAGGGGAAATCTGTGGAAGCAGCTTCACTCTCAGATTGCATTTACCGAGAAATCCATTGGACATAAGAAATTCTTTATGATTACTTTTTTGGATATAGATTGAGCTTTAATAAAGTTACATGAGATGCGTTGACGTAGGCACTCTCCTATATTTGCGTGGACGAGTCACTCAGAGGCTGGGTTGATCAAATGTCTAAAAGCAGGGTCGTGGCGGCCATCCTGAGTGAGTTCTCTAATAGTGAATTTGTTAGTAGAGGTGCACCGCTATGTGGGTTATTATCCCCTCCTTTTGGCAACTTGGTCAAAAATGATTTGTTATTTATCCTGGGCTTTGAAGTGGTTGATTAAGATGGTTCTTTTCTCCAGTAAAAATAAATTTCCTCAGATCAACCCCCTACGTTAAATGATATTGGATTGACCTTCATTGATAAAGCAGATTTTCGATAGGTCTCATTCTGGATGCTTTACTTCTGTAAAAATGCCATTAGAAAAAGATGGGGTTTGGAGTCCAACATTGTAGATTGGCTTTATATTTCGACTATTAGGTCCATTTTTAAATATTTTGAGCAAACTAAAATCCTTGGTGAAAGTACAGCGAACAGTGGCCTTGTATATTATTGGCGCTGTTAAGAGCACATCGACTAAAGCACTGCAGATTTTCTTTCAAATAACACACCTAGATATCCTAGAGCATGATCCTACTGCTGCACCAGCACTTGTACAGCACAATCCAATGAAAATAGTACTGGAATTTTTTTACAAATTAATTACTACATATCGGCGTAGTTCAACCCCCCAAAAATTACTACTAAGGGGTGTAATTTAAAAAAAAAATATATTTTTCATCACACCACGCCTTCTGTATTTCTGTGAATTTTTGTTGTATAATACTGGGAATTGTAATAGAATTTTTTGTTACAAATTAATTACAATAAAATGGCATAATTAAACCCCTAGAGAACTACCTCGAATGGGAGCAACCGTTCAAAATCATTGTATCGTACTGACGGTGATACTAGAAGTTTTTACAAAATAAATTACAATATAGTGAAATAGTTCAACTGCCAGAATCTGCCTCCAAAATGTGAAACTCTTTAAAACAATATTTCTCTGTCAAGGTCATACCTCTTAAATTTATCATAACAGCCCACACCCATAAAAATCGATCATAATGCATAAATTTACCTTACTATGCAAAAAATAATTACTCCTGAATTTATTACAACAGCCCACATCCAAAATAATCGGCCATAATGCATCAAATTTCATTCTGCGCAAGAAATAGGTATCCATCAATTTATTACAACAGCCCACAAACACACAACAATCGACAATAATGCATCGAACTTCCTTCCAATGCAAGAATTAGGTTTTCTTGAATTTATTACAACAGCCCACACCCACAAAAGTATATCATAATGCATTGAACTACCTTCCTATGCAAGAAACAGGTATCCCTGAATTTATTTCAACAGCCCACACCCACAAAAATCGATAAAAATATATCGAATTTTCTACCTATGCAAGAAATAGGTATCCCTGAATTTATTACAAAAGCCCCCACCCACAAAATTCAATTATAATGCATTGAACATCCTTCCTATGCACGAAATAGGTATCCCTGAATTTATTATAACGACCCATACCCACAAAAATAGATCGAAATGTTTTGAACTTTCTTTAATTTAATACTTAATAATACTTTCTAAAATTTATTACAACAGCCCACACCCACAAAACTAGATCGATATCTTTGAACTTTCTTTCTATGCAAGAAATAGGTATCCCTGAATATATCACAACAGCCCCCACCAACAAAAGCCAATTATAATGCATTGAACATCCTTCCTATGCAAGAAATAGGTATCCCTGAATTTATTACAACAGCCCACACCCACAAAACTAGATCGATATCTTTGAACTTTCTTTCTATGCAAGAAATAGGTATCCCTGAATATATCACAACAGCCCCCACCAACAAAAGTCAATTATAATGCATTGAACATCCTTCCTATGCAAGAAATAGGTATCCCTGAATTTATTACAACAGCCCACACCCACAAAAATAGATCGAAATGTTTTGAACTTTCTTCCTATGCAAGAAATAGGTATCCCTGAATACATCACAACAGCCCCCACCAACAAAAGTCAACTATAATGCATTGAACATCCTTCCTATGCAAGAAATAGGTACTCCTGAATTTATTACAACAGCCCACACCCACAAAAATAGATCGAAATGTTTTGAACTTTCTTCCTATGCAAGAAATAGGTATCCCTGAATATACCACAACAGCCCTCACCAAAAAAGTCAATTATAATACATTGAACATCCGTCCTATGCAAGAAATAGGTATTCCTGAATTTATTACAACAGCCCATACCCACAAAAATCGTTCAAAATGTATCGAACTTCCTTGCTTTGCAAGAAATAAGTACCCCTGAATTTATTACAACAGCCCACACCCACAAAAATCGATCGAGATGCATCGAACTTCCTTCCTATGCAAGAAATAGGCACCCCTGAATTTATTACAACAGCCCACACCGAGTCTCGCTTGAGTCATAACCACTAAATATTTTATATATGACAGAGAGTCTCGGATTTGTTAACTTGTTTGGTTGTCCTTTGTCCTTGAACTAGGCCACACAAACTATGGCGGTGTAGTTCGTTCCTACTATTATTGGTTCGTACGGAATTCTTAGTTAGAAACTTCCCATTACATAATATTCTATAATAACTCCAATACTTTTGCTACCTTTATGCATCTGCTACCACGTGTCGACTGATATGTAGGATTTTCTGAAATCAATTACTGTATCGTGAATTTTCCAGCAATTTCGAGGGTTCGCTGAAGTATGTTGCAGATGATACATTTCTGAATTTTGTTCAACAAATCAGAGAAACTTCATTCATATAAAAAAAGTTTAATTATTTGATAAATTCTTTAGATATTTAGTTTATGATCTGGGACCAGACGCCTTACTAAATCAAACTTACTTACGGGCCTTCTTAACCTTTTCTATCGAAATGGGTTGCATCAGTGTTGGTCCATATTGGGTTCGGACTTTACTTATTTTAGAAATGAGTGAATGAATCGTGTCCAACCTCATTGGAAAGACCTTACTAAACTTACCTATTATTCTTCTCGAGAGCCAACTTTATTTCAAAATTATATTAAGTTCAAATTAGCTTAAATTTTCACCCAGTGGTTAGGCCGATGACAGTTATCTACAACTTTTTAGGCAACGCTGCATTACATGTTTTAAAATACAATGTTTATATGTTTGGTGGCTTTAAAATCTATCACAAGTCGTTAGTTTACCAAACCAAAAATTGCTTGAGGGTCGTTGTGCGTGTAATGCTAAAGACCTATTTCAGCGATGATCAGTATCCTTAGGTCCATGACATCTTCGATTAGATGGCCCAATAAACTTTTAAAATCCGCCAATGATGTGCTTTCATAATTTTTCACCTTTGTACACTTAGCTTTGGCACGTGCTGGATTTTTCTACTACGGACTATTTGACGCCCGGCCATATGCCTTTAATCCAGACATTTGAAACCTGGTGTTGGGCTTGGTTTCATATCGATACGATAAACCACCTATATAATACGTTTTTTTGTAAGCTTTTCTAAAAGTCTTTATTATATACTAGAAGAATTTTACCGTCACCGAATCGGGCTGCCACTAATCTTCCACTTTTCGGTGAGCTCGAGTTGGATGTTTTTTACTTTTGATGAAGACTTCATCTCTTTCCATAAGAATTTTTATATGTGTTTCCGTCCTCAGAATTTGCAATTTCTATTTACGCCGGCTGTTTTCTCTGGCTAAAAAAGCTGCCTTTCCTCGATTCCCGAATACTAGAACTTGCTGGTCAGGGTTGCTTTTATATCTTATAATATTTACGCCTATACATAAGGTTTACTGTTCTTGTGATCTTTAAATAATCCAGAGGGGGCGGCATATTTCGTTTCCTTTTTTACTCGTTTCATTCATTTCTATACCAATACCAGTACATCATTTGAGGATACCCACAAAAATCGTTCAAAATGTATCGAACTTCCTTGCTTTGCAAGAAATAAGTACCCCTGAATTTATTACAACAGCCCACACCCACAAAAATCGATCGAGATGCATCGAACTTCCTTCCTATGCAAGAAATAGGCACCCCTGAATTTATTACAACAGCCCACACCGACAAAATTCGATCAAAATATGACGAACTTTCTTCCTATGCTAGAGATAGGTATACCTGCATTTATTAGAACAGCCGAATTGCCTTCCTATGCAAGAAATAGATTCATCTGAATTTATTGTGTTTAATGTGTTAAGCTTAAAAATAAAATTGGATTGCTGATTGAATGGTAAGCGCTATACCATTTTGACCGCTTTCATGATAATTTAAAACTTCTTGAATTAAATCGTTCGGATCGATTTTATCTTATTGCAATCGCTCTAACCCAGCTCACTACTTACCACACAATTATCTTTTGGCAAATAGGCACTTAAGAATTTCGACATAAAACGAATCGTTCCTCAAAAATCCCATTTAAAACACGTTTTTATCAGAATGAGGGAGGGAAGGCACAGCAGTAAATTATTTATAATTCAAACTTTTATTGGGGAAGGAGGAACATCCAATTTAAAAATATACAAAAATATTTCTACTAAATATTTATTTATATTTTATTTAACTCAATTTTCTTTAAATATTATTCTGTTGATTTTCCTTAAGTTAAATAAATTTATATTATATTTTTTATCGATTTGTTTCGGTCGATTTATTTTTGAATTTTTATTTCACTTTATTTTTTGTATATGGAGCAGCAAAAAATAATTTACCCAAGACATAAAGTCCCCAAATTAATAGAAAAAAAAAATAATATGAAAAGCTCGAAAATCGATCGCTACGATTTCTATCTCATTAAAAATCAATTTTCACAAATTTGTAGAGAATCTGGTGGTATAGTGTGTATATAGTTTTTCCAAGTGTGCACTAAATTTACTCGTATTATTACGGGTGGAAAACGTTATATTCCCGACGACATAACGCCTAGATTTAAAATTGTTTAATGGAGTGTTATATTCTACAAGGTTACACAGCATCATGGTAAAAATGTTTAAAATTTAATTTCACCTCAAGTTTCTAAAAATTTATTACAGTTATGATTACATTCTCACTCATGCATAATATGTGGATGTATATGGACGGGTGTTCCATAGAAAAAAATTTTCATCAAAAAATCAGTTCACGAGCAAATTAATGTTGGGTTATTTTTAAGTTCTGTTTAATTAAAAAGCTTCGTCGTATATTATTATACCCGTGCAAGCATAATAATACACGAGTGTAGGTACAAAATAATGAGTGGAAACAAAAAATTTATAATAATACGTACGTTATGTAGATAAAGGTACTCATATATCCTGAAACATTTACAGGAACACTAATAAATTATTCAAAAATTTATTATTGTTGTAATATTTGAATTATTATTATAAAATTCGAGTATAATAAATAGATGTACGAGGCTATAATAATGTGCTCGTGTACATGTAGCTTGTTTGTTGTGTATAAATTAAATTTTAAATATACAGTGAGTAAATTTATGTGTAATGAAAGCACACAAAAGAGCTTTACACAAACACAACACTTTGTTGATGTTTTCGTTCTGAGGATTGACGACTGACTTTTTTTCGTTGTTTTCTGCTTTTGATTAAATTTGGAATGCTAATCAGATTCTGCTTGTATATGCTGCTGCAATCGTTGTTTATGTGATATATACAAAATATCCTAGTTTAGGAGGTACTGTAGTGTTATTTGGATATAATATTTTACCAAAATCAGACGTGAAACCTTATAAATTACATGAAGCACTTCTTATTATAGTAAATATGTTAAAATCTTTCATAAGTTTTAGTGAATATTTATTAAAATTAGTAAGTATTCAAAGTTTAGGTTGTTATCGATGGTGGAACTCTTATAAAGTACTTTGCAGTATTAAAAATAGGTAAAAGTGAATAAACACAAAATTTAGTATTATTGAAAAAGTATTCAATAGATCAATAGCATAAGCATGTGCAGTTATCCCAGTTTTTCACCCGAGGAATTTTTTGTATTATTATTTAAACGTAACTATTCGGTTCCATCCCAGTGTTTTCATTTTATACCTCTATAAGATGGCTTAAATTATAAACACAACAACAAATTACCAATCTTTTTCGTTTATGTGTTGTTCATGTAAAACAGATTCATACTAAAAATAATGAAATAATGAAATAATGGGGAAATAATGAATTGTGTTTTGGCAATAGTAATTTTATATATTTTAAGTTCGAGATAACAATACGCCATAATACTTACATATACTTATAATGAGGAGCCCAGTGCCAGCCGTATTTTAGGAGTAGTAAATCTTCCAGCTTGGATATGGCCCCATATAAATTATAAAATAAATAAAATACGAAAATCCCTAAATAAATATGCAAAATCGTGATTGTTGACCAAATAGCCAGCACCAGCCGTATGTTCAAATTTGAGTAAATGGTCAGGTTCTAAAATCTCAGATTAAGTTAAATAAAAATGTGTATCTCTTAAGAACATTCTAGGTCGGAATTGATTCCTTAGGTTTTGAGTTGATAATGATAAGGGAAAACTATAGTGAGCACTCCAGTGCCAGCCTTATGCTAGGATTGGCACAATCTTCCAGCTTCGATATGGCCTCATATACATTTATTTGAAAATCGTCTATAACTTCCAAACCCTTTCTGGGCCGGAAATAGCGATAATTGTATCTAAATAGTATGTATCACTGAGTGATTGCTGACCAAATGCTCAGCACCAGCCGTATGTTTAAATTTGAGTAAATGGCCTCAGGTTCCAAAATCTCAGGTTATGTTAAATACAAATTTGTATCTCTTAAGAACATTCTAATCCGGAAATGATTCCTTAGGTTTTAAATTGGTAACGACAACGAAAAATATGGTGAAAATTTAATAAAACAAAAACGGCTTAATATACAGATTTCCAAATTTATTTTTTTGTTTGAAAGTACAATCCTCCTGGTTATTTATGGAAAATGATTTCATTCAAATGGGTGCCGCGGCTGGCCTTGGCGTACTCCATTCGGTCGCTCCAATTTCTGAGCACATTTTGAATTGTGTGCGGATTTATTTCGACAATGGTTGCTTCAAAATTGGCTTCCAGATGCTCAATTGTTAGTGGATTGTCCGTATAACACTTGTTCTTCACGGCATCCCACAAATAAAAATCCAAAGGTGTCAAATCACAGCTCCTTGCTGAGAAATTCACGTCACCATTTCGACTGATAATGCGGCCATCCAATTTATGACGCAGTTTTGCGCAGTTTGCGCACCAACTTGCTAGAACCAAAGGTCGTCCAAACCAATATCTTTAAGATATGACCACAAAAAAGATGCTAACATGTGGCGGTAGTTGATTCCGTTGATCGTAACGGTCGCACCGGCCTTATCTTCGAAGAAATACGGCCCAGTAATGCCGCCACGCCACAAGCCATACCAAACAGTAACATGCAATGGATGCATTCGCTTCTCCACATATCCTTGTGGATTTTCCGATCCCCAAATGCGACAGTTTTGTTTGTTTACGAACCCACCGAGATGGAAATGCGCCTCGTCCGAAACTGTGATTATTTGAGCAAAACCCCATCAATTTCGAGTTTGTCGCAGGCCCACACAGCGAACCGATATCGAAGCGGATGGTCACGGGACTTCAATTGATGAAATAATATACTGAGTTTCTGTCAAAGAAAGAATTACATTAGTGTTACCAGAGCCAAAATAACCGATATGTCAAATATGAACCGGTTATTGTGACACCCTATACAACTAAATATATGAAAATCGTCTATAACTTCCAAACCCTTCCTAGGGCGGAAATAGCGATTGATGTTTTGAGTTACGTACCAACTAAGTGATTGCTGACCAAGCGGCCAGCACTAGCCATATGATCACATTTGAGTAAATGGCCAAGTTCCAAATCCTCAAGTTAAGTTAAATAAATCCTTAACGGTACCCTTCTACTCCCACCCTCACATTTTTGAATCGCGATTTTCGTATTTTGGATGAACAATATCCAAATAATTTAACCTTCGTTCGTATTTCAAACATAACGAAATTATTTGTATTGTTGCATGCCTGATGGCGTTAGGTCTGCCTCATCGAACTTTCATCCACATATGCGCAAGTCATTCACATTGTTATGTATCACAATGTAGTGCGTGCAAAGTTTTGTACAATTTGTTTTAATTTATAAGAAATATATACGTGTTTTATGATTGTAAAAAGGTTGGTAAAATACTAGAAGAACAAATACATTATCGGTATACCGTTTTTCATCAGTAAGTACAACAATTTTGTCTATTTGCGTGCGTGTGTTACAGTGAACAATGCCAGCAAGATGGTTATAGGGGGGTCGTTCCACGAATAAAGCAACAAACATGCAAAATAGAATAGCAGAAAGAACAGACGAACAAATCCAACAATCCACTCACTCATTTCGGTATGAGTTCACCAAATCGAAGTGCATCTAATTTAATGGACACCGGAATGAATCGTGAACTGCGGTACAATACTGCAGAAATAGCAGCGATTGTTACTCGCAATGTCCCACTACTGACTCATGAACACAAAATCATTTACGACCGCATTATGCTAGCAGTTTCGGAGGAACTTGGTGGATTCTTTTTTTTAGATGCACCAGGTGGAACTGGCAAAACATTTTTCATGTTTTGTTGTTGTTTTGATGTCAAATAATGACATGTCATTGGACGTCGCATCATCTGGCATTGCAGCAACTTCAGCATTTAAGCTGAAACTGAATATTCAAAATAACCCAGAACCAGTGTGCAACATAAAAAAACAACCGTCTATGGCCACAGTGCTGAAACAATGCAAAATTATCATCTTGGATGATTGCACTAACGAATAGAACACTCAAAGATATAAAACAACGACAAACTATTCAGCGGCTTTCTGTTACTTCTTTCAGGTGATTTCAGACAAACACTTCCCGTCATTCCACGTTCAACGTACGCTGAAGAGATCAACGCTTCCTTGAAATCATCGCCACTGCTCCAAATTCTGCAAGATCCATTCGCTGACATATTCTCGAACCAATTGTTAGATAGAAGCGATGTAAAAGTTGCTATCTATGAAAATACTGAATGCATAAAACTGCTCTCTAATTTCTGCACAATCGTTGATACGCAAAATGCTCTCATTGACCGCATATTTCCCGATGTACGCACACAATACATAAATCATGCGTGTCTGGCAGAAAGAGCGAATGTGGACGTCAACGATTTAAATTTCAAGATACAGCAGTCTTTGCCAGGCGACTTGGTATCATACAAATCGATCGATACAGTTTGCGATGCCAACGAAGCTGTAACTTATCCAACAGAGTTTTTGAATTCATTGGATTTGTCAGGCATGCCACCACACCTTCTATACGACTGAAAGTTGGATCTCCGGTTATTTTACTTTGGAATTTGAAACCACCACGGCTGCGGTGGGCACACGATTGATCATTAAAAAATCGATGATAAACATTATCGAAGCAACCATTGTTGCCACGAATTTCAATGATTCCCATAGACGTGATAATTAAATTCAAACGCGTCCAATTTCCTATTTGACATATCTCGTGAAGTTTCATCATCATGGTGAATGTTGGGTGTAGATATGCTCGTATTTACGGATGTTGATTGTGGAATTGATGATGACGCTATGTTGATTAAAGGAACAACGATTGGTGGCGACGCAGTTACTTTTAGGTTGGGTGGCGATTGTACAGTATTGGTTTCTGGCAATGTTACTGGTTGTGATACCGACTGTGGGTTTGATGTATTTGGAATGTGTAATAAACGATTATGGCGTTTATGGCAAATCGTTTGGATTTGCACGTTTTTACAGTGTGTGAGTCACTCAGACAATTACAACATCTTCTCTTATCTTGTATGAATGATCTTCTATCAGTGTTACTCATCGCTCTGAATTTTGGGCAGTCCACTTGACACAATGGGCACATGAAACTGGCAGTGATGTTGGTGTATATGACTTTCATACTCGACGTTAGTCACGTTACCGGTCGGTTCGGACTCTCACTAATTCCTTCAAGTGTATCTGCTCTGGTCTGGAGGCATTCGATGAGATTTTGGTACGTGGGATGATCAATCTTGGAAGACACGTGTTCCCAAAATTGCTTGCTGTCGTTGTCTAACTTATTTACGATAATGTATATTAGCCATGGATCGCGTAAGTCTCCTTGTGGGCCAATTGCTTTAAGACCCCTTACGATTTCTTCACTGGTATCGGCCAATTTCGGGGCGGCTGAAGCATTAACACGGATAATGGTTGATTGCTTGAAGAAAGTTTCAATATAATTAATGATGGTCAACTTCTTCTAATCATATCTCTTGACCAGAATTTGATACGCTTCGATGTAATTCGCATCAGTAATGGTCAAATGCTTAATGAGGCCTAACGGTTCCCCTTTGAGCAACCCATTTAGGTACTGGAGTTTTTGGGCAGAGGCCAACATTAATTTTCATGTACTGAACTGTTGGTGAAATCAAAGAAGCTCTGCCACTCTAGCAGGTCACCTTGAAAAATGGGAATTTGTAATCGAGGCCACTTAGCTTTGCTTGAACCCGCACGATCTTGTCATGTGTTGTCACCGTGCATTCCCGATGTATTTATATGTGCTATCATATGATGTTGTCGCAGTGTCGCATTTAACAAGGCCACCGCGCGGTAGTAATATTCATCAAATTCATCTGATTGTGCCGTTGCTTCTGGCTGGTCTTCGAATAATTTGGTTTTCGCCTTTGCAAATTCGTTCCATAAATCACCAGTCTTATCCAATCGTGCCTTAATATCTTCCTTAGATGTTGATGCGTCGATTAACTCGGCAAACGACAAGATTTTTGTCATTTGCCATTTGATCACTGATCGCCTTCTTTTGAGCGCATCTATTTCTACCAATTTCACAACACCACAATACCGATAATAAATTAATTTACTGTAAGCTTGTTAACTGTGTATTCAGTTACAAATTATCGAACTTATACCGCTAAAAGTTTCGATACCGTATAACAGTGCCACTACGAAATATAAATTAAGGTTTATTTTTGTTACAAAATCTGTTCTTTTCAGATTAATTTGGTTTGGGGTACGTATACAGAGTACGAGTATCGAATTTTGTGCCAAGCAAACAACATTTGCAGGAAGCTTTGCTTTTCTGCTTCAACTTGAAAAAAAAAATGCAGCTGAGAAGTCCCGATTTCGACATTGAGGACAAGAAGCGCTCCGGATCACCAACAATATTTAGACAGACCGAGCTGCAAGCGTTATTGGATGAAGACGATATGCAAATTCAAGATTAACTTACACATGCATTGAATACGACTAATGTATTTCCAAACGTTTATATGATATGGGAACAATTCAAAAGGAGGATAAATGGGTAGCGCATGAGTTGACTGAGAGACAGATGGAAAATCGAAGAGCCATTTGCGAAATTTTGCTTTCATGGCATGAAAGAAAGAGCTTCCTGCATCGAATTGTAACGGGAGATGAGTACCATTTTTTATACTTCTATTGAAATTTTCCATTTTTCATTTTTTAACATACAGTTTATGATACACTTTTTAAACACATTTTTCATGAACTTGACTGAAGGAAACGTATTCATCGATTCAAGTAATTTTAGGTTTAGAGTTAACAATTTTGGTTTTAAAGAATTTGCCTGATTTCAACTTTTAAGCGAGAATTATAAAAAACTAAAACTCTTTAGTTTGGCACACTAGTTTCGAAAACGGTTAAGCATCTTCTTAGAACTAAATGTTAATTTTGCTTGCGTTGCACATTGATCATAAAATTCTCCTTTTGTTTGTCGTGATTTTTCCAGCCAAACCTCTATTGTTAATTTAATTTTTGTTAAAGCTTTTATTTATTTAGCCAGTATTATTGTACATATTCTGGTATTTAGAAAAATCAGTTCAATTTTATCTAATAATTCAAATTTGCATAATAACGTTTTTTATAATTCATTTCTAGACAAATTAAAATCGAACACATCAGACACATTATTAAATACGCGGCAGAATACAAGGGCAGTAGTTGAAAACAACCAATTCGGCGCACAATAATGTCGCGCACGAAAACTGCGCAAGATACTTCTCTACGGACCAACAATGGTTAGCACATACCATGGAGCGTTTACCACTCGAGGAAGTTGCCTTAAGACCAACAACAGAAATCGCATCTGAACTGATTCTATACGGCTAGAGGAGTTATTATCGAACGAATTCCAGACAATTGCGGCATATTCCAAGTGCGAATTAACAAATGAAACGAAGAGGACTTTTAGAGTATACGGACCATGAAATTTTTTTGGAGAAACAAATAAAAAAAAACCTAACATTAGCCTGATTGATACATCTGTCAATTAGGTCTTTAAACGAAAAACTTCGCGGGAATCCCTCATCAGTACGATTCAATTATTGTTAAGAATGACTAATGCCAAATTTAACATTCCTACATTTTGAAATCATTCGACTAAATGAGTATGAATAATTTCATTGTGCTTTTTCAAATGGCCGAGTTCTATATATAATACAATCGATTACAATAAAAATAATTTCTTTCCTTCGATTACGCATTTATTATCCTTGAATAAATATACAATTAGATTTGCTTTACATAAATTCTTCCATTTTATCATTATCGCGCGCGCATACTGTTTACATAATATCCTTGTACACCTACCATACAATCTTCTTTTCATACAATCTTCAATAAATCTTTTGAAGTACGTCGAATAAACATTATATGATGGTAGTAAACTATACCATTAAAAATTTAGCTCACGTTAACATCCAAGAAAAGCAAACAAATTCCATTATCGCAATTTGTCTTTGTTTTATGTTAATTCGATTTCTAACAAATCCACTCGCCTTGAGACAACAACACCAAAATATATTATAATTGTATAACATTTTCCTTTTATCAAAAATTATCTAAATTCACACTCAATGAAATAAATTTTAATTAAACTATACAGAAGGAATAATGGCGAAGAAAGCACAGCAACCGACCAACCAACAACCGAAGACAACGACAATCAATGTAATAAATTATGAAAAATAACAAAAGAACAAGTGATTAAAAAGTTTCATACACATACATATATACAAGTTAAAATGAACGTGCAAAAAGGAAAACTAAAAGCTCATCAAGCTTATAAATCCATGCCCTATATTTCTAATTCCAGTGAATAACTGAACATACACCAGCACAAACTATAAAGTCTTGCTCTAATTTTTGTGTTATTCTACTTTTACCGTTTTTCTTCTGAGCTTTCTTGTTTTTGCAATTGTTTTCTCCTGTTTTATTTAACAAAAGAAAAATGGTGGTTTTCGGGTATGTGTTTCACAAAAAAAAACAGAATACGATTATAAAAATATATAAAAGCTCAACGATGTCAGAAAAATGTAGCTTTATAGAGCAGAATTTAGAATATTTTATATGTGCGTGTGTGTACACAAGATTACTTGTATATTTGGTGCTTTTGAAAGCTCCCTATATTTTTAGTTTCTATACTTATAAAATTCTTTCCACCTACACGTAGCACCAAAACATTTTATTCTTTTATTTACTAGTATGTTGTTTTAATCCTCAAAGTTTAATTTAATGGTGTTTGGATTAAGAGATTTGTTCTTGGAATTTAATTAATTAATCACCAATTTGATTTTGCCTGCATAATGCCTGTACAAATGAATTCGTATATAGCAGTGCCCCAGTACACTGCACGGTAAACTTTAAAAACCGAAAAAAATTTGTAATTGACATCGGATTGCTTTCAATTTATCTACATTCCGCCGCATAGGTACCGAAAAATTCTGATGACACAGAAATAAATGCGATAGACAGGCAGCAAAATGGGACGTTATATATAAACGATTTCCACTCGGATGGAATGTTTTGATAAAAAAAAATGTCATATGCATGCAAAAAAAATCTTGATAGTTTTTGATTGAAATCAATTTAGTCGATTTTGTCGCACTTTTTTATCTCTCGACCCTAATTTATTACAAGATTCAATTTTTTTTTGTCGCCGAAGACGAAATAATTTCCAGTAAATACCCCTGACAAACAGGGAAACGAACATCGATTGCGTTATGTGTCGAAGAATTTAATTAAATTCATTCGAATGGAAATAAAATAATATTTTACGGTTGAAATGAAATTTCGCGGCACAAAATTAATTAGCTCGTGTTTTACCTTAAATTTGACAGTTTGGGCTAGTTAAAGTGTAAAAATATTTCTAGAATATTAAGTTTATAGGATGAGATTGTTATACTTACATATCGATATCGTGATTAAATAAAAGCGGAAACCTAGATTTTGTTGGGTATTATGGCAGTATTATGGCATGATAGAAGGAATGGGTGATATGACTCTGTCGATGAATCATCTTGATCATCAAATAATCTAGATTAAATTTTATAATAACTCGGAAAATAAATACAAGTGAAGCTAGAATCACCTACATTTACAAAAATAGTTTCAACCAGTTTTTACAATTGTAAAATTAAATAATTTTACTGCATAGTTTATTAACAATCAAATTTAGTAATATTAACAAATTCTATTTTATATTTCGGAAAAATAATTTGAACCAAGGGTTTAGTTAAACCATGTACATTGGTTTAATTAACAACATGTTTTTAGTAAAATTTACCATGTGTCCTGCCTAAGTAGAAGTCTACTTGGTTACTTTGAAAAATTAAAACCGCAAACGATTCGAAGAAATTATTTGATTAATTCTGTTAAATAAATTTAGATGAAATTGAAAAATTTGGTTAATTTACTAAAATTTTCATTTCATAGTCAATTCCCATTAACCCTTGTGTCAACCCGACCTACGCCGGTATGTATTTGATTTTTTAAGGGTAAAATAGACCTAACAGAGAGCACCTTGCAGACTGAACTCTTCAGTAGCTGCCTAAATTTAGAAAATATGCACTTCAGAAAAATAAAATAATTTTGTATTGCCAATTGGGACGTTCTGGGACCTAATATGCAAATTTACGAGTTCGTTTAGAAATCGAATTAAAAAAAATCAACTTTGTTAATCAAAATCCAAACTAAAACTAAATTTTCATAAAATACATTTTTTATAAGAAAATTAAAATTATCTTAGCTTGCATAAAAAGTATATGAAACATTCTTATTCTAAGGAATTTTTCTAAAGAATTCACATTACAATTGAATCAACTAATTGGATCTTCGCGTGTTTGGCTAGGCACGTTGTGTTGATGCAGAATTACTGATGTTGTTAGCTCATCCCTTCTTAAAAATCCACATCTCGTGGATCAACAATTTAGCTGGATAGGTTGAATTGAAGGTTGATGTGTGGGAAGTTCCTCCAGAACAGTTGGTTTTTTGAGAAACAGCAGTCTCCTGCGATGCGCTAGTCTCGCTCTGTGTATCAGAGCGAGAAAAATTAAAAATTAATACCAAGCTGCAGATGATGACTATGATCTCAATGTCAATGGTGGCCGCTTCCTTGTGTTCGTTGAATAGTTCTTGTAATTGTGCAATGTTACCCAGATATAGACTGTGTAAACATCCGGAATCAATTTTGAAGCCCTTTTCCGGGACGTTTGTGCGTAACACCTAGGGTAAAACTTCGAAAACTTCTATCTCGTTGGCATACTGCAGGTTTTCAATTTTCATGATTAAGCGACTAATTTCACCTTTATTCAACAAGTTGGTATTGACGTTGTTTCCCTTGGCTAATTGAGCAGCTCGGACTACCTCGTATATTTCGTGTTTGAGGATAGTGAGTCGATTAAACAATACTTTGTGAAGTTTCTCTTCCGATTCGTCATTTAAGTGGTCAATGATTTTATTGTACTCCGTAAGCAATTGTTGAGTTGTATTTGTTAGGGCTTTGTTGGTCCTGTACTATTGATTGTTGTTACGAATTATCTCGTTTTGGCTAGTCATTATCTGGTCCCAATTCGTAGCATCCGGTGATCCTCCTATTCATTTCTAGGCGCTACCGGTCCAGTTTATTGGTCTTTGTGTGCTCGAGTGACCTTTCAGTTCCGAAATTAGCTGCGTTATGACTCTCGCTTGATGGATCAATTGCGGTTGAAGGGTGTTGTCTTGGTGAATGTGGGTAATTGAGGGTGTGATTCGATCTATGATTTCTTCATAATCCTTCAGATTGATGATATAAATCAGCTTGAAACTCCCTTGGATTATTCGTCCATTTCCTTGTTTAAGTGTTACGAGTGGAGTATTGTACTTATATGCTCAGTGGCATAGTAAAACGCCAGACCCAGGTGCTAGAAAAGAGGAGAGGGAGAGTTTGTTATAGGTATTGTGGTAGTAATGGGGAATTAGTGCGGTTGGTTTCTTATTTGGGCTTTATGGATGCCTTTTCCCGAAGTGGTTGTTACAGTGACATTGTTATCTTGTGCCACCGTTTCTTGTCGGAATTTCGGCTTATCTTTTCCTTGGATTTGTTTGATTGCCGTATAAATGGTATCACCAGCTTCATATTTCTTCGGACAGACTCTCTTACTATTTTCTCTTGTAATGGTGGAGTCTTGATTTGTCAATAATTAGTTCTTTGTGTTCTGTCGAAAAAGATATTGTTAGGTTTTTGTTGAGTAACCGAGTGTAAAGAGTCGTTGTAGCGGTCCACAGCTATGTTGATAAGTTCTTTTGTGGACAGTTCCTGGTACTCGTTCTGGAGGCATCGAACTATTTCCAGTATAGTAGAATGAACTCTCTCTGTAGGGCCATTTACCTCACTTCGTTGGGAGGGTGTTAGGTTAATTTGGATACCCAATGTTTTTAAGTAGTCCGTTATGATAGAACTCACAAAACTTCTCTCATTGTCCATCACGAGTATGCGAGGTGCAGTGAAATAATGTAGAGCTTTGATGATTTTATCTCGTACATGCAAAATTGATTTAGTCTTGATGCGAACAAATTTGACGAACCTTGCTAATTTGTCCACACAAGATAGAAACTTTTCCTTTTTGATTTCCATTATATCCATATGAAGAATTTCTGCAGGAGAACACGGTGAGGATATCGATCATATTTATTTGTGTTGCAATTATCACAGGTTTGTGTGTATTTTTTAATCAAACTGGCCATCTTTGGAAAATAGTAGCGTTTCAAAATTTGCTTTCGGTTTTCCATGTGATTCTTCTTTTATGATTGAAAATTGATTTTCCTCGTTCTGAATGTCTTCAACAATTCTTTGTGTTAGGCGTATTTTGTAGCTAGAGAAGCTCTCCTTAACTACTACTTGCATAAGTTGAATACATTCCTCCGGGATTCTGATTCCGTTGATGATGGTTGGGTGCAATAGTTCCTGTAGGACCTTGCATAGAATACCTTTGTTTATCTCTGGCAGGCTAATATAGTCTCTGTGGTAAGCGGGATGAGATTTTTCATGAGCATAGATGTCCTGACCTTTCTGAAATATCAGTTGGTTCCTGAAGACTTTGATGGGTGCATCGCAGTATCGAATTAAGTCGGTAGAATTCTCCTCTGCACTGTGAATGGTTTCAGTTGTGGACAATGTGTTCGCTTCAAGTTCCAATCTTGACAGAGCGTCAGCTACCTTGTTAGTACAGCCAGGTTTGTAAATAAGCTCGTAATGATGGTCTGTCAAAATTTTGATTTTGCGGGCCCCATATTATGGCCATATTACGGTTATCAGTGCCCATATTATGGCCAACATCTCCTTTTCATTTGTTGCATAATTTTCCTCGGTCTTATTCAGTGACTTGGAGATGTAGGTAATTGGCTGGTCTTTCCCGATGCCTCCTTGAGATAGTACAGCACTAATGGCGGACGAGTAAGCGTCAGTAGTTAGCAGAAAAAATTTGTTAAAATTTGGAAAAATCAATATCTCCGTTGAAGACAATAGTTCTTTGATATTGCGAAACGCTTCTAACTCTTTCTGGTTCAGGTTAATCTTCACTTTCTTGGATTGCGATGCTCTTATTTGAGCATTTTCTCGTCTCGTTAAGTTGGTTTGCGGCTTGGCTATGAGTGCAAAGTCTCGGATAAATCGTCTATAATACGATGCGAGTCCCAAAAAGGATTGGAGATCTTTCAATTTCTCGGGTTTCTTGATGTTTTGAATGGCCAGTACTTTTTTTTGTCCGGCTTGATGCCCATGTTTGTTATAAGACAACCCAAAAAATCCGTTTCTGTTTTTAGGAACTCTGTTTTATGGAGATTTACGCGCAAGTTGGCCTTCTGTAGTTTCGAAAATACTTTCTCGACGTTAGCTAGATGTTCTCCTGCATTTCTCCCTCCAAAGACGATTTTGTCGTCTATATAAACATAACATAATTCCTTCAAGACGTTGTCGATCATCCGTTGGGAGATTGCGGGTGCGTTTTTTAGTCCGAACGGGAGTCTTAGAAACTCATACTTCCCATTCATGGTAGAAAACGAAGTCTTCGGAACGTCAGCCTCTTTCATCTTGATCTGATAAAATCCTCAAGTCAGATCGATGGAGGTAAAAAATTTTGAATTTCCGAGATTAGCTAGTGTATTTGAGATATCCGGAAATGGATAGGAATCTGATATTGTCACAGCATTCAACCTCTTGAAGTCTACCACCATTCGATATTTTTTCGTTTGCGAGGCATCGAATTTTTTCTCCACAATCCAAATTGGAGAATTATATGGGCTTTTGGAGGGTCGTATAATCCCATCTGCGAGGAGTTGAGCAATTGTCCACTTCCTGCCTCACACTGTATGGGTACGGGTATGATTTAGTGTATATCGGTTCCTCGCTCGTGCTTTTAATTTCTGCGCGTACATCGGTATCGATGGTTTCGAAGTTATTAACAGGTCCAAATAGCATTGCGAATTTAGAGATGACTAAGTGTAATATTGGCATGATGGTTTTTCTTGTAATGGAATGTGTATGTTTGGTGTGATTATCAATTCATTGCGTTTTCGATCAATAAGCGCCCCAAGTTCCTTCAATGTATCATCTCCTATGATGCCATCGAATGATTTCAATCCTGGTAGAATGAAAAAGTCGATGGTAGTGTCCATGCCCACGCTTTTGAAGAATGGTCCACTAATTTTGTGACTAATTTTGATGTCACCTCCAGCTGATCTGATTTGGAATTGATTTTCGATTGGTTTGGCATTAACGGCTAATTCGAATTTTATAAAATTTTTATTGGCTCCTGTATCGATGAGGAACTTAAGTATATTTCCGTTTCTAAGCCGGTACTCTAGGTATGGCACGCTAGAAAGGCTTCCGTCATAAAACTTACCTCCGAATTATCATCTATATCTTGCTCGACAATGGATATCTCGTTTTCGGTGTTGTCGTGTGCCAATTGGTTATAGTAGACCTCCTCCGTTTGCATTTCCAAGTGGTTGATTCGTTGCTGTTTCCTTGGTTAGTGGAGATGAGAATGTTCCCGTTTTGCTACCACGTTATCCTGAGGAGTGGGTCGATTGATATAATTTATTTGTCGCGTTTGCATTGATGGTTCCACATCCATTGGTGTTGGTGGTTAAGGATAGTTCGGCCTTGGTGGCGGGAAGTTGTTTGAGTTCTGATTACCATGAGGAGTGCTGTAGATTTAATATTGAATGTTGTATGCCAAATTTCTCCATTGAAGTGGTAGCGCGTTATTATTCTTTGATGAAGGTAGTGCGTGTGTGTATAAAATTTGGTTTATCGGGGCTACTAAACAACATTGTTGATATTTTTCTTGTGTCTTCACTGAATAATCTTCTGTCTTGGTTTTATTAACGATCAAGAAGAATTGGTGATTTACACTGGCGTAGAATTCGTCCACCGTCATGTGTTTTTGATATAGTGTACTCAGTTGGTGTTCCAATGTGCGGATACCTCGTTTATCGGCATAATGTAATGACAGGCATTTTTTAATAAATGCCCATTCTTCGTTGAAAATATTATAGGAGATCAACGCTGAGTCGGCATTTCCACGAATTTTTTTGCGGATATGCTGAAGTATAGCCCGGTATATTGGTTTATTTCTCAGAATGTTGTAGTCGTGCTATATATTCTCAACATTGTGCACCCATGAAAGATATTGGGTGGGATTTCCGTCAAAAATCTGTAGTTCCTTGACAGAATCAGGCAAGCGACTTATTTCTTTCAATTCCTCTTCATTTCTTGGAGTAACTAGCGTTGTTGGAGCTTCTAGGAAAATCTCAGGATTTTCCAGTTTATCTGGGTCTACCAGCTCAGTCTATCAGATCTGGGCATTTGAAGCTCTAGTGATCTGTTTAAGTGCTTCTTGAATTTGTTCAAAATTTGCTATTGTAATTCGGGCGTTTGTAATTCTATTTTAATATTAAAGTATACGTATTAAGTTTTGGTTTTATTTTTTAGATAATTTCACTAAATTTGTGTAATATGAATTAACTTACAGGAAATTTATTTGAATTTTCATTAAGTATGAGCGTGCATTCCGGGACTGTGTGCACGAGAGATCAATCGGGCATGCATCGGATGGAACGTAGGTTTCCTGCAATCTTATATCACACTTGTAGTATAGAATTTGCTACAAATATAGGATAAATTTTATGAAGTTAATATTTGCTATAACTTGCACGAAATTTCACTGAGCACGGTAATTAGTGTTTTGCTACGAATTCGATTTAAAACTATAGTATAATTTTTGCTATAGTATGTCACTTCTCACTGTAGTATATTACTTGTTACGCCACGATAAAATCTTTCCCGATAGCTCTACTGTTTCGGCGCCAATTAACGAGTTCGTTTAGATCTCGAATTAAAAAAAATCAACTTTATTAATCAAAATCCAAACTAAAACTAAATTATCATAAAAGTATATGAAAAATTTTTATTCTAAGGAATTCTTCTAAGGAATTCATATTATAATTGAAGGCAACAAATTTAATACATTTGTTGTTGAACCAAAAAAATTGATCTTCGCGTGTCTGGCTAGGCACGTTGTGTTGATGCAGCATTACTGAGGATGTTAACTCTAGGTGATGTTAATTTGCATTATTACATCTTTTACTCAACACGACCATACTAGGGTATATTCATGTTTAAAATTCGTTCGTACATAAAAATGTAATATTACTGAACTGCTACAATTGTAAAATGTTGATGAGTTTCAAATAAGACAACAAATAAAATGGAAAACCGCCTAAATAATAAAAAGGCAAGCAATATAATGAATGCAGGCATATAGAAACTAAAATGTAATGTTTGCGAGGCGTTCTGCATCGGACAAACTGGTCGCAGTTTTATTACTCGATTTAAAGAACACGTAAAAAATGTGGCAAAATCCATAACATATCCAAAGACGCAGAACATCTGACTCATCAACACGTCTGACTCATCAACACACTTAAACAGGATATGACATCAATGTAGAAATCCTGCACAGACTGAAAAAAGCAAAAAAATGAATAGAATAGAAGGGTAGAAATTTTATCAAAATAGGAACAACCTTGAGATTTACAAATATACTCGTACAAAGGGAAAATTTGCGAACCGACAAAGTTTCAGATGAAATTGATTTAGAGCGTAAATCAAACGACGAGGAAGATGAAAATGTGGACGTAGTCCACAGAGTGGCCGCTACGTTAGATCAGCATTCGTTTCACGTGATGGTACAGAGTGGAGAAGAGAAATACTTACTTCTCGACGTGCTCTCTCACATTATGTTATGAAGCAGCACGGTGGACCACATAGATCACCAATCAACTTCATATTACTTCAAACATTTAAGTGTTTTCTCACAACTGAAATGTGTAACATCATAATAAGGGAAACAAATCGCAAAGCACAGTGCAACTATGAAACGTGGAACACCAATAATTCTGGATCGATTAAAGTTTGGAAATCTATAAATGAGGAAGAGTTCGATGCATTCGAACTGCGAATATACTACTGATATGTGGAAAACATTTTCAAATCCTTTATATACAGGGCCAGCATGGGTCTTCGTAGATTTTGGAGTATAACAAGCTTTGACAATGAAAATACCCGCGCAGCTCGCTTGGAGAAAGATAAAGTAGCACCAATTAGAGATTTATTTGTAATGCTAAATGCTCACCTCCGTAAATATTTTATACCATACAATGCAATAATGTTTGGCAAATGTGGCATAAAAGTCTGGTGGATATACGATGCAAAAATTGCCTAACTATTACAGGCTGATCTATATATACTGGTAAACTATCCAATGACTCGCGTGAGGTTAATCAAGGTGAAAAGTTAATACTCAGTTTATGGAACCATATATGTACATAGAAACAGTAATCGTACACTTACGATCACTTTTTTACGTCTTTACCGCTGGCACGACGTCTCATGCGATATAATTTAGCTGTTGTGAGTACACTCAGGAAAAATAAACCATACTTTCCAACCGGGTTCAGGCCTCAAGACAACGTGATGCACTAACTACAGAATTTGGCTTCCATGAAAACGTGACAATGTGCTCTTACATACCCTAAAAAAAAGAAAGCTGTGATTCTCTTATCCACGCTTCATTATGACAGAAATGTAAATTGTGTTAAAAATAAGCCTGAAATTATAAATTATTATAATGCAACGCAAGGAGCAGTAGATACGATGGATAAAATGCTGGGAGAATATACCACCAAACACCATACTAGGAAATGAATGTCACTGCATTAGCTACAATTATAATTTATTATATTAACAACCCTGAGTTGTCAAAATCAACTTTTTTTAGGAGAACTTTAATTTGCAGGAGTTAAGCAAGACGCTTGCAATGCCATCAACTGAAAAACGAGCAGCAACGCCATTTATATATCGAAACTTTAACACGCGAAACGGATTGGAAGCAATGTTTATGCGGAAAATAGGAGAGGCATCTGAATCATTTCAATCACCATCTTCTGGTTCTAGTCAGCCATTTCCATCAGAAGATAGAGATAAAACAGGTCGCCTGAAACATAAAGGTAATTGCTTTATATATTGGAAAGGCTCGAAATGACGACCGTCCAGAAAGGCATGTCACTATTGTCTTAAACCTCACTATTGTCTTACATGCCAGAATTGCCCATAAATTACTAGTTAAAGTTTCTTTGTTAAATAATATGGAGTAAGCATATAATTTGAATTGTTAATTAATTAAATTTTTCGTTGAATTGTTTGTTTCAAATTAAAATACATTTAACTGAATTAAGCTTTAAAGAATGATATTACATTTGCTAATCTGAATTTTATTTCGCAGCTCGTGTTGACTCAAAGGTTAAAATGAAAAAAATATACGAAACAACTAGAACAACATCGCCGATTCTTAAGTTTTGCTATCTTATCTTGTCTCAAATACTGAGTTATTGTTTTTTGCTCTTTACCTCGATACTAAGAGGGAGTAGTAAATTTAATTACCAAAAATTGTTGTTTAGCATTTAATTTATATTTGCTTCAATTTATATTTATGCATTACAGCAATCTTCTATTTATAGATAAAATACAACTTCATGAATTTATCTGTGTCGAATGGGTGCTTCGGCTGCCAAAACGATCGTCATGAAATTTTTACCATGTATGATTCGCATGCCGAGGGAAAATCTTAGATATGTTTTTTTTCTTTTCAAACTGTCTTTTCCTTCAGGTACCTGCCAAACAATAGTGCGGGGTTTTCATAATAATTCGGTTACATGTAAGCCGATTTGTGCCATATTTTGACCAGGTCAGCAATAATTATGGATAAACAATGAACCGCCGAAAGCTTTTGAATATTTACCGAACTTAAGTTTATGGTTTTCCTTAATAACTTCGATAAATTTTAGTTAATTTGTATCATAATACTTTGGCCAATAAATCGCGAACCTGACACATATGTGGCGCATCCAATAAAAAGTTCATGTAATTTTTAAAAAGATATGTGACAAAATTTTATAACGATCCAACTAAAACTTGTGCAAGTAAAAACTCGGCTCTGAAATTGGTTGCATTAAAATATACTTGAAGACATCCAAATCGCCCACAATTTTAGATATATATGGCTTAATACAAGGAGTCGTTCCGTGTTCATCAATTTTAAGAACTGGATGTCGATACGCAATATTTACGTCATTGAATTCTATTCTGTTTTCAAATGAAAAAAATTCTGCTCAAGCTATGGAATTGATTAACTCGATATTGAGTGAACATTATGTGAGTCATTCAACAGTAAAAAGGTGTTTTTTTTTTCAAAATTTCGTGATGGTAATTTTAGTGACTTGAAGACGAAGAACTTAAAGTTATATAAACTCAAAAAGTTCTTGCAGAACAGTTAGAAGTTACTTACCAAGCAATATCACCTCGATAATGGGAAAAATACAGAAGGAAGGAAATTGGGTTCCTCGTAAACTGACCGAAAAAAAAAACCGAAGAGTTGAGGTCTGCATGAATTTGCTTTTTCGGTACAAAAAAAAGATTTTTTTGCACAAAATCAGTACGGGCGATGAAAAGAGAATTTTGTACGATAAAATCCTAAACGCAGAAAACCATGGATTGATCTAGGGGAGCTATCAGCATTAGTTGCAAAAATGATTATTCCTGCTAAGAAAGAGTTACTGTGTATCTGATGGGATTGGAAAGGAGTCATATCTTATGAGCTTTTGGAACCTGGTTAAAATATAGCTGATCTTTACCAGAAAAAATTACATTTATGGGCCAGGAAAGGAAGGTGTGATATTACTGCATGACGACGCTCGTCCACATACATAAAAATGAATCCAGGAACTCAACTTCTCCTTAGGCTTGGAAGTTTTACAGCTTTCTCCGGACGTGGCTCCTTCTGATTACTATTCAGATTGATTTCGTTCATGAAAGTTGAAGATGAGCAAAAATAGTACAAATACTTCCCCCGTTTTGCTTTACGCAATTTCTGGCACCTCGAAGACGTACAGCTATAGGACCGATTTAAGTTACCATCTGTGCATTGCATAGCTCCATGCCAGTGTATAAGTATTGGACATGGAAGATGGGGGCGATAGAGGACCGTAGTTGTGTTCCTATTAATCACATATCATAATCTATTGACTAAAATTTCCTTTTGCTTCCTGCCCCTATCGGGATTCGAACCTGGTACCTCCCGATCCAAACGCCAAAGTTTTAACCAATGTGCCATTTGGTCAGTACTGCCTGATAAATAGCAAAAGACCATTGATAGTAATGATGGATATTTCAAATAATTAATCTTTGTAACAATTATATTTTCAATAAAGTTGAATTTAACCAAAAAAACCGAGTTTCTACTTGCACACCAAATAATTTATTAATCTGTGTTAATTGTGACTAGATATAGGACATCTAAATTTCATCATATATCGTCCTTAGTCGTAAACTAGTGGAATAATTAAACAATTACACCCAGGCGTCATCACGAGATAACGAAGATATGGCGGCGATAGTGTCACAATGGAAAATATTGGAATTAACAACGGGCGTTAGTCATCAACACAGAGGAAATGATGACGTAATATTCGCCAACACCACTACATGAAAATGATTTACAATTGCAATACTCATACATCGCCAAGACAAGTAGATAAGCGCGCACAATTTGGAAAGCAGAGTTCTAATTTCGCCAGTGAACAATTAGTGAGCAGTGAACGATTGAAATAAGTGAATTGATGCAGAAATTAAAAGCTGTTGGAAAATAAAGATTGTATAACTTAAATCGCTGAGTGTTGGCCCTTGGCCTTGCATGTGTTTGTAAAACATTAATAATATAATAAAATATTAGAAATAATAAATAAATATAATTTTAATTAAATTATGAAATGCCGTTTATTATTTAAGTTAAAGCTTTACGCAATTTACGACTTTGATTGAGATTATTCTGATCGCAAAGTTTTTTCGCTGTAAAAAATAAATAAAAAACACTCGAACTATTTTGAGAACGAATTTGCACGTCGTATTTAGAATGAATTTAATAGTGAAGTGGCCCTGAGCCAAAATTTGTGTGTATATGTCTGAGTGTCGATTTGAACAGAATACTCAAGCAAGAGCGAAGTACTAAATTCAATACTCCAACTTTTTGTTATTTACTAGAAAAACAAATTAACATTTTATTTAAAATAAAACTACGATAATTCTTTGGCATGACACTCATCAATTTACAGAATAATTGACGCTTTGGTTTTGATAGCGCTTTGGTCATGATGTCCGTTATCTGCTCATCTGTTTGCAAATACTTCAGTTCGAAAATTCTGTCTTTTTTCACGAATGAAGTGATACCGCACGTCGATATGTTTGGTGCGCTTGTAGAACTCAGGATTCTTCACCAGTCTTATTGCGCTCTGATTGTCCATGAAGAATACTCAATCGCGTAGAAGTTGCTGAAGAATGCTAGAACGAGTCATTTTCGAACCTACATTCATAAAACGTTATAACTGGTGGTGGGACATGGGTTTACGAGTTTGACATGCAAACCACTCAAGAAGCTTCGGAGTGGCGCCTTACAACTGAGGTACAATAAAAAAAAAACGTCAAAGTCGATCAAAACTCAGGATAATGTTAATGGTTTTCTTCGATTGTCGTGGTGTTGTAAAACAACGCACCATCTCACAAGACTATCATTGTGAACGATTTTCCGGCCAAAACCTCAACAAATATCATCGAACAACCACCGTATTCACTGATATGGTTCTGGCAGACTTTTTTCTCTTTCCAAAGTTCAAATTACCACTTACTACTTGATTACGCACTCGTTTTCAGTTGATAGAAGACATAAAAGAGAATTCGAGGCGAGAACTGAAGTCGATTTGGAGTATTCGTTGGCACAAGTGTTTGTTTCGGAAGGGGCCTACTTTACAGGCGATATAATTAATTTGGATGAATATTAAATATTTTATATCTTGCAAGTAAATTGTGCATAATATTTCCATAGCGAAACTGGCAGGGGCAATTTTTTCCAATTTGTTTTTTTTCTTCAAAATAATCACCACTAACAATTTACCTTAGAATGCCAGAAAAAAATAATTTGAACAGAAATTATATGTAAATTCTGTACCCAGTTCCCTACTCTCGGGGAATTACCAGAATATGGTCACAGGTGAGTTTAATAATTGTACCAATAAATCTTAAAATAGTTAAGAAAAATCACCAAAAGCTTTCGAGTACTTACTGAACAAAGGTTCGTTAAATTTTCGGGTTCTTCATAATAACTCGAATAAACTTTAACCGATTTGTATTATATTTGCGATTTGTATTATAATTCTCACGAATGGAAAACGATGTCGTCCTTCGAGCATGCCAGTACGTCTCATCCAGCCCCGAGAATACTGGGACCTGGATATAGGGTTCAATGGACGAATCACATATTAATTGGAAATTAAAACTGATTAAGTAACCTTAATGGGATGTAACACCAGCAATTTAAATAATTCTGGATATCAACATTAATTATCTAAAGCTTTCGAGTACCTCCCGAACACCAGCTTGTTATTTTTTCTGTTTTTTTAAATAATAACTTGAACAATTTTTAGCCGATTTGAATTATATTTTTGACCCAGATTACTTCAATAATTCTTCCAATATCTCTAGATATATCTATAACATGAATCATAACAGCCTTCGGATACCTCTCGAATGAAAGTTAATTCAAATCAATAATTAAACACGCTGTACGCTGAGAATCAAAAAGTCGAAAATTTTCGGGTCATTATCAAACGAAAAAAATACCAAATTTCATTGATGTTCGAATAGTTTTGTGAACATCGCGAAATATTTATTTAAATAAGTGGACAAAGGGCATGATGCATTTGCAATCCACCGGAAGCCATTTGAAGAATTTTTTGTTTCAGAAAATCAGAAAGTTTGCTTTCGCTTATACAATATATTGCTTGCAGCAGGCCGTGCCACTTTAAGTGGTTCGAAATGTATTGCTTGGTTTAAAATCTTCACTTGTGTCGAGACAACTTTAGTTTATTAAATAATCCATCGATTTAGCTCAATATCACGTAGCGATTTGAGTTTAAAGCGACTGTTGGAAACTGCGGTAAAAAAACAGGTTTACTATTGCTTAGACATAGACTAAATTGAGCACAGATAGAGTAGTAGTTCAATGAGATTTCCATAAGGCAAAGAAATTTCGGGATGGCTAGTCGTCCCAGTCAGGTACAGTGCAGGAAATTGATCTGCCATAATGTGGTTAATAATCTATGGACTTGATGAGCACGCACATGCTTGATGAATGCAGGACCAATGTTACAAATTGTTAACACTCTCTACTCAGCCCGCCATCTGGGAGTGTATAAGTGAATACGGAGAACCAAGTCATGGAGATACTATTATTACCAGCTTAAAAACCAAAAAGGCACAGCGGCATGATTTCATGATAGTATGCGCGTGAAATACTTCCAATAACTCTATCCTAAGTAAAAAAAAAATAATTAAGAATGGTTTAGGAAAAATTTCATACTCCTGTACACAATCATGAAATAAGGGTCTCGGTCGAAATTGTATATTTTAAAACGGCATAACGTACAAAACGACATAGGTACCAAACGGCATTTTTGAAACGGCATTATGTCATTTTGGAAAATATTGTTTTGAAAAATTCCGTTTTGTACCTTATACCGTTTTTAAATATCCCGTTTTGAAAAATGCTGTTTTAAATTATGCAGTCCTGAACGGATCTCATAAAAAAATTCCTAAAAAATCCTATGTAAAAATTTTGTGTATGGTTAAGTAAATATATGGGGTTTTCCAATAGGAATGATATGATTTTTAAGTGACGTTTTGGCCATTTGTAATATGTCATGATCTGTCATTCTCTGTTTCATTGTATTCAGCAATGTTTACAATTTCATCATGGTGAGATATACACAAGAACAACGTTTACAAATTATTCAGCTTTATAATCAAAATAATCGTTCTCCAATTGCAACTTTTCGTGTGCTTTTGCCATTTTATAGTCGTAATAATCGTCCAAGTGTGCTCGCTATTCGTCGAATTGTGGAAAATTTTGAGCGTACATTTTCTTTACATAATGTTTAAGTGCCGATAAGACAAAGATTCGCTCGAAGTAATGCAAATATTGCTGCCGTTCAGGCAAGTGTTGCCGAAGACCGCAATTTGTCGATTCCAAGACGTTCTCAAGAATTGGGACTGCCTCAAACCACAACCGGGCGGATTTTGAAAAAGGATTTGGGTTTGCATCTGTATAAAATTGTTCTCACTCAAGAACTGAAGCCATTGGACCACCGTAAACGTCGTGAATTTGCTGATTTTGCCTTGGAACAACTTAAAAACGATAACGATTTTTTTTACGAAAATCATCTTCTCCGATGAGACTCAGTTTCATCTGAGTGGTGCGGTAATTAAACAAAACTGTCGATTCTGGTGCGAAGAAAATCCACAAATTATTCATGAAAAACCATTACATTCACCTAAATTGACAGTTTGGTGTGGTTTTTGGTCTGGTGGAATCATCGGTCCGTATTTTTTTCGAAATGAAGCTGGTAACACCGTTACTGTCAATGGAGATCGGTATAGTTCGATGATAACCTACTTTTTATGGCCGAAATTGGAAAAAGTTGATCTTGACAATATTTGGTTCCAACAAGACGGGGCTACGTGCCACACGGCAAGTGCAACAATTGAATTATTGCGAGAAAAGTTTGGAGATTCGATTATTTCAAGGAATTGTGATATTGAATGGCCTTCAAGAAGTTGTGATTTAACATCATTAGACTATTTATTGTAGGGTTATTTGAAGTCATTGGTATTTAGGAATAAACCAAACTCTCTTCAAGTTTTACAAGTCAATATTGAACGTGCTATTCATGACAAACGACTTGATTTTCTGGAAAAAGTGCTCGAAAATTTGGTTCATCGAATTCTTTCCTGCAGAAGAGATCGTGGAGGCCATTTGAATGACGTTTTATTCAGAACTTAATTGTATCGATTGTACTTCACAATAACTAAAAAAACATTTCAATTTGTTAACAATTAGTGTGTGCTTTTTTAAAGAAATCATATCACTCTTATTGGAAAAACCTATACATCGGAAACACAAACATTTAGGCGAGATTATTTTAAACTTAGAACAAAAATTCGTCAAACCAATTATAGTTAAAACTTAATAAATTTGAATACAAAACGAGTAAATGTAGTTTTTGAATTCAACGAAATACAAATCCAGATTTATAAAAGTAATCATAGATTTAACCATGTTCCACAGTTGTGGAATTGCCAAACATGGCCCAGAAGCATATAACTACTGATGTAAGATTTTTTTCGAATTCTACTCGTTTTCTCGAATTTTCATCTCGGGGAGGTCGAACAAATAACCTCCAACTTCCTATTTGTAATTATTTTGGATTTCGTTAACAGTCACAAATTGTTATACGGGACAAAATATAATGGCTAAAAGGTGAAATAAACAGCTGCTAGATTGGTGCAAGGGTTGATTATCGGAGCTGATCCTTTAACGTTTTGTATGATGGCCTGTTGCTGCTTGTTACGAAGTAGCCCTGGCTTGGTTTCTAGGCGATGTTTTTATCGTGATCACATTGGGTGATCAGGGTGGCTGAGACCAAATGTTACTGACTTCACTCTGCTGTCATTTGTGTAGTTGTAATTTTCGCACGTCAATTTTTTGACAGATTGAAGTTTGGTTAGTTGAGGCGGTCCTAAAAAGACAGCAACATTAAAAGAAATGATACGAAATGTGAAGAAACGAATCCAACGAAATCCTCGTCAAAGTGCCAATCAATTAGCCGCACGTCTACATGTTTCACGATACAGCATTCAAACCATATTGAAAAATGAACTACACTTGAAACCCTACAAGATACAAAAAGTTCAAGATCTTACGGAGGCACAGAAGAAGTTAGGCTTGAAAGAACACGAGCATTGAAGGCCTTGGCCGAACGTGATGAGATTCCAAAAATTGTCTTTTCTAATGAGAAAATTTTCATCATTCAACAGTATGTGAATAAACAAAATGATCGTGTTTGGTTAGAGCACAAGTCCAACCATAATTTGGACACAAGAGTTGCCATACGCAAGCAATCACCAGCTTATGTTATGGTTTCAGCTGCAGTGACTGCAGATGGCCGCACTCCTCTGGGTTTCATCGAACATGGAGTCAAGGTAAACCAAGAGGTGTACCGCCAAAAGATCCTAAACGATGCTTTGCTACCTTGGGCACGTAAACACTTTGGTATGAACCGTTGGACATTCCAACAGGACTCGGCACCGTCACACAAAGCTCGAGCGACACAGCAATTTTCACAAAATTACGCTCCGCGGCTGATTTCCTCGAAAGAATGGCCACCATATTCACCAGACTTGAATCCCATGGATTTCTCCATATGGTTCATTTTGGAGAGTAAGGTGTCCACTAAAAAATACGAAAGTGTTGATGCATTGAAGTCAGCTCTTGTTCGAGAATGGAATAAAATTCCGCAAGCTCACGTTCGGTCAGCATGCAATGCTTTCTATGGAAGACTGAATCAAATAATCAGAGCCAAAGGAGGTCATATCGAGCAGTAACATGTTTTTCATAAAATGTAATATGTTTTCAACATATTCCACGAAATTTCAATAAAAAATAATCAAAATTAAAAAATTACAGCGTTTTCGTTTGGTAAAACTTGGTCTCAGCCACCCACATTTATGAGCTCCGCTGGCGTGGATAGACCTACAAAGACCTATATTGAAATGTTTACTAAGCAAAGGATATCAATCAATATTCCTATCACAAATGAGACAGAAGATAACCTAAATAATGGATTATCCTGCTAGAAGCATATCTCTGTGACGCAATAGGGCGTTGAAGGAGACATCAAAATTTTAGTGAACAGTTGACCAAAGTAGGTGGTTTTTGCCCTGTTAAGTGAAGTCTACTAATAACAATGAATCAATCAGTTCAACTACACGAATCTAAGATCTGAGCCGGTGGGATGAAACTATCGGCATTGTATCGACTCAACCTTGTAAAATCCTCAGTGCCCGAAGCTGCTGTCCTGGTAGTTGCCATAGTCATTCCGGTATAACTGCGCGTAAACACTAAGAAGTCTTTCGATTGCGTAATGAGTATGTGAAAGAGTGGGGTTACCAAAAGAGCTTGCTGCGCTACGCTGATTTAACAAAGGCACATATTTAAACAAAAAATTTTCGACTTTTAAATCAAAGAACTTAACAAGTGAAAAAATGTACTGCAATGCTATACATAAAGCTTAAATTTAATATTTCGGGTTTACATAAAAACGTATCTTCATATCGTAGATACGTACACCTTTATACCCAAAAATTAATGAACCTAATTAATTATTCAATGGATACATCATAAGTTGGCAACCTAACGTATATACGAATTTAACAGCAAACTAAAAAATTTATATCCTTAAAAATTTTTCTCGAAGTTCCAGATGATAAAGTTTCAAGGTTATATGACGACATACATCGAATACATTACCAAATAGTTATGTAAATTTGTGTTAAAATCAGCATCGCAAAAAAAAGCGATAAAATGAAATTTATAGACCTATTTATTTATCTCACAGTTTTACCCATCTTTTGGTTAAGGCGCTTGATTGTTGGAGGAGGGAAAGGCAATCCAGCTGTAAAATATAGCGCTCGGCGTGACACAAGTAGAATTTCGGTGTAATAACTATACGTATATGAAAACGACATATACAAGAGTTTTTGGAACAATTTGGGTCTGTATATTTCATGTACACAAAACTAGAGTATATATGGTACGTGTACATATTCCAGCGCAGCCTCAGATTTACCATGCATTATATATGGTACAGTACGAACAGTTATGATTTTCCGTACTTCGTGAAAAATACTCATATACAGCGCTGCTTTATTGATTTTATGATTAAGATATTTATGTATTCGTGATAATTTGTTTTCCAATAATTGAATTATTTATAACGGTATTTTTAAAGCTTTTTTTTAGTTGTAAAAATACAAATATTTATTAAATCGAATATGGAAAATGTATCCTGTGAAATTATTTGGCGGTCATAAATAATAAAAATGGATATTTATAAAAAAACTCCAAATTACTAGAAAATAGTGCCCAGTTATCAATACGTGGTTAGAAATTAGATGTCGGAAAATATTTCCTGAATATAGTGCTATTATTATTTTAGGTAGTGGGTACTGGGGCTACTATTACTTAGGAACACAAACATGAAAAATTAATTTTTGCTCAGTTGAATAAACAAGCCACTCGGACTAACAAGTGAAGTTACATTTTTCGTATTTATATCTTCTTACTGTATATTATCCAACAAACTGGTAGCAGAGCGTACTCAAAATGCTCAACAACACTCAATCCTGCCAACAAAGAGATCCACAAAAAATGGACTTACATAAATAAAGAAGTGTTACGATTAATAATTTTAAGTGCATCCCCGGCGCTAGCATTCAATGGAATAAAAAATGCCAAAACTATAAATATCCGATCCGCATAGACATTTTTTTATAGCTGAATCTTTCCTATCTTGAGATACTCACAAGTTGTTTTCAAATCTTACAAGCTAATTAAACGAGAAAATGTTTAAGTCTTAACCTATGTTAATTCCTAATGTTAGATCGCTAGATCTAAGGGATCTTTTCTTTTAGGGCGCTGATATCTAGTCCTCCATAATATTACCCGAGCTAATGTGTTGGAATGTTGTTCTAGCTTAGCTTGGTATTTTCTGTTGTACTGCTGTGCTGTATCTGCCACATTTCGATGTTGAGTAGTATTTTTGTTTGTACGCGTTAAAATTTTATTATATTTGAGGCACAGGCTAAGCCCCACATTTGTATTCCGTAAGTCCAGATTGGTTTTAATACAAGGCCTTCATGCCATACTTTGTCGAGAGCGCGATGTCTAAAAATGCCGCAGAGTACTTTTTTGTTCAAATGAGTTTCTGATTTCTGATACGATCCTATGCACTTGTTCTATGGTTCCATGATTTTCTCTAATGAGTCTAAATCCAAAGTGGTGATCCGGTATAATACTTTGCTCTTGCAGAATTGGTTTAAGCTTTTTAAGAAGCATTTTTTCAAAGAGCTTTGACAGCGTTGGCAGTAAACTGATTGTACCATACGAGTCTACTTTTGTTTCATCTTTACTTGGATTATGTATCATTGAAAGTGGTGAAATTTTGCAAGTTTCAGGAAAATACCCAGTTTTCATTACAGCATTGAAAATGTATGTTATTACTTTGATACATATATCTGGAAGTTCTACATGTATATTACCACTAATAAGATCATGGCCAGCTGCCTTTTTGGGGTTTAAATATTCGCTGATCATTGTTTTTACTTCATGCCATGTGACCATTATTTTCGTTCGGAGTAAATACTTTAACTAAATGTTGGGCGACTACATTTGCCTTTTCTGCATCGCTCCTTGCCCAGTCTCCATCGGGAAGGCGAATCGGAGGACATGATTGCGTAGGCCGTTTCAGGTTTTTTGTGGCTTTCCACAGTGAGTAATATGTTGCTCCTGATGCTGTAAGTTTACTTAGATAATATTGAATGCCTTCATCATGTTCATTTGTTAGTGCTGCTTTCATGTTTTTATAGCTTTATTTAATATTGATTATAGTCTAGGTGATCTAAGTATGCGTTTGCTCTTTAAAATGTGTTGAATATTTTGTGACGTTTGGTGCATTTTCGCTTTAGTAGAGCTATTGCATGTAGCATCCTTCGCTGCTTGCTCTAATATCTTTGTTAGGCGTTGTACTGCTTCATCAATCTCAGATTTCGTTTTAAGTGGGGTGATTAATGAGCATTCTGGTCACAGCAGATTTGAATTGAGACCAATTAGTGTATCGGTTCATTAAACAAATATTTGATTCTGAATTTAAAATTTGTGTGCTTAATGTTATTAAAACCGAAGAGTGGTCAGATGATAGTTCGTAGCTTGTTTTGGCCATACATAAGTTCTAGCAATACTCTTTGTTACACAGAAGTCGATTAAATCTTGAATTTTTCGTCTATCGATTGGCCAATATGTTGGTTTGCCGCCAGAACCATAATTTAGTTTTCCTTCCAGCATACATTCTCACAGCTGCTTGCCTTTTGGTGATGTTAATCGAGAGTCCCATTGGATGTGTTTTGAAATCATTTGCAAATTGTTGCTTTTTAATTGAATATTTCGGTGAACAATAAGCTGCAAATACATGTATCGGACCATTCTTCTAAGCAGATGATAGTTGCCTGTATATGTTCCTCGCGATAGCAGCTTGCTGGGTATCGTAAATTTTGTAACCATTACATTTACAGAGCTCATTTGTGTAAAATGGGTTTCAGAGACCATCCTGATGTCAATATTGTGTTCATTAAGAAAATGCTGTACTTCTGATTTATGTTGCGCTAGCTCATTGGCATTCCATAAGGCCAATTTCAGTTCAATCATCTTATATTTTGATTGTTCGTTAATAGTTGCATGAGGGTAGTCATGTTTTGCAGCTTGAATCTCATATTTGTTTCCATAATTTGCATAAATTTGTTCATTGTTTCGCTGAGGGTACTTATCATTTTGTAGATTCCCTGATCATCATTCTGAGGTTTATCACCTCTGAGTATGATTGTTTCTGTTGCAGAAATAATTTTTTCATTGTTTGAGCGTTTATGTATTTGATTGATAGCTCGTTGCTCAATTCGTTGCCTTGGTGTCATTTTTGTCCTAAACTCCTTGTACACAATGCATCTTCTGTAATTAGCGGTATGGTTTTCTCCACAATTGCTGCACTTCTTTACTTCAGGTTTGGTTTTGTCTAAATCACACTCGCTAGTTCTGTGCATGTTGCCTCATATCACGCAAATAGCGGGCAGTTTTTAATAGATTCGAGAATGCCCAAATTCTTGGCCATTGTTGCATTGTAAGACTGACTTACGTTTGTGTGGCTCTTTCACTACCGTCTTTCTATGCAACAGATACCTCATGTTGTAGATTTCGTGTGTCCCTTTGGTTTTTGCTGCTTCAGATTTCAGTTCAACTTTGAACATTGGTTGAGGGATTTTCTCACGAGGTGACTCGATTCCTTTTATTACTACTGCTAGTCCTCTCGAGCTTTTCGATCTGTATGTACAAAAGTATTTATTAGCTGCATCCAGCAATGAAAAACTCTAAACCTGTTTCTTTTTTAAGATCAGCTACTAATTGTTGAGACGGCGCTTCTCGAAGATATATTTTATGGTGGTTGCTCTTTTGGTGCACTCGCCTCTTCTCGAGTTTCTTCCTCATTATTACTTTTACAGTTGTTATTCCTGATCCTAGTTTTAGAGTTTTTGTTGCAGTTTGCACTGGGGACTTGGGATTACGTTTACGTTTGTATGTTACGGTTATGTAACGTTCCATACCTGATTGCATTAATGAATTTAAGTAAAACAGTCTCCGTTTCATTGAAATTGCTTTTATCCATTATAGTGACGTCACTTGGTACAATACTGTTACCTACCACAATATTTGATGTCGAAGCACTTTTTAATGTTTGTGAACCGCTTACACTTTTTTGAATTGCATTTTTATTTGTGCCGAAGGTCGATGGCACTAGAGAATCAGCACGATTTATTGCACGGAAATTCGTGACGGATTGCGATCGTTGTTGTTTTATTTTGGTTGGAGAAAATAAACCCATTGTCACATTCTGCACTTAAAGTTTACATTCTGCACTTAAAGTTTTTATTTAAATTTTTTTTAAATTTTCACTTGTAATTTAACGCACAGAAAAAAATAAATTATTTTAAAGGTGGCTATCTGCCAACATCTCCAGGATTTGTTTCATAAATTTTCCATTTACTGGCATTTTCGTTTAAATTATGAATAAGGACTAAATTGGGGCACCCTGGCGAACTGCACAGACATGTGGCGTAACCTTTCCAAATTGGAAAGTTTTCTTCTATTGTACTATGTAGGTGTGGTTATGTGCCAAAATTTCCAGAATTCGCTCCACAGAATTTCCATTTTCGGTGTTTCTCGTTATATACATGAAAAATGAACGGGCCCAAATGGGACATCCTGACGATCCGCATTGAATTGTGGCGTATTTTTTCGAAATTAAACAACTTTTATCTATTGCACTATGTAAGTAGCTATAAGCCAAAATCTCTAGGATTCGCTGAACAGAAATACTATTTACGAACTTTATCGTTATAATTATGAAAATGAACGGGCGAAAATGTGACAACTTGAGAAACTGGACTGCTTTCATCTATTGCACTATATAGGTGACTGTGTGGCAAACTTTCCTTGATTTGCTCTACAGGATTTCCATTTACGAACTTTGCCATTATAATTATGATAAAATGAAAGAACCCAGTGAGGCATCCTGACGATCCGCATTGCCTTTTGGTGTATTTTCTCGAAATTATGGACAGCTTTCGCCTTTTGCACTATGTAATTTGCTTTGTTACAAAATTTCTAGGATTCACTTCACTGAACTTCAAAATTCGGACTTATGCATTATAATTATGCAAAGAGAACAGACCGTGCGTGGGGCATCCTGACGATCCGCAAAAACATGCAGAGTATTTTTCGAAATTGGACAGTTTTTATCTATTGCACTGGGAAGGTAGCTAAGTGGCCAAATCCTTATTATGTGTGGCAACTGACAAGCATGGAAACACTGATGCCCTTTGGCGACTTCCTATTGGTCCGGATGTGAAATTTGATCAAAGAGAGTGCGAATGTTAAGTGAACGAAAAATATCACGAAATAATTGGAAAATAAAAAAAGGGTACAGAAACAGCTAGGCCAACCACTACACTGGTTTGCACCAAATTTGGTAAGGATCGATTGGAAACCGAATTAATGGAAAAAGTTTTAGAAAGAAGTACCACCGAGATGCTGTTTTCTGGAGAAATAAAGTTTAGCACCAAAACTGGTAATTTCCGGAAAAATTTAAAAAATTATCTTAACTAATTTTGGTACAAATTTAATTTACAATACTTTAGATTTTAATCGTTTTTCCGTAATTGCCATATACTTTTCAAAATATGTGAAAAATGCGAAAAAGCTCCTTTGAAAGCAGCCATTTCCGGTGTATTGATTTCGGCCAAAAATCACTGGGATTAAAAGGAAAGTTTATGTTCCTACACAATTTATGTGGTTTCTGATTATAATGAGCAACACTTATTTTAAAATATTTATTTACTCTCGACAGAAGGACATACAGGTACATCTATAGCAAGCCTGCACTCATTGTTAGTACCTTTTCAAACTATACTTGTACACGTATAATATTTTGTGGCAAAGGGTATTATATCCTTTGCTACAAAATATTTTACGTGTAAAATTGGCTTAGTTTGAAAAATATCTTTTGGCTAATAAATTCTGTGTGCATAATTTTAGCAGTCGACAGTTATTTGGTTTATTTTTTATCCAAAAATGCGGACAATTTTCTTTAATTGTTCTTCTTGGAAGTGCGTCGATTTGCCGAACTAGAGAGTAAATCTTGTAGTTCTTGATCGCCTTGTTGAGCTTTTGAGATCATTGTGGTGTCGGCGACCACACTGTCTTTACCTAGTATATGCTGTATGTATGTTGTAAACTGACGTGCTTGCCAATGATTTCGATCCGCTTTAGAGGAAATTGCTCTAGTAGTCTAAATGGCATTTTGGTGAATTCGAATAAACCAAATGGTGTGGTAATTGAGGTTTTATGTATGTCGTAAGGAGCAATTTTTATTAAATGGTACTAACGGGATCGACTTTTGAAAAAAAAAAACGAGCATCCATTTATCTGCAAGGATAAATGCCAGATGCGGGGAATAGGGTAAACGTTTTAACGTGTGAACTAAACTCCCAATTTGAACAAAACAAACGCGTTTTTCTATTAGATAGGACCTAATATAATTTCACCATATGCGTCACTATGCGTGCTGGTTAACAGGAAATTCTCGGAAAAATTAAGAAAATTGTACGATCGATTTGTAGTATTCCACGGCAAATTTGGCTATCCTAAACACCCTAAGCCCCCAATTTGAACAAAACAAACGTGTTTTTCTATTAGATATGACCTCGTAGCATCTCACCATATAGGTCACTTCGCATGTTGGTTAACAGGTGATTCCCGGAAAAATTAAGAAAATTGTACGTTCGATTTGTAGTACCCAACGTCAAATTTTACTGGCCTGACACAAATACTGTAATATTGTCTTAATTAAACTGGGATTAAATATTATTAAACATAATAAATATTTCTTTAATTTTTGTGGCCATTTTCTATTTGTTTCCCAGAATATTGGGTAATATCGAATTTTTAGCAAGTTCATTCTACATTAGTACGTATAAACGAATCAATCAATGGTTTAATCGGTTTATCCGAATTTAGTATATTAACTAACTACCACATTTAAATGTTTTTAGGATTTAGGACAAATTTCTCTATTTTGTACAGTATAGCGAAATTTGTTCTAAAAAATCCTAATATTTTTGTTTGTTTAGGACAATTTAGGACGAACTTCACGCGAATTTTTATTATCAAAATTTCTCCCGTTTTACTCAAATTTCACTTAAAAACGTTGAATTTGATTTGTACAAAGAATAAAAAAAATTTCCGCTGAACTGTATAAAATATGCTAATAATTAGTATTTATTTTAACCTTTAAATTGGATAAATATTATTCTTTGTAACTTATTTTTTATTTGCAAAGAAGTGCAAATTTAGTCATTTTCAAAGAGGAAATTCTATTTCAAATTTGAGCACTTTTCCTTTTATTTTTAACCGTGTAATAAATTTAATTTGTTTTAGTTTTATCAAAATTTATGATGGATGGCACCATTAATTCGATATTCGTTTAATACACAATTAATTAATAGTTATAATTTGCGTGTGACATACAAATTTGCTTTATAGTTATAATTTGCGTATATTTTGTGACGCATGACAGAAGTTGTTACCATAAGTAAAAAATTAAAATTTCTGGCTGAAAATTTGGGCTAGCTTCATGGACGTCCTAATGATTCTCACTCTGAATTTGGTGCAGGTTATAAAACGCTGCCCTTCACATAATCTAAAATCGTGGAGTTTTGGTATTTCATAAAAGTAATTTAAATTGTTTTGTTGAACCTATAAACCTTGTTTCTGCGGATGTTTTACAGGTAAAACTTGTAATTGGCAAAGACACGTATATTTTAATTTGCGTTTATCAGCTTCAGGCCGTTACGGAGTCTGTCTTTCTCGATGAGTTTTCTGAATATTTAAGACATATAAATAGTAAAAACCTCTTTGTTTTCGGTGACATTAATATTGATATTTTATCTTGCTCTTCCGTGTCCGATAATTATATTTGTATGATGTCGTCCGTTGGTCTAGCATCGCTTGTTAATGATCAAACTAAAGTAACTGATACTCCTTCTACTTGTATTGATCACTTATTTTGCAGATTGCGTGATAATATATGGTCTCGCGTCAAGGTTGAATTATTTAATTATATGATAACTGACCATCACTTGATGCATGTTGTGATCAAGATTAATCAGATAAAAAGCAATGATAGATTACCTGTTAAGCCAAAAATCATTCTATCTAAATTCTTGGAATTGTTAAGTAGAGCTAATTTCTCTCCTATTTATGCCCTTGATGATCCGTGTGCAGCTGTTGATGTGTTTTTAACGCTTTGGAATGATGTTTTTCAGCTAGTCTGACTCACAAAAATCACGTAGTAATCGTCCTATTAAACCTCATTCCTCATGGATCCCTGAGGCCTTGTTAAACTTGATCAAACGTAAAAAATGGTTATTGAGAAAGGCGAAACATGTTAGAACCAATCAGCGTTTCCAGCAATATGTTACAGCCTATTGTCAGAAAGTAAAAAAAGAAAACCATTGCTGTTCGAGTACTATCAATGACATTTTAAGTAATAATTCGTCAACGATTAAGCTCATTAATTCTATTAACTCATCTAATAATGATCTTTTAACTGATGCGTCTGATATTACCAATGAGTACAGCAATTATTTTGTGAGTATTGCGTCAAATTTGAAGTCTAGTCTCCCATTAAATAATAGGAATTCTATGGAGTCTGACGGCGATTATGTTGAGCAATTTTTTTTTTCATACAATTGACGATCTTGAAGTTTCTAAAGCCATTGCTTCTTTAAAATCAAGAAACTCTTACGATATATTCGGTTGTAGCAATTACTTAATTAAAAGTTCCGCTGGCCTTATATGTGCCCCTTTATGTCATATTTTTAATTGTTGTTTTAGAACTGGTATTGTTCCTGAAATTTTGAAATCAGCAATTGTGCTACCTCTTCATAAAAATGGTTCCAGGTGCGACTTAAATAATTACCGGCCTATTGCTTTACAGCCAGTCCTGTTAAAAATAATGGAAAAAATTATTAAATGTAGAATGGTTGTATTCCTAGAGAATCATAGTGTTTCTCGTATAAGTTGTTGTCAGCACGGTTCGCAATGGGTTTTTCACGGAGTCTGCATTAATTGAATTTTTAAATGGCATTTAAATGGCATCGTGACATGCATCGTTAAATAATTGTGACTCTTGTGCTGGGCTTTTTGTTGACATAAAAAAAGCCTTTGACTCATCATAACCTCCTACTGCATAAGCTTTCTAAAATTGGTTTCAGAGGAAACATTAATAATTGGTTTAAATCGTATCTTGCAAATCGTAATGATGTTGTTAAGGTGAATGGAACCATGAGCAGCCATTATTTCTTAAACATTGGTGTTCTCCAAGGTTCTGTCTTGGGGCCACTTCTATTTCTGAAATACGTAAACTCAATTTTTAGTGCAAATTTGGCAGGCTCTATGGTTGATTTTGCAGATGATATGAGCTTATGATATCGTGGATCCTCACAAACTGATGTTTGCCATAAAATTGCAGCCGATCTTTTAGTTTTAAGGAAATGGTTTGACCACCATTTTCTAATTTTAAGTGACAAAACTAAGTTTATGCATTTTAGTTTGGGTAGCAGTAGTTTACATTCACCGATAACGTATCATTCCAGTTTTTGTAATGCTGTTAATTGCTCCAGCTCGTGCATTTCCATTGAAACTGTTGAAAGCTTCAAGTACCTTGGAGTTATTGTTGATTGTAATCTGAATTGGAAGCAACATGTCGATAAAATAAAAAAGTCTCTTAGCAATGCGTTACGAACTTGATATCTATTAAGACCAGTAGCACCCAAATCGGTATTGTTAAAATTCTACTATGCTTGCATTAACTCTAGGCTTGAATATGCGTTATCGTGTTGGGGTGGTTGCTATCATTCAACTTTTAAAATTATCATAATTGTTCAGAAATATGCTATTCGGATTATGTGTTTTAAGTCTTCACGGGTTTCTGCTTGGCCATTATTTTTGAGTTGCAAAGTTTTACCACTACAACATTTATATGTTTATAAGGTTTTACGTTTATTTTATTTGCGAAGTGGGCATCGATTATTGAGAGCAAACGTGCGATACAGTATTAGGAACAATGATCGTTTCTTATTTGTCGTTCCACATTTTTTTAGTGTACATTTTAGAAAATAATTCCTATGGTAACTGCCCCTTCCTTATTCAACCAAATTTAATTTGGCTTTTTGAGCACCCTAATATCGATTTTATATTTAGAGTTTTAATCTGGTGAAGTTTAATTTTAGTTTTTTACTCATTTATTTTCATTTTTTATTTTAATATTATATGTCAAAGTATATATATATATAAAAAAAAAAATCATTATAAGGTTACCCAAAACATTGTGTTTGCACCCAAATAAGACGACATACCACGATTGTTTAGTAAAATAGTCATTCAGTTGTCATTATAAGGACACTCAGTTCTTCGTTTGCCTTTATGTGACACCACGTTTTGTAAAGCTATAGATTTACAATATTTATGTTAAATTTAAATTTGGCGGATTTTCAAATCCAGCATTTCAGATACCAATCAAAAATAGACCCATCGTTGTTTGGTGTGCTAGAAGGAGGTTGAGAGGGTGAGATGAAGGTTAGCTACCGTTTTATAGTTATTTAGGGTTAAGTTACACAAACTTGTCCAAAGCGCAGCAATCCACTATTTCTACGTTTTATTGTAAATATTAAATGGGGTGGGCAACGAAACCATTTTATTTACTATAAAAGTTTAGTCTTTTTGAGAATTTCTTATCAACAATGTTTTATCTTTACATCTCAGTCTCATGTACACACTCCTGCAGCTAAACAAAAACGCCGCCATTCAACCTTAAAATAAAAGAAAATTCTCTATTTTCATTTTCTTATTTATTTGGAATTTTTAGCTTGGTTTATTGTTTTTCCTCTTCACATTCACCTTCAGGAAAAATACACAAAAAACATAAAAATGAAAAATTAAATTTACATTTTTTATTTTTATGTAACATTTTTTTTGTTCATACTTTGGAAAATTTTATAAATTTTTCATTAGATATTTTTACGTTTTCATGTGATACTTCTTAAAATTATATATTTTTTCATACTTTACAGTTTCTTAATGAAAGAGGAGACTCTCTCGATCACTCTGCGCGCTGTGTTGGAAATTTTTTTTTAATGAAGCTTAATTTAAAGTAAACGGAACAAGACCAAATCTCTTAAACACACAGGCACACATTTATGAATGTATGTAAGTATTTGGAATAAACACCCTTTAAAAAGTCTTCGTTTAGGTTTCACGACGATTTCGTATGTCTATCTATATTTATGTGCTTCTTAAAAATGTTTTACTATGAGCATACCTTTTTAGAGGCAACATCGTAGGTGAGTACGAAAAATTACATTAATGTTTTATAAACTTGGATATACAGAGCTTTTTGAGCTTTTATTTTTGTTTCAGCAACAATACGAATATTCTAGTAAATTTGATGAATTTTTAATATTTCATAATGTGCCTTACATAAAACTTGCTAGTATTCATTATCTTTTCATTATTCCTAAAAAATGTGATTACCTTTTTTCAGAAGTATAATATTGAAATCGGTTTACACAATGGAAATGTATACCAATAATGAATAAAAGATTTTCCAACATAAATAAACCATTGTTTGTTTAAGTAAAATTTCACTAGAATGCAATGCGAATAAATTATGTATTTTATCATTAATGGGTTTGGTCTAAAATTGGGAGTTTCTAGGAGATACTAGCACTTTGTGGTATATTTGATAATTTTTTTAATTGTAGCATTCATAATATATGGCAAGATTTCTATCCTGTACTGGATGACATGAACCAAGGCAAGTGACAGCGAACAATTTGATTTTCAGTTACATACTCGTATTACTATTTTCAAATTACTCATATTTTAAATTGTAAAGCTTTTTGCTAAAAAATGAGAAAATAATTTCCTCTAGACCAGATAATTCTGAGCCCTCGTATGACAAGAAGTTGCTTTACTCTAAAGTATAGCATACCGAGTTGCAATCATGATGTTATGTCAAGTTCGAAAATAATAGGTAGGGGAAAAAGCTCGTGGCTTTTTTTCCCGGTACTTGGCTTTACATTCATATATCTCAGTAACCAATGATCGTATCGGGCAATTCTTATGTGCTTGAAAGGTGACATTTTAACCTGTACTTTGACATACAAAACACTAAAATCGGTGAAGTAACTAAAAAGTTACAACATTTTAAACATGGAGATAAATAATAAAAAAATTCGATATACATACAATTGATTACGACAAAGGTAAAAACGTTGCTCAGGCTTGCGAAAAAAATTGTGCTGTTTATGGAGAAGGTGCTTTATCAAAATCAGCATCAAAGAAATGGTTCAAGCGCTTTCGTTCTGGAGATATGGATGTCAAAGATGCACTCCGCTCTGGTCGACCAATCACTGGAAAAGTCGATGAAATCATGCAGACAATTGAAGAAGGCCGGCATATAAGCAGCCACGCAATTGGTAAAGAGAACTAAATATTGGTCAAAAAACAGTTTTAAACGATTTTAAAATGTCTGGGGGAGATTTGGGTACCACATGAATTAACAGTTAAAATTTTAATGGGCTTTTTCTATCTGCGAAATGCTGTTGAAACGGAACGAAATCGAACCATTTTTAAAGCGAATGATTACTGGTGATGAAAAGTGAATAAGATACGACAACGTTGTGCGAAAAAGATCATAGACGAAACGAGGTGAATTTTCCCAAACGGGATCAAAGCCAGGATTGACGCCAAGAACAGTAATGTTGTATGGGATTGGAAAGGAATAGTGCATTATGAGGTGCTGCCGCCGGGCCAAATGATTATTTCTCATCTTTACTGTCAGCAACTAACGCGTTTCTTTAAGGCAAGCAACTCAGATGAACGTCCAGAATTGATCAGCAGAAATGGCGTTAGTCCCATCACGATAACGCTAGACCACACACATCATTGACGACCCGGCAGAAACTGAGAGAGCTTGGCTGGGAAGTTTTGATGCACCCAACATATAGTCCTGACCTGGCACCGTCGGTCTATCATTTGATCTGGTCCATGCAGAACAATCTTAATGGTTTTACATTAAATAAAAAAAGGCGTGAGAAAATGAGTTGTTTCGATTTTTCGCCTCTAAACTACAGAAGTTCTACAGTGAGAGATCATGGCTCTACCAGAAAAATGGCAAAAGGGCATCGATCAAAATGGCACATATTTGGTTTAATAAAGTTCATTTGAAATAAGAGAATTCTTTGTTTCAATGTCACATATACATGATCAGCCTGCTGCACATCCGGATACCATACACCATTTGATATAATTTAATTTTTGTATTTTTTTTTATGTAAAATGCTTAGGCAGCAGTAAATTTTATATAAAAGGTACTCTAATGTAATAAAAATTCTAGAATAAAGTAAAAATTCAACTTAAACACTTGTTCTTATTAATAGGCCCCACCAGTGGTAACCTGTTAATAAGTAATACAAAGCTCATGCGAATATAACCGCAAGCTGTCTAGTCATAACACCTTTATTTGCAGTTAATTCAGTTGTACATCAAGGCGATACCTTGTTCCCCATTCTGTTTTATTGCATGTTAGGGAACATTTTTCGGAAGAGTGTAACTCCGCTAGATGTACTTAAAGAAGTTGCGAGTGGTACTAGGGGAATTGCTTGATTATGTGTCGGGAGACAAACCTGATCAGGATCAGAGCCAATTCAAAATCAAAGCCGTAAAAGGGACGTTACTCAAATATCATCAAGACGGCGATTTCGCGCATCCAGAGTTCAGCATAAAATTACTAGATCAACCAGTGGCATCCGATTTCTAATTTGAGTGGAGTGGCATGCAGTGGAGGGGCATTGCTTTCATTAGACGACTTAGTGGGAATGATAAATCAATCCTTGGAAATGTTTCGGCAAGAAATATTGATTAGATTCGCAAACTGAACCGTATATGACGTCCAGTGGATGCTCAACAACCACAAAAAAGGTTATCCCAGAGAATCGTTACTCGAATTCTACCAAGCAATTTACCGAATTACCTTACAGACCAACAAGGTAAATTTGAATGATAATATTTATACTATCCTGAGATGGAATATGCATCCGAGGCTCCAGATGGCTCTACATAATGACTCAGGTTTCAGAAATTTGAGAGATGTGGGAACGTCTTGACCATAACCACGAAGCAGCTCATTGTTCAGCGAGCACCAATCAATACCAATTACGAGACTACAGGTAAACTTGAAATGCACCCAGCACGTGTGCATAAGATGGCATAGAAGGTCAGTGTTGCAGGTAGAGATTATGCAAGTTGGCGTCACTCAGGGCAAACCACGGTCAAGACCAACCAAAAAGTAAAACATTGCTAAGGAGGCCATTAGAGTACCCTCCGCGCAGCACCCGGCCTTAACAATCTCGGAAATCGGGGTCCATATGTGAGAGGGGGCACAAGGACTTGAGGGTTTATGCTGATAGAATTGCAACGACACCTCACATTCTTATTTAGATTGTCGTGACCATATAACACGAATCTTTTGTTTTGGTTGTGGAGAATAGGGAATACTCCGGCCGGATTGTAACCGTTGTAACCCTGGTAATAGCAACCCATCGGAAAACTTCAGATCTGAAATAGGGAATGTACAAAAATCATATCTCGAACTCTCCGAGTCGAGGCAACCAACGCAAGCTCCGACAGAGACGAAGGAAGCTAGCAACACCGTTCGACTACCTGCTAAACGGATACCAGTCGAGTAGTTCAAACATTAAAATACTTCCGCTAGCGCAAATGTCGGAGTATGCCATCAGGATTTGGGTTAAGAACCTATAGAAGATCTGCTTGACTCTCGAGCTAACATCAGTGTATTAGGCCGATGAATATATTGGGACCGGTATAGTTTAGTTTTAATTGTTTGCGGTTTATTTGCATAAACCTGCGATTTAAGATAGTCCAAAAGAAAGAAGTCTATAGGCGTTAAGCGATAAATCGCACGATCTGAGTGGCATGCGCTATACGGCTGCGTGAGCCCTGATACAAAATTCACCAAGTTAAAGTCGCAGAAACACGAAGCTCTTAAGAACAACCAGAAATTTGCTGGACTTTGGTCACCAAACGTCGAAAAGTCGGTTCGGCAGGACGATTGTGGCAAGGATAAAAATCACAAACACTGATTATAAAAATTAAATTTGATTGATATTCAATACATTATTGCATATGGTAGTTGATATATTTTACAAATTTTCGAAAAACTCATCAAGGCTTGAAAAACTCATCATATTAACGTTGGCAAGTTGAGAATTAACGAAGAGAAGAATAACGAATTAGAAATACATCTAGATCAAGTTTGTCTCTCGACATATGATGAAGCAATTCCCATTGTACCACTCGCAAGTTCTTTAAGCACATCTCCGCTTCTGTTTGAGGTAGCTTAAATGCGGTGTTATTGGCCTTTTGGGGTATGAAGCAATCTCCCTTCTTCGTTAAGCTTTGCCTGAAACGTGTTTTTAAGCTTTATTAACTTACTTCTTGCTTGACAGCTTCCTCCATCCCTCGCATTTCGAACTCTTCTAAGAGCTCAACTTGATCTAAATGATCTTTATTTATCGTAAAGATAGTTAACACAATAATTTGAACAACAATTTGATTTAATTTGAACGTGAACAACCACGGTTCCTGGATCTTCATCGTGAGAGATAAATTCTCCCAATATCGCGCAGTGGTAGTCTAAATTCCGATGAGTGATTCTCATCGCTATGAAAAACTTAAAAACGGAACTCATTCGTGGTACCCAATTGATCACGACAATATTTTTGTCCGTATTACTACAGTTGGAAGTCTTACTCTAACCTTTTAGAGGAGCTCAACCATGAGAGTGAATAGCATAATGCCACGTAAGCCAATTAAACGAGGCTCTTTTATTAGGCTCTCGCACACTTGTGGTCAGTACTCGTTCACTAGCAGAAAATCTGAGATGAACCGCTAAGTGTGCCTCATCCTGATCGTAATTAAAACTAGACTGGGTGGCCTGGCAAACATCATCGTGAGATTTTCGCGACTCTTAACTATGTCACTTAATGGGAATTCATTTTTATAAAGAATAACAGAATAAACTGAGAAAAAATTAAATGTTGCTGAGAAATAGCAGCCTTTAATACCATTCGATAATCACTCGGCAGGGATATGCCAATTACCTTAGGGATCGTATCGTTTTCCCTCACTGGTAACGTATTGCACAAACTGTTGGTTGTACACGATATCGAAAACCGTACAACCTGATAGTTAAAAATGTTCTGAATTTAAACATCGTCAAAATAGCTCGTCGAGCCTCTCCCTCCTCCCATTCCCCGGAGTGTGAGTTGAGACAATGACACAAATGAACTGATTAAATGAGGATCCAGCACGGGAATTCGACAATTACGAATTGTCTTTTCAGTGTGTGTGCGACCCTGCAATGCATATGGTCAGGCATGCCGTTAAGGCATGACTGCAGCCACAATCAGACTGAAGAGGTTTATGCGGGAGCAAAATCTACTTCTTATCAATAAATAAATTTTTAAATTTATGTTGTCGCAGCCATCGTTTCTTTTAACCGTGAAGACATAGGTATATCTTTTAGGTTTCGCGCCAATTTGGATGAGATGCTAGTTTCCCTGCATGATCCGCATCTTTTGTAATTCGTCTTTGATAGTTAGGATACTATGATGCTTATGTATGTTTCTGTATTTTACGAACCAGGGTGCCCCTGTAAACATTCTAAGAACTATTTTGTTTCATTTCAATATGTTTTCGCCAAATTAGCCAAATTGGTCTAGATGGACGCCTAGATAATTTTAAATAAGCTTATCTAGTGCGAATGTTACGTGGGTCGATTTCTCTTCATTAACTTTATCTTCCATTTCTTTAGCCAGATTTCGATGTCATAGATATGTTGTTGGAGAGTTGTTGTCGGACGCCATTTGCAGATTTTTAAGGCTACATATGATTGCTAATCTAAGAAGACGTCGGAGCAGTATTTTACTCCTCGGATATTTTTTTGTTTTGTTTTAATCCATGCAATATTTTCTAGGCTGCTCTTTCGCGGTTGGTTTTCCCGTCTTACTTTACGCAATTCCTGCCGAAGACGTACGGCTATTGGACCGATTTTAGTTACCAATCTGCGCATTGCATAGCTCCATGCAAGCCTATAAGTACTAGACATGGAAGATGGGTCGGCCCATGAGTTTTGCACGCCGATAGGGGGTCGTAGTTGTGTTCCTTTTAATCACAGATCGTAATCTGTTGATGAAAATTTCCTTTTGCATCCTGCCCCTATCAGGATTCGAACCCAGTACCTCCCGATTCAAACGCCAAAACTTTAACCACTGTGCCATTTGGTCGGATTACTCTTCGAATGCTGCCATTTTTTCTGTGGCTATATTCGGTGCACTTGCTCCATGGTTCCGTTTTCGGCTCTAAAATCAAATTGATGACTAGGGATTATATTTCATAGTTTCGGTTTAATATTTTTGATAATTATTTTTTCGAATACTTTTGAGATGAAGTAGTAGGCTTATTTTTCTATATTATGAGACTTTGGTAGGATCCTTGCTGGGCTTCGGGGTCGTTTTTTTAGTTCACAATTTCCAACATTCAGGGCTATATCCTGATTCATAAATTAAATTGAATATTTGAGGCAGTTGTACAAAGGTGTACTCAGGCAGTTGTTCAAGCATTTTACCTGTAATTCGATCATAACCACCAGGGGGTTTCTGTAATTGGTGGTATCTTTATCTTGAATCCCCTCTCAGGTCTGATTGTTATGTTTGAGTCACCGATAATACAAGGTTTGGAGTGAATATACACTTTCAAGGCTATTAGCGATCGCGTTAGCCTTTTCCTCATCATGTATGATAATGTAAGCCTAATGTTCGGCCCAATTTTGGTCCCCTGTGGGCGCCACTTGTGATCTTATATAAAATAATCGTATACCTCTACAATTTGTGAAAGCGCCCTCAATAAAATTTGGGATCCACTAAGTGATTTCAGAATAAATTTGTTTGGGTCAATTCGGCCCCATGTTGGGCGCCACTTGAAACATATTACCTTTGTTTACGCACTTTTGTCTTTTATATTTTTTTTAAAGAAAGTATTAATTATCCAGTGGATTTAATGTTCTTTGAAGGTCGATTATACCAACTGCACTGCAGGTATACCACCTGCTCATTGGAAGTTCCATGTCAACCTGTACACTGACGGTGGGTCGGCGCTGAATTCTGCACTCCACTGCACTGCACTGTCTTACTTGTGTTTATTAACATCACCGATCGTAATCGATGACAAAAATTCGCTTTGCATCCAGCCTCTGGTGGGATTCGAGCTCAGTACCTGAGGGTACCAATGGTAGGTGGAAGGTCCCATGTTATGCGCCACATGAAACAGTTGCCCTCTGTTTACGCTGAAGCAGACTTTCCTCATACATTTTATGACCGCTTGTATGCTCTCCGTGCGGCTTAAATCCCTGCAGCTCAATCAAAACCCACATAGCCTACAGGGATTTTAACCGACAATTATAATTTACATACACCACCAGATCACCGACAAACCAATTTTTTGGTACACCTTTACTGATAATGTAGATGTCAGCAATATAAGTTCATCTTAGGAGTTTCTTTGATTTTGTAAAGAGCAATATAATTAACAGGAATAGCTGTACCGCTAGACTCATCCACATGAGCTTCAAGGCCAACATGAATTTTGGCCAAAAAGTTCATTTAGAATACATAAGTAGATCGCTGTTAGGTAAGAAACCCCTTCACCGACACAACCACAGCACTGACATATACTTCGTTGCCACTCATATCGCACATCGAGAAAACATATATGTTTGCCGTACTAATCAAAAATTAGATCAGTCGTGTGCCACTCTGCATTTTACCTAAATCTAGAGCATTAGAATGAAATAGTTGAAACATCTTGCTAGTTCTCTTTTTATTGAAGTGTTTAGCAAGAATCGACTACATTTCTTTATCAGTATTTGCTCTATGTTCGTCGCATATTCTCATTAGCACCGACACCCACATCGCCAATACAAACAACGCTGATAACCATTAGGCTGTAGATATGGCCTGTAAGAATTTTAATCAACAATTGTACATAGTACGCATCCCATATCGCAGTCACAACCCCATCACCGACACCCAAACCACCAACACCCACATATGATTTTAAAAATATCGATTCATTATCTATAATTTCGCTGATGGACATCGATTGCTGTGTGAAGCATATAGGCAATAAAAAATGGGAGTACTGGTTTCGTCATTTTAAAAGTCTCAATTTTAGACACCGCATTGACAAAGAACGCAAAGGGAGACCAATAAAGTTTGAAGACGCTGAGTTGGGGGCGTTATTGGACAAAGATTCACACCAAATTCTAGAGAAGCTTGCTGATACTTTAGGAGTGGCTCCACATGCGATTTAAACCCGTCTCAAGACCATGGGTATGGTGAAAAAAAGGTTCCTTATGAACTCAAGGTCAGAGACGTCTAACGCCGTTTTTTCACGTGCGAATCACTGCTCCAAAGACAAATACGGAAGTTTTTTTACATCGAATCGTACCGGTGGCCGAAAAGAGGATCCGCGACGACAACCCAAAGCACAGCAAATCGTGGGGTAAGTCCGGTCACGCATGAAGATCGGAATGATCGACTATGAGCTAGTCCAGCCTAACGAAACCCTCACTGGAGAACGTTAACAACAACAACTCAAATTTTGCAGTCGTTTCAGTGGGATGTCTTATCTCAACCGCCATGTTCGCCAGAAATTGCTCCTTCCGACTGCCAATTGTTCCGGTCGATGACTCATGACTTGGCCGAGCAACACTTCACTGGTCTCGAAGTAGCCAGAAATTGGGTCAATTCGTGGATCGCCTTACCGTAAATAAAATGTTAATTTCTAATATTTAAAGATAAAATAAGAACAATTCACCTACTAGCTTCGCAGACTAACATTCTATGATGATATAATAATAAGATTGGCGGAATGTATAGACGCTTACATAAGATAGTCACAGGGTGCCATAGCCCAAAAACTAGAAGGCTGAGCAGCAGCCCTGGGATACGGACTCGAACGCGACTAGGGGCGAGTCCCCTTTGATTTAATTATGAAAAATAATTCCGCAATTTTTACAGCCGCTTAGTATTACACATAGTTAAATAGAATTAAACAGAAATTTTATGACAGCTCAAGTTTACTGTAAAGTTAAACATTTTTGTAAACAAACTTAAATTCAAAAACTGGAAACCTACAAATTGCTGTGGTACATTACGAACCAAATTTTTTATGTTAGTGCATAAATAAATATTTACTGTATTCCTCATTCGCATATACGGGTGGGTACGTATTTTCCCTGTACACCGTACTTATTTACGTCATCTGGATATGAGGAATTTGTTATTTGTGTAGTATGTACATGTACACATGTAAACTATACCTAAATAATTCATAATACAGTACGTCACGAAAGATTTTCTTCAGTTTTGCGGTGGCTTAGTACATCAAACTCTGTGTTCAAAATGTTTATTTTTAAATTGAAATTCGTTTTGTTTATTATTTACCACTCCGGTTAATGGTGTTGCGCGCATCATGATAAGACAGCTGAAACAAATAGCGTCAAGAAATTAAACGACAAGGTATATATATGTACATAAGCGGTAAACCAAGTCTTACTCAAACCATACCAAATTTTGATCTTAAAGCATTTCGCTTTCTAAAATTTATGATTCTTACGTTGCTATAAATAGATTTTAGGTTTATGTACTAAATATTATATGTACATTTTACCCAGCATCCTGTCACAATTCGAATCAGTTTTTATTATGCTGTAAAGTTTTATAATTTTATCGTTTTGCATGCAACATTATAAATATTTGGTGTATGAATCCGTTTATACGTTTTATAAAATCGATGTCCTAAATTTTAATTTTTAATGGAATTTTTACGTCATTCCAGCGCAAAGATTTTATGTGTAACTAATACAAAACTTAATGTTTATTAACGTTTAGAAAACACTGCAATCAATTCAATTATATGCATAATGTCAGATAGGGTTTAGAAACACTAAACGCTTTTATTCTATCAGTTCCACTTTCAGCCATCGGTTCAGTTCGTATCAAGTGTCATAAACTTCATGTTAACAAAGTTCCGAGGTGTCGCATAACTCTACATTTACGCATATAATATAATAAATTCTAGAAATAGATTAGAAGCAAATACGGAGATAACGCCGTAAATATTAAAGACAATCCTACTGACACATCCTATGTATGTATATTGCTTCAGCCTTTCGATGAACACCACTAATCGTTCACCATGCTCTCTCGTGGTCCGTCTTCGTCTTCTTCTTCTTCTTCTTCTTCTTCTTTTTCTTCTTCTTCTTATTCTTCTTCTTCTTCTTATTCATCTTCTTATTCTTCTTCTTCTTCTTGTTCTTCTTCTTCTTCTTCTTCTTCATCATCTTCTTCTTCTTCTTCTTCTTATTCTTCTTCTTCTTCTTTTACTTCTTTTTCTTTCTCTTCTTCTTCTTCTTTTTTTTTAAATTTTCTCATTATTAGCTCATCCAGTTCCTGATCTTTTCTCTGTCTCGTCACATTTCAGCACTTCTCCATCTCAACTCCAACACGTGTCACCCGCACAGTCGTCTGGATCGTCCTCTCTTTAACAATCAACTACACTGACGGACTCACCCTCGTCAAGCGTACTGGGATCTTTTGCTGCGCCTCCCGCAAGGTTTCTCCACTCGGTAAGCCAATTCGTTCTTGCCGTACAGTCTCTTCTCTCAGTCTGACTAATTGATCGTGGACTGGGTACTTTTCTCTCTTTTAGGTCGTTTCTTTAACATTTTGTGGTTTTCTGCTCTTCTCGTGATGTAAGTTTTCATGATGCGTTTCTCTGGAATTAGGCTAAAGTTGCAAAAATGTATGAAATTTTTATTTGAATTGATAAATCAATGCCTGCCATTTACCCTTTAAAGATTATTTCATATAAACGTTGGCCGCACGGCTACGTTTTAAGTGATCCATGCAAAATGTCCAATTTTTCGCAATTGGCACGTTTAATGTTATCTTCCAATTCTGCAATTGTTGTTTTTGTATTGGTGTAGGCGAGAGATTTCACGTAGCCCCATAAAAAATATTAAAGGGTCGTCAAATCCCACGAACTGAGCGGCTAATTCACCGGACCGAACCATGAGATAAATTGCTCACCGAACTAATTTCTCAATAAGCCCATGGTTTCGCGTGCCGTGAGGCATGTGGTGCCGTCTTGCTGAAACCACCAAATGGACCAGATTCAGTTCATGCAGTTTTGCCAAAAAAAAGTCCGAAGTCATCGAACGATAGCGAGCGCCATTATCGGTAACGTTGCGACCATCGTAATTTTTGAAACATATGGACCAATGATTCCACCGGCCTATAAACTGCACCAAACAGTGGATTTCTCTGGGTGCATTGGCAGTTCATGTATTGCCTGTGGCTGCTCATCTCACGAAATTCGGCAATTTTGCTTACTAACGTACCCACGTAACTAAATTTGAGCTGCCTTGCAAACCGCAATTTTTCGGTAAAAACAACAGATTTTCCTCAAAATGTTCTAAGGCACACTCACCAAAACTTTGACGCTGTGGCAAGTCGTTCGGCTTTAATTGTTGCGCGAACTGTATTTTACACTCCTTCAGACCAAACTCTTTGCTTAAAACCTTCCACGTAGTCGAATAACACAATCCCAATTGCTGTTCCCTGTGACGGATGCACATTTTGTCGTCTTCATTTGAACTAGCTGCTACAGCAGCAATATTTTCCTCTGTACGATTTGGTCGATTGATGTCCAATAACGTAAAATTGTTGCGAAATTTTGTCACAATGGCTGAATTGCTTGCTGCGTTAGGTCAATTATGACAACCATAAAATGGTCACGAACTGCGCCAAATAATTTGTAAACAAACGTTAGTCGGGTCTTTCCAAGATGAAATGGCAATGCTAACTGAGAACAATTGTGTTTCACAATGTCACTAATCACGCGTGATGAGTCAAAAACTTATACCACAACTCCCATTTAATTATGTTATCTTCCGAATCCAGTTTCAGCATTTTTACTGAGACAGTGGTTAAACTTACTCTAGCTGCCTCATATCCAACGCCAGCGCCAATACGTTATCTATGGTTTTATCTCTGGTATTGGTTCTCAAATGAAGTTTCAGATTCAGTTCTTTACAGCACTGATAACCGCGCCCACTGTTATGCATTTTCAATCTCGTTTTATCTCTTTTTAGATCTTGCAGGCTCTCTCTGCGTAGTCGTTGGTTGTTTTAAAATTGAAACTTACATAGTTCTCTGACTTGTGACTTATCATATACTGGTATATAGATTAAAGAGCAAAAAAGTGTGCATTGTGCTGCTTACTTGCGCCCCAAAAGCTGTGTGGCACTGCCGTTTGCAACTACACTTTAAATTTCTCAACTGTGGAATCTCACCATCGAATGTCGAAGGCTTTAAATTTCCTCTCGAAATTCCAGCTACTGGTTCGGTTAAAAACGTTTTATTTAGTTGGCCATCTTCAATAGTTTGCAGAGGTACGTGTTTCGAGACGGGCCTCCACTTGTAATTTTAATTTCGAATAAAAATTTATATTTGTCAATTTTTGAGCTGGCCGTTGGCATCAATCTCTAGAAACTTTATTCCTCCTTTCAGCTTTTAAACTTGAAGATCGTGAGTGTGCTGAATTTGGTCAAGTTTCTGGCCTAACTCACTTGCTTAATCGTAGTTCTGCCAATTGAGTCCTGTGCTTCTTACGTAGCTCAGAAAATTAACCACCTCGCTCCTCTCGTAGTTCTGACGATTAAGCGCTTTGTTCTTTACGAAGCTCTGAAAATTGCTCGAATTGCTGATCTTATTCGCTCCTTCAATTGAAGTAGCAGCGCCATCATCATATCACTCATGTCCAAGGTTGGTGTTTCTGTTGTTTAGGAGTATGCGACTGCACATAAATGGTTGTTTACGTTTGATTAATTGCTCTTGCAATATCTTATTATCCTAGTTTGTCGTTTGAGTTCATTATATTCCTCGGAACTGAAATCTTCATTTCTACAAATTTCACACCCACGAACGTCGTTATCGGATGTTGAAATCAAGTTCATCCATGTCATAATATCGTTTGAACTTTTACTATTAATTTTTAAATTTGTGATAGAAATAGTCGTATAATTGTCTACAACCTTCAACCATTGGATGGTGGACATCGGGTTGACGTATAGTGTTCACCGATTAAAAAACATGTTTTTTTGAATTTCTCACGAATTTTTTTTAACCTATACATGCCTTTATTGGTATATTCACTCAAGTTTGATATTATCAAGAAGTTCGTACCTCTCCGAACGGTGGCAAACCGTGAAGCAGATGTTTCCAGGTCTTGTTGTGCATCCCCAAAGGCACCTTGGATCATTCTTTTTTTTTAATGTAATTGTATCATCTTAGTATGATTTGTTGGAACTTAATATCAATAAGTGTTAAATTCGGGTGTACTGCGAAATCCCAGTTTCTTTTAGTTCTAAAGTTTTGATTTTGAAAAAAATATGTTTTATTAATTCGGACCGGCCTGACTAATAATATTTTAACATAAAAATATCTTGCCCAAAAATTTACTAGAAAAAAACAAGGCGGCGAAGTCAGAGGCGGAAGCCGGTTTCGTGGAGTCGGTGCTATTTTATCGGAGTCGGAGTCGGAAAAAACTGAACTCCCATTTTTTTGTCAAATTACAACAACAATGCCATATATTGACACCCGCTTTAGAATTAGTCGAATTCCTAGTTTTTGATGGTTTTCGAAAATTGAAATTGCAATTCAAACTTCTTGAAACATAAAAAACGACTATACCAAAACTATAACAGTAAAACCCCACAATAAAAAAGTTAAGGATCGGGATATATCAGCCAGGTCGCTGCGCTCCCTTCGCTTCGCGCCCTAGTTAGAAAACGATTTCAGGTAGTATATAGGATCGGGTTTTATAAGTTAGGTGGCTGCAAATAATTGTAGAGGCTGACGGCTTAGATAACTCTCACGGGCACATTTAGATTTGAACTTCGGGGGACACAAGAGCAGGGATCAGCAAGCATGTCGCACTACATGCCCACGTAAGAGCGGATTATATAGAATCTATTAATGACACCTACTAAAAAGAAAAATAATTGCACCAACAAATGGCCAAATTTCATCTCTTTGACCATATTCCACAGCTTTATCAAAAAATCATTTAAGAACCCCATTTCCATCGCACGTGACGAATTTCTACATAATCGATTAAGAAATGGTCTAGTTCCATCCCTAATGACAATATTCCAGTATTTTAGATCTCACATGCCGATTTTCGACATAATCGGTTAGAAAATGGCCAGGTTTCATCCTTATCCGCCTTATTCCAGAACTTTATCAAAAACGCATTTTTGAATTTTGTCAAAAAATCATTTAAGAGTCTCATTTTCCCACATGTCAAATTTTAAAAATTCAAACCTAAAAAACAGGATTTCCTAAAAATCGGGATTTTTTTTATACAAAGCCGGGGTTTTGAAAACAGGGATTTAGAAAACCGGGATTTTAAAAACCGGGATTTTGAGAACCGGGATTTCGTTACGAACCCGTTAAATTCATTAGTTGGACTCATATTTAGAACTTGTCTTGGAAGTCGTTTAGTAATGTGAACTTTTTTATTCGTTATAGTAAAGTCTAGGCTGGGATATATTGTCTGGCTTTGTCGTCGATTCGTAGTTTTATTTATTCTCCACCAGAGGGCTAATCGTCATGAAGGGAACAATTAGCTCCGACGAGCTCGTGAGTTAATACTATTCCAATTTTCGATTTTCACTAATATCTTAAATTATACTCCGTGGGGTTACGTTTTTCAGTGATCGATTCTTTGGAGCCAATTTTCCACCACTCTTTCACACATATCGGCGGGAACGTTGGCAATTTCGCTTTCGATATTGTCCCTGAGCTTCTTTAACGCTGTTGGCTTATTGGCATAAACCAACAACTTAACGAAACCCCATAAAATGATATTGAACGGCGTTAAAACGCATGAGCGGGGTGGCCATTCGACCCGACCATTTCTCGAGATTACATGGTTACCGAACTGCCCCTTCAATATATCAATTGTTTGACTAGGTGTGTGCCTTCTAGCACCATCTTGATGCAACCACACATCGCTGATGTTAAGTCAATCCATTTCTGGCAAAAATAATCTTCCAACATGACACGATTGCGAACTCCATTGACCGTAACATAGCGATCATTTTCATCGACGGGAAAATATAGTTCAATCACACCTCTCACATGAAACCCACATCAGTAGGTTAATTTTTGTGGTTGTAACGGGGTTTATTGAAGATTTTTTTGACTGACTTTTTTATGAAATTCAGGATTTTCTTCAAGCTTTAGCAGAAACCAATCAAAGAAGTTTCGGCGCTTCAAATGATCAAGAGGCTTCAGTTCTTGAGTTAATTTGATCTTATCAGGGTATAAACCAAGCCTTTTATGTAAAATTCCATTCGACGGTGCGTTGTCTCACTGACACAGGGACAACTAGCAGTGAATGTTTTGAATCGAATTTATCCATTATAGCAAGTACCGCCTGACTGGTGGGACGATTATTACAACCGAAAATTGGAATATGTGCCCTTAAAGTTGCGACCACCGTCTCAGAATTGCGGTAGTAATTTTCAGTAATTTTCAAACATTGTTCGTTCGTGAACTTCACCATGATAAAAGTTTTAACCTTGGCTGACGTTTTGATGTTGACTGATTATGACACTTTTTTGACTCGTAACAAAATCGAAAGAAAGGAATGGAATATTAGACTGGCAGACTTGACCGATTACAGACACATAAAGGTCAACAGTTCGTAATTTGACTCCATACTCAGTACTCCTAAAAAATCCAATCGGTCATAAAAGCCTTAACCTTTATGTGACTGAATAGAAAAACACCTTTAGCAGACTGGAATGGGTACAATTGTACCCAAATATAAATTAACAGAGAATTTGACTAAATGATTATTTATAGAATTGTTGTACATAGAGATAAGCAATTACATTTCTCCACAAGCAAATCGACACGAAAAAAGGAATTCAAAAAATTAAAACTGCCGGGGTTACCTCCCTATTTCCACAAACACAAACATTGTATCGTAATATCATGCGCGGGAGCAGCAGCGAACTTTAACAGAAAATTTACAGCGAAAGAAACATTTTGGTCGTGACAGTTTCAACAATGAGTTATTGGTTAAGTTTCCTGATCCGACTAAAACACCAAATAAAAAAATGGAAGCCGTTCGCGCCATAAGCATTTAATTCATTTTTAGGAATCTTAATTGAAGTAGGGGTCCTCAAATCGAATAATAAGCATATATCAGAATTATGGATGATATATTTTTCGCCTGTTGTTCGAGCATCAATGCCCCGTGATAGCTTTAAGATGTTGCACATAGATTTATCCGATGCGACATTGAAAATACTCGTGCTGACCGTGTAAAACTCGATACGGCTGCTCCAATACGTGACCTATGGCTTATGCTGAATAATAATTTACCAAAGGTTACAAACCTTATGAATGATTTACTGTGGACGACCAATGTTTTCATACAGAGGGCACACAAAACTCACTCAGTATATACCGTGAAAGCCAGCCAAGTATGACATCAAAGTGTTCTGGACTTGTGATGCTTAAAATGCATATCCTCTAAAACAAGAAATTTATACTGAAATTTCTCCAGGTGATGTACGCCAAATAAACGTCGGCGAACGTATTGTTTTAAATCTCGTAGCTAGTACAAGGGTTCAGGTAGAAATATAATCATTAATAATTTCTTTACCTCATTGGAATTGGCTCGTGCAATAAAGTCATGGAACATGAACTAAGTTGGAACTGTAAGCAAAAACAAAGCTTCGTTGTCTCCGAACATGAAACCATTTAGAATAATATTTTCTATACTTATAGTTATGCTTTTATCGACAAAACAGATGACTAATAATGTGTTGTAGTAGACACAGCTGATAAAATGTTGATGGCATACACAGTAACGCGGAAAAATAATCGCTGGCAACTTGCAATGTTTTATAACATGATCGACGTTGTGATCTTAGCATCGCACGTTGCATACATGGAATATAATCATTATTTCACGAAAACAGATCGTCACCGGCATCTCATGTAATTGGAAATCGTTTCACACGGAATGCAATAGAATTAGTCCTGCGACGTGCTGCTTCTCCCCAACCAGTGGCACCAAGAGGAAACACTGATACGCAATCGAATTCTGGGCGGGCTGCTGTCGTAGGACGATGTTCCATTTGCTCTGACGGAAATTAGAAAGATCGACAGACTCGATAAAGCCGTTTTAACTGTGGAAACCCTGTTTGCGCTGAGCATTCTGTGAATAAACTGATATGTAGTAAATGGAATTAAATATGTTTTGTTTTTATTTTTCATTGTGAAAGTTAACGTTTTTTTGCAATGTGGGTACAAATGTCTCTTTCCAGTATGCTGAGGATGTAAAAATTGTAAGTCCAATTTTAACGAAGAAAACGTGGACATTTGTTTGCCAATTTTTTATGTTAATTGAGAGTTTGAACAGTTTAAAAATGTCAAAGAGTTTGGGCCACCTAGTACACAGTATCATAAAAAAATTTAGAGTAAAATATGCATTTGGGTACAATTGTACCCAATCAGTCACATAAATGATAAACAAAAATCCACCCGCCATATTTCGCACAAGAAACCCCAACCAAACTAATTATTATTGTACTGGCATTGTAAACAAAATATGTTCTACTGCACGTAAAATCTTGTGCACGTTCTGCAACATTTCCAATCATCTGCCTGTTTCGGCTACGTTCCTAAGTACCATTGTTGAGGGTTTACAATGATATCTAGCGATATTAAATGTCTACACGGTGTGCTTTTTAAATGAAAAAGAAAGCCTTAAAATAAGGTTCCGCACCCACCCATCCAACTCAGTGAACTGCCCGAGTACCCTCCGAAGAGGCTATCATCCTGAGTGTCCCTTTCATTCCAAATAAAATAATTTTTTTTTTCGGAAACTATAAACTCTGTTAACATTGTAATAGTTTTTCTATAAAATAAAATTTAATCTCCAATTACCCTGTTAGTTAGACATTTTAAGTTTATTGGTTTTAGAAATGGAAGCGAAGTATTTTTCTGGAACTGATTTAAAAATGTTTAAGAAAAATGTATTCAAGATCTCGAAGAGAACCCAATTTCATCGCATTCTATTTTATTGATCAACATTTATAATTTAAATTTTTCGTTAAAATACACTGTTAAAAACTTATAAAGACTCGCGTTCATTTACAACTAATAATTTTTGTTAGAAACTTCACGGTTTGACGGTTGATTGATGGTCCAATGACGGACAATTAAAAATATTTGGCGGAGCCTAGTTTACAAAAGTATGCTGCACAGTTAGCGCCACAATTAGCATAACAATTTGTTAGCATAACAATTTTTTCAAATTGTTTTATATATTACAGATCTACGACAGTTGTATATAAATCACGAATACACCCCACTTGATTTCTAAGGCGAGAGGTACACCATCAGATTTTTGACAAAACTGTCTTGTATAATCTAAAACACCTTCTTGGTTGAAAATATAACATTAACATTTACTTAGATCTTTTAATTCTTTGTCGATTTAATGCTAAACTTGTCAACATCATTGCAAACATTTAAAAAGCTCTTATTAAAGTTGTACCTTCCGGTACACAGATTTTTACCAAATTTTGAAAGGATCTCCCAATTAATGGGTAAGTTTTTAATATGAAGTTTTATTTTAAATATTCAATTCCCGCCTACTGTATGGATGCGGATTTTTTTAACAAAGCTCGTCATTTCCGGTAGAATTTAAAACATGACAAAACTACAAGCTTTTTGTTTTAATTGTTTTATCGTAAATGCTCTATACTTTTGAAAATATTTGCAAAAAACGATAAAGCTCCTATGAAAGCTGCCACTTCCGATAAGCCGATGTCGGCTATAATCAGTGGGATTTTCAAATTTATGGAAAATGCTTAACTATGAATTTTGTTCAGGGACCAAATATTTGCTGAAAAACAGTTTTTGGTCAAAACTCGTCATATCCGCTTATTTGTGAAAGATGATCTGAACCAGTATTGTTGCAAAATAAATTTACAATCTTATTGTTCATAATCGGTTTTATCATAAATGATATACTTTTAGAAATATTTGCAAAACATGAAAAAGCTCATATAGAGCTTCCACTTTCCATTGGGATCCCTAAATTTAAGTATTAATTTTCATCCAGATCAATCAATCCGTACGGGCTATGAAGGGATCAATTCTTTACTGAAGACCAGTTGCTTGTTGAAAATCGTCATTTTCGCTTAAATTTTTAAAAATTGATTTTGAAATTATGAGGATACTTTTCCAAATACATCCAAAACGAAAAGGTCCTATTGAATCTATGACTTCCAGTGGGCCGATTTCGAAGAAAGTTCACTGGGATCTCTCAAATTGTGAAAAAGCTTTGGTATCAAGTCTCATCCCAATGACACAGTTCATCGGTGCTGTAAAGGGGGCAAAGTTTTGTTGATTTGGGCCAGTATTGTTTGAAAATAGTGGTTTTTACGACCATAGTGATTTTCTGGAAATATTTGTATTAAACGAAAAAGCTTATATGGAAGGCGTTTTCCGATTTTGGCAAACATTTTCTGTGATCGCTCAATTTGCGAAAAAGCTTACGAATCGAGTTTCGTCTCAATCACTTATTCCGCCTGGCCAGTATAAAGCTGAATTTTGGTTGAAAACCTCTTTTTAGTCAAACAACTTGATTTCAGCTTAAAATTTGGAAAAATTATCTGAACTAGTATTGTCGCAAATAAAATTTAGAATCTTTAAGTTTCAAAATATTTTCAAAACACGGAAAAGCTCCTTATGAGGCTGCCTCTTGCGATGGACCGATTTCAGCCTATAACCACTGGGATCTCCCAATTTATGAGAAAAGCTTAAGTATGAAGTTTTATCCTGGTCAGTCAATCAATCTGTAGAGAACCAACGCAAATTTAGTGGACCCGGGACCACATACACACGCACACTCAGATTTTTTTAAAACTTTTTGGTTTTTACATCGACGATATAGCGAACTGTAAATCTGAAAAAATCTCGGGGTCAAAATTTTTATGAATTATTACGTTAGTTTAGAACATTAGTAACATTAAAATAAATAATCCGTATTTCACTTAAGACCATACTAGCAATTATGGCTCACGTGAGGTGTCTTTCATGATGATCAAGCACTTTCAAAGACCATGTTGTTTACGCATACATTTATTTTTAAATCACCTGGAATTAACCTGCATATCGAGCAATAGAGGGCAGACAATTCGATAGGGATCACATTGGTGTCATGGATGCTTTGTAATGTTAATTTGTTAGCTTTGTTAATAATTTAGTTTTACATGATTTTACACAGAATATAAAAAAACTGAACTGAAACAAATTCGCGAGGAATACAGAAAGTTAGGAAAATCATTTCAGGCATTAATTCAGCTTGGTGTATTATAACGTCAAACTATATATCATATTTATACATTAAATGATTGGTGGCACCAATGAACGTGTACAACTTAAGAGCCTGAAACAGTTTTTTTTTCTCATTTCGTATCACAAAGTCAAGTTGCAATTAAAACAAGAATGTTATGTTCAGTAAAATATGTAGAGCTTTGCTACGTTATGTATAAAGAGCTTAATTTATATCGACCCGAAACAAGACGAGAAACACACACACATACAAACAAATAATACATAAAAATCTTAATATTAATTAGAGAACATTTTGAATGTTTGAAATTATGATGGCTGTTGTGGAACGGGGAGACAACCTCCTCTTGTTTAATGCCATACGTTTTAAAGCGAATGGAAGAGGATTCATATGCACATAATACAAGTAAGACATGCGTTGTAGCAAGAAGCGCGTGATAATTATACATATTATTACTTTTGTATGTAATGTAACATTATGTATACGTTTTATTGTCATTCTACAGATATGTAATACTCAAAAACAGAGTTTGGATGACAAAAGGGTTAAATTTACTATAAACATTTCATTTAATTACAGTACATTTTTATGTAAAAGCTCAGCTATTTTAGATTACGCCAAAATAAAATCGGTACTCAATTATAAAAGCTTTCAATTTTTTTTTGTTGTATATATCGTTTTATGCATAGCAGCCATATGTACATGTATATTCAAGCATATTCATTTCGGTACATTAAATTTGTGGATACACAAAAGCTTTTACCCATCGAAACGAATTATTATTATTTGTCATGTCATGATAGATGATAAACAAATTTGTTGGTTCAGGCTATAGCTCTTCTAGAGTATATCGGGACAGGCAAACAAAATAAAAAGAAATCTAGAATATCATTACCATTACAGTGTACAGTTCATCGACTTTTAAGAATTATCAAGTATACTCTTCTTATATGATTTATTTTGTAGAGAGTTTGGTAAATATTTTTGTTTTTACCAAGAAATGCGGTTTCATATTCTGTAAATCAAATAATTCTAAAATTGAAAAATATTGGAAGCTTTCAGAAAATACATTTGGTTCGGCATTGCTAAAGGTAAAATAGTTTGGTTAGAAAGGTTAGTAATTAAAATACATAAATAAATTACATTGTAGAAGCTAGTGAAGAATTTCCGAAAACCTTCCTAAATTTATAATCGTTTCATAGTATTAGTGAATCTTTCAATTATTGCTTATAAAATAACAATTAAAACAATTACTAATTATAATTATTAACAAGCGAGAGCTTTAATAACATAACATAATCAATTTTATTCTAAAATTATTATTCAACTAAAACGTCACCGGAGATCGTAAATAACACGTAGATTTCGAAGGCATCAATAAGCGAATATTTGTAGATAGATATTGGTCAGTTCACGCTCTGCACAAATTTTCAGAAACATCTCTTGGGGATTTGGGGGTAAAATTTGATTAAAACTCCAATAATTGAATTATAGATCAATTAAATCGTTTTCCATTAATAATTTTGCTTTCCAAAAAAAGCAAAATTATGAACGGAAGACTATTCAATTGATCTATAATTCAATTATTAGAGTTTTAATCAAATTTTACGCTCAAATCCCCAAGTGAGTTTCTTAAAACTTTATGCAGATCTTAAACTGATCAATATCTGTCTAAAAATATTCGCTTATTGATGCCTTACAATGCTAAAGTAGTTTAGGAAAGCCAAATTATGAACGGAAAATGATTTAATTGATCTATAATTCAATTATTGGAGTTTTAATCAAATTTTACCCCTAATCCACAAGAAATTTTCCTGAAAATTGATGCAGAGCTTAAACTGCCCAATATATAAAGGGTGGTTAAATTTTAAGGGCCGATGTTGATTTTGAATAAAACCCAAATTATTTAGAAAATTATTGTCAATTCTTTTTATTATGATAATATGGTATGGTTCAATTATGTATGGAACAAAATATCGGCCGCGACCCGGCGGCACACCTCCACCCGATGGTCCAAATTTTCAATGACGCTTAGGCATAATTGAGGTTCTATGCCGTTAATGTGCCGAATTATCTCATCCTTTAGCTCTTGAATTGTTGCTAGCTTATCGCCGTACACCTTTTCTTTCAAATATCCCCAAAGAAAACAAGTCCAACGGTGTCAAATCACATGATCTTGGCGGCCAATTGACATCGCCACCACGTGAGATAACATGCCATTGAATTTGTCGCACCAAAGTGCCATTGTTTCGTTAGCTGTGTGGCAAGTGGCACAGTCCTGTTGAAACCACAGATCATCCACATCCATATCTTCCAATTCGAGCCATAAAAAGTTCGTTACCATCTCACGATAGCGAACACCATTCACAGTAACTGCCTGACCGGCCTCATTTTGGAAAAAATACGGCCCGATGACGCCGCCAGCCCATAAATCGCACCAAACAGTCACTCTTTGTGGGTGCATTGGTTTTTCGACAATCATTCTTGGATTATGATTCGCCCAAATGCGGCAATTCTGCTTATTGACGAATCCACTGAGGTGAAAATGTGCCTCATCACTGAAGATGATTTTCTTCGAAAATTGATCATCCACTGTTGCCATTTCTTGCCACCATTCTGACCATTGACGACGTTCGGAATGGTCAAGAGGCTTTAGTTCTTGAGTTAATTGCACCTTATAAGTATGTAAATGCAAGTCTTTATGCATAATATTCATCAACGATGAGCGTTGAGGTGGACGGCTCTTCAGCCACACTATCGCGAACAGCAGCAATATTTCCTGCTGTACGAGCTGTACGAGCATGCACTGGTGTTTTAAAATCTCCTACAGACCCGGTTTGCTCAAAATTTTGCTCGATTGTTCCGATTGTACGCACATTTGGACGATTAAATTGACCGAAAAAATCACATCAAGTGCACGATATGCATTTTGATTTGAACGCCCATTTTCATAATATGCCTGAATAAGTTTAACGCGTTACTCGATTGTGTATCTTTCCATGCTTCAAATTGAGTTAGTCTGAAATTGAGAAATGTCAAACTAAATGCAGAAAAAACTTGACGTTTAGGTGTGGTTCACATTCAACGTCGGCCCTTAAAATTTAACCACCCTTTAGTAGTTTGGTTACTGAAGGAATTGTGTTTTATAAATCGTGCTGAATATAGGAGTATCATATGACTACTTGCTCATTCCCCGATTCATTAAATGAGCTCGAATTCAAATAAGCCTGGTCTTTGGAAAACAAATATTCCACATGAAATCGAGATAAAATGGCTAATGGATTTAAACGGGTCATAAATTTGTATATTTTCTCTTGTTCTTTCTCATTTGCCATTTTTGTTTAGTTTATTTAAATCGCACGTTGGTTTAGCCATTGCAAACTTCAAGCATACTGAAACTGGAACCATAATTTAAGTTCAGCAAAATTACATATTGATTTTGATAAAAGAATTTACTTTGGTTATACGAGTAATTCGCCCCCCATAAAGTGGGTTAAAGCTGTGCTTCCTTATACCATCATAATCTATAGCTTTTCTTCGAAATTGCCATCTACCAAAAATTTGTATTCGGTAAATTCATTCTAATGATCCTCAGCTTATATCCATATTTTCAGAATTTATAGGGGCAATCCGTCATGGCAAGGTGTATCACAACAATAAGGGAAATCAAAGCATTTTGACGGTGCGTAGGATTTGATTTGTACAGATGTTTGTATAGTGAAATTGAAAAAACACTCAAACAGGATCTATGTGAAGTTAGCCCGAAAAAATGTATCCTTTTGCTACCACTGTAATATTTTCGGGCCAGCCCGAACAATTTGTAAACACTGCATTATCTTAAATTCTCATCCCGAAATAATTTTTACATCAGTACCTATTTGATTTTACATGCCGAACTAAAGGGACCTTAAATTTATGATTACGTGGTCGACCTCACATAAATTTCCAAAAATTACTGCAAGTGTTACGAGGAGTGATCAATACCACGAATCCAAATATATAACCTTCTTATCATATCAGTGGGATAGAAGGTTCATATTAACCCGAGTTCAAATTTTCACTGTTACATGTTCTTCTGTAGCATACTTCACAGGGATATCCGACCACTTCGGCCAATGTCTTGAGTTAGTGTTCGTCTCCAGAAATCTAAAGCATATACCCACATTACCATATCAGTTGGATAGAAGGTTCATATTAACCCGAGTCATTGGTAAAGAAAACGAATTGGCTTTTGAAAAAATTCAATTGCCCCATCAACGTTCAAATTTGCGGCTCTTTACAGAGCGTAAAATATCTTTATAAATACGTTTGTATAGGACAAGGTGCTGCAAGCGTCAAAGTAACTGCAAATGTGACGGCACCTCAATCATTTCCACATGATAATATTAAAGATTTTTTAGACTCACGTTATGTTAGCGCTTCAGAAGCAATGTGGAGACTAACAGTTCATTCAAAGGTTGACACTTTGACTTTCCGACCTAGAGAGAAATTAGCAGCTCTGCAAAGGGCTGCAGAAAAGGAAATCACGCTAACAGCTTGGTTTAACGCGCGGCAGTATTTATATACGGAAATTCCGCAACATTATACCTTCGACACAGAATGTGCAGAAATAAACCATTGGAAACCGCGACAAAGGGGTGCCTACAAAGCCGAGAATGTATGCCGTTCACTTTAATCATACTGAGCAATATTGCCTCAGAATGTTGCATTCGAAAAGAATTGTAGACGCAGACATCTAGTTGCAGATGACAAAGAGTGGGATACCACTCTTACAGAAGCGCCTTTTACGACGTTTCCTAAGCCAATGAGAGTTATCTTTACATGGATTTGCATTTTTGGCGATCCTCAAGATGCGGGAAAGCTATTTGCTACCCATAAAGTTGCGCTAACGGAAGATTTCGTTCATGCAAGGTTGTCCACCCTCAGAAAGCCGAGCGTTACACGATATAATGGTCACACTCCGTTTACTTGGAACTAATTGGAGTGGGTTGAAATTGTCTACTCCTAATGCACTTCATGATGATATTCCATCTAAATTTGACCCGGTTTCTCAAGCAGAAAAGGGACTTATGTTTTTGTCTAAGCTGAATGTTAGACAAAAACAAGGTCATGACATGGTCATAAAAGCTGGTAATGATCCAAAAGAAAGAGTTAGATGCTTTTCCGTTGATGGGCCTGAAGGAAGTGGAAACACTTTCATGTACAATACACTTTCTTGTACATTGAGAGGTCGCAGTGACATTGTGTTACCGGTTGCTTCCACTGGAATTGCAGCCACTCTTCTTGAGGGAGGGAGAACTTACCACCCCCAATTTAAGGCACCAGTCCTAACAAAAAGGGACTCAATATCTAACATGAAGCAGACGTCAGACGACGCTGTGAAAGTCAGGAATGCCAAACTTATCGTTTGGGATGAAGCTGACATGTGTTGACAGACGTTTGAAAGAAATCAAAAGGGCTGTTGATGTGTTAAATGGTTATGGGCCATTTGGCAATATCCTTATTCTTTTTGGACGTGATTTTCGCCAGACTTTGACAATTGTAGCCGGTGGAGGTCGAGTAAAAATCGTGTTAGACACTCTTAAGATCCTCTCCAATGTGGCGTCATATTACTCGGTAAGGGCTCACTCACCAATGATCAAAGTCTTGGTGGATATCATTGAAATACGTCAATAGTGTATTTGCAATGACTCATTAGTGGATGCAATATTCCTCGGTTCCGTTTCTCCGGCGGAGGCAGATACATATGCCTTGACAGCAATCCTGTGTCTTTTAAATGAGGACACTTTCGCCATTAATGGCCAGATTTTGAGTCGATTAGATACACCTGAAGATAGACCCCAAGATGAAAGAGTTTACGAAAGTGTAGACAATATCATTACCGACGATGAACAGGAAAGAATGCACTTTCCATTAGAGTTTCTGAACACTATAAATGTACCAGGCATGCCTGTGTATAAATTAACACTTAAAGTGGGCAATTATACACTGCCTTTTCAAAGGCAAAAACCTTTGAAAGGATCAAAGTTACAGTTAAGGGGACTAAAGAGCAGGTAAAATTAGTTCCCAATTGTGACAAACTGTTCGCGCGAACTGTCGTTTACATAGAAGTTCTTTAAATTTTAAAGAACATTGGGCGTGGCATAAAACATCTGGGCCAGGTGAGGGATGGGTGCCCTGGACTGAAAATGTGTCGAATTTTTGCTTTAAAGAAATTCTCCGAGCGTGTCTTCGTGGATTAACGAATATGTTTTTCTGATTTGGGCGTGGTCCAGAACATCAGAGCTGGGTGAGTGATGGGTGGTCTTTGACACAAAAGTGTGTCGAATTTTGGCTTTAAAGAAATTCGTTGAGCGGGTATTCGTGGGTTACCGACTATATTTTTCTAATTTGGGCGTGGTCTAGAATATTAGGGCCGTGTGAATGGTGGGTACCTTTCGACACAAAAATGTGTCGAATTTTCGCTTTAAAGAAATTCTCTGAGCGTGCCTTCGTGGATTAACGAATATGTTTATCTTATTTGGGCTTGGTCCAGAACATCAAGGCTGGGTGAGTGGTGCGTGTTTTTCGGCACAAAAATGTGTCGAATTTTTGCTTTAAAGAAATTCTCTGAGCGTGTCTTCGTCGATTTACGAATATGTTTTTCTAATTTGGGCGTGGTCCAGAACATCAGGATCGGGTGAGTGATGGGTGCCCTTTGAAACAAAAATGTGTCGAATTTTTGCTTTAAAAAAATTCTCCGAGCGTGTCTTCGTGGATTAACGAATATGTTTATCTGCTTTAGGCGTGGTCCAGAACATCAGGGCCGAGTGAGTGATGGGTGCCCTTAGACACAAAAATGTGTCGAAATTTTGATTTAAAGAAATTCTTGCAGCGCGTTTTTGGATGTTCCGTTCAAAACATCAACTTTTCCTTATCTCGAATTTTAAAAATTTTTAAATTTTGAGGCCCTACACCCGCAGTCATGTAACTTTTTCTTTCATAGGAGGGGTCAATTTACTCGTTTTTGGTATATTGCTTGATAAAATAAATATGCGATAAAATTTATTGTTTTGGGACTATGATGAGGATAAGTACTTTGAGGCCTGTAGTGTACCATTCTTAACTGTAATATGATTGTCATTAATCCGGCAGTGAAAACCATTAACGGCAAGAGCTGGAGGAAAGGATGGCATGTTACAGCAAATTAGTTCATGGCCACCGATATCTCTTATGAAAACGGAGGCACCAATTTTGTACCCGTTACGACAGGTGTATTATACAAATTATAACATATAGGTTTAACATATACGAGCACGATTTTCGTCCCGTTTACACTTCAAGTGTAATAATCATGTACATTCATCAGTTGACAACATTCACAATTTGACATAAAAATTAGGAAAGACAAATATGTTTTTGTATAGCATTCTACCAGTCAACGAACGAATAAGCTCAGACCTACATAAATTCCCAAACTGACGATTTGTGTAGCCAATACAGTTTTATATTTACCATAAACTTTCCCACCCAGGGTATAAAATTACACGACATTTTGAAATCAAACCACATTTATAAATTTGTATGTAGAGCATAAATATATGGCAACCTAACGATATCTTAACAAACGAAATCGTATTTCACATGCTTTTTGACAAGTATTGTGAAATAGAACCACTATAACCATATGGTGGGGGTAGATAATCTCTTCTTAATTAATATAATCGATAACCGCAGTTATACATAATTAAAAATTTATTGCTCGATACTAAACATGATAATCTCATAATTAAAATTAAAATGGTCAATGTAATCTACATTTATTTTGCATAATGTACCTAATTTTATAAATCGATAGGACGGAAATTCTATATTGTTGTAAATATATTTAGAAATTCGTAAAATTAGGTGTCATATTACTATACACCAACATTTCGATAGGAATGGGTTCGTTCGATACCTAAACACGATAATACATTTGACTGAATTTTATTATGTCCCAAATCTGGCGAAAACACCAATGTAAAAAATTGAATGCAATATAAAAGTTTTGTTGGCATAGGTTATGCGATGTAGGGGGAGGGAACCGATACAATGAAATTATAAAAGTTGATAAATAATTATTATCGTGTATTGCATATTCTATGCTGAGTTGTAAGAATAAGATTTATAAAATTAAATTTATATTTTGGCAAATGTTGCTAAATTGTTTAACGATATCTTGAGTTGTCTCCCATGAAATATGACTTAGCATGACATAATTTATAAAAAAGTCCTGATGAAATAAATTTAAAATACAAATAGAGTTAAGAACCCATAAGAGTATAAGAATATTCATGCAATATTACTAGATGCAACATCAGCCTATGCCATTTTTTGGTTAGGCTAAATTGAATGACGAAATCGCAATTTTACTAAGACAAGGGCGAAAATTTAATAAAATTAACCACTCTAGGCCTAATAGTAAACAATTTCCAGAGAGTTAAACCAATTCCAATCAATTAACACTTAACAATCAAGAAGTCTTACCGAACCGAGATGAAAAAGGCCAGTAGCCACAAATGAATATCCAATCTATACAAAAACCTGCAAGTATCCAACCACGGAATCCTAACAGTCCATACTTGTCTGCAATTTGGGTGGGGTGGAAGAAACAGTCAATTCTGGAACCAAATAGGTGAGAATCGTATTAGACTATCGACAATTAAATGAAAAGACAATAAATTATAAATTTCGTATTTCTCAAATTAAGGAGATACTTAACAGCTCAAGATTGAAATAGGCTATCCGTAGAACGAAGAGGAAAAGTTGGCGAGACTATGCGGCTAAAATGACACATAGGATCACACTAAGGATGTATGGGATAAGTTCCCTAGTGAGAGGCTATAGAGTACAAGGCCCAAATACTGTGTTAGATGACATAGAGAGAATAGAAGTGTCTGTTTCCAAATGTTGATGGATGTTAGAAACAATTTGAGCGATAGGAATGAATTTTTGTTACCTGATAAAGAAGGTGTTTTAGAAATATCCAAATCTACCACCCCCGGAACTAACAGAGTCAGTTATATAATGATTGGTAGATTGTAATTCGAGGCCAATGTGGCCTTGCTTCGAATTCTCAATCAAGTATGGATGAGTATTCAGGTACCGGAAAAATGGAAGGAAAGCAGAGTGGTACCTATTCTTGAAAGGGATCGGGATAGAAATCTGGCAACAAATTACAGGGGAATACTATATGAATGGTATAATGAAAGGTGTCGTATAGATAAATTTGTGAATGAGGGTAATTTGTTGCCGGATACCAATTTTGGTTTCGTTGCAATCACTCTGTTAATAAATGTGTAGAAAAGTTTATGTGGGAAGTAAAAAAAGTAAAGAAGCATGTTGTGGCGGTATTTTTAGATATCAAAAGGGCATATGATTATGTGGTCCCAGGGAAACTCTATCAGGTTCTTAAGGGGACTTGGGTTTTCCTGGGAAAATTTGCAAATGGGTGTATGCGTTTATGAATGAGAGAAAGTTAGTGTTGTGTGGTAGCGGGTATAGGTTGGAGGGAGCGGTGGATAAGGGCTTCCTCCAATGCCGTAAAATCTCACCGACTCTCGTCGACCTGTACACGACCTCAATTCATAGGTTTAACTCCTCGAACAGGGTCATTCTACAATTTGCGGATGACTTTGTACTGATTGGCAAGGGGATGATCATTGAGCAGGCCTTGGGTCGCGCTCAAGAATGTTTGAATCAGGTAACATACCGAATTGAAGGTGTAAAATTGACTAGGTACTTGGGAATGTGGATTGCTAAGCGATTGAATTTTAGAGTCCATATGGATAGATTAGCCGATGAATGCAAGCGCTGATTGAATGTGATTAAAAGGGTGAGCAAATCGAAATGGAGAGGGAGGGACACAAACGTCACAAAGAAGACAAAGGTCACCTAATGAACTTTTACTTTACCGTGAACTCCTTTAAATATCTGGGGTTACAATTAGACTCGCAACTAATTTTGAAAGAGCATGTGTATAATTTAAAAAGTAAGTTGAGCAGCAGATGACATTACGCTCATTTTACTATTTGGAGAAATATTTGTAGTCCTAAATTTATGAAGTGCCTATACTATGCTCTAGTCGATTCTCACCTTCAATACGGAATTGCATTTCGGAGTGGTATATACTTATCAAATATTAAGCATTTGAACTCGGTTCAGAAAACAGGACTCATTAACTTCCAGCCAAAAAACTGCGCCATTTTTTCCGTTGTTTGTTAAATTAAAAATTTTGCCGTTTTCGGTACCTTTATGTTTTCAAAGTGTTAAAAGCTTTCTGTATAATTAGCGGAAATATTAAGAATTCCTTTTCATAATTAGGAGCATTTTAAAAGATTCTACTCATATACCGCCCTGAAATTTTATAGTCAATTTACCACACACAATACCCCACTATCGCCACTGCCTCCAGGCTCTCATTCTTTTAAACAAGAATGGGTGAAATAAGAAATCTGGGTGTGGGGCGGGTCACGCTAATTAGTGGCGGATGGGTCGGATCAAGGTGTTATGCGAACTGTACCGATGATCAGCCTGGCTGGGGACCCAACTAAAAATAATCGCTCAGTCCTGAACGGAGCCCTCTGGATACCTGGCGACCTTAACTTGTATGTAGCCTTACCCATGTATACGGATCTCTGCACTAGCGGACCATCATTTTCTCTGTTACTCGGGAGAATAAATATGGATTCGAAAAAATCAAATAAAATTATAAAAGTGGCCAGCACTTCTCAAATGCTGGTGAAGACGGGGGTCTGTGACTCCAGCCGTCAGGGTGGTTAACACTGGTTCCGAGGCTTGTAAGCCAGGCGCTAGTGGTAGTGGAGAAAAGGAGAAAGTCATTGCTCCTTCGGTTCGGAGATACAGGCATTCAGCCTTCCGTGTCTAGGACAAATTGGCTACAGTCCCGGAGGAGCAATGGACGGATAGTTGCATAGCCGAGGGGAGCAATGCACGTAAGGAGGACATTGGGTCTAAAAAACCTAGTGGGGTCTAGTGAGGAGGGGGATGGAGGACTGGATGCTGAGAGGAAACGAGCCAAGCTCCATGTGAGACAGTCACCGAAGGGACATAAGCTCTTTAGCGACATCGTAAAGGAAGGTGAGGTGATGCTAGCCATCGTGGACGAGAGCCATGAAGAGGGGAGCATCACTGGAGCAAAATGGAGGTTGGAATTTAACGAACTGAACTGCTGTTTAACGAACTGAATGCGGGTTGGTATCAGTGATGGCTGAAACCGACCGCGTGTGTAGATCAAAGATCGGCCTTTTTGTATAGGAAGGCGATCGAGGAGTTAGGCGAGGTATGGCCAGGAGCGAATCTTAGGGCAGTTCCGAAGGAGGAGATACCGAATAGACCTAGGGCAATGGTCTGGATTCCCACGGAGCCGGCTAACTTGGGTGCATCCTTGGAACTGGAGGATTGTCAAGCAAGAGGAGTCCGAGGGCAGTTTCAGATTATCAATTATGATAATCAATAAGAAATCCCTGGCTCCCCTGTTAAAAACCAAAGAGGCTATAAACTTCGGCTTTAGCTCTGTCATTCTTAAAGTGTTTAGAAAGGACGAGGTCGGAGTAAAACCGAGCATCGCGCCGCCCGAGAAGGAGGAGCAAGAAGTGCAGCCGGTTGAGGGAAGCTCGACGAGTGGTACCTCTCCAGAGGAAACATCGCAGGTAGTGGCGAACCCTAGTGACTATCTCTAGACATAGGGAGGGGGACACATCGGACTCTGAGGGGGGATATGGGCCACTCTAAGTTTAGGGACTGTGGAGGGAGTGAGGCGGAGGATACCGTCAGCTCCGTCGGGTCCCATTAACAGACATAGCACGGCTGTCGTGATAAGGTCAGTAAATACTGTTACTAATGATCAGGTTTGTGCAAACAAATCTACACCACTTCTCAGACTTGCTAAATCAGGGGAGGATATAGTTCTGATCCAAGTCTGCGAGCGAAGAGGTACTCCCATTTTACGCTTGTGGGACGGAAAAGAGCAGATCATGTATACTGGCAGAAAATAATATAAATGTTTTTCTACTTCCGCTGTATTGCAATAGGGACGTAACTGCGGTCTGTATAGAGATGGACAGGAGGAGATTCTGGCTTGCAGCCGCATTCATGGACTTTGAGAAGCCAGTGCCGCCAGATTTACTGTGGGCACTTGTTTGTGACACGGAAAGGAGGAAGGTGGGTGTTATTCTAGGGTGTGAGTGACGCGAATGCGCATCATACCATCTGGGGTAGCTCGGACATCAATGACAAGAGTGAGTTCCTTTTCGAATTTCTTCTAAGAACTAACCATATTGTTAGTAATATAGGTCGGGAATCCTCCTTTAATATTAGCAATAGACAGGAGGTTCTGGATGTTGTGTTCTGGTCTCCGACTTTATTTCACCTATGTCCAGGGAATCGAGAGTAACGATGGAGCATTCTTTCTCTAACCATCGGTACCTAACGTTTAAGCTCAATTTCCAAATTACAAATCAGTGCGTGTTTAGAAATCCCCGAAGGACAATATGGTGCGTATATAAGGAGGTATTGGAGGGCAAGATTCCATCTAGAGTTCCAGGATTCCTCGACACGGGTAGTGATCTGGATTAAATGGTGGGCACTCTTACTAAGGCTTGCAATACCTCTATGAGGAAAGCTTTCCCATTAACAAAGCTGACGGGAAAGCGAGTGCCGGAAACTCTGTGGGTCTGCTTCCAATAGAGCGAAAAGATTGAGAGAAAGTCAAAACTAGGACTCCTATAAGGAATGTCTCAGAGTATACGAAAGGGAAACAAGAAAGGCACAAAGAAATTCGTGGAGGCTCTTCTGTGGTAGAATGGAATGGGTATCAGATACCTTGCGTTTAAGAAAGATTCTCCCTACTAGTCCAGCTGTTCCAGGCTACCTGATAAAATCGGAGGGCGAATGGACGGTTTCTAGTGAAGAGACTCTTGATTTTTTGATAGAAACTCGCGAGGTCTTTGATTGCCTGCGGGTCTAGGTTACTCCCAACCACTAGTGGTGTCCAATTTTTGTGTACAGGGGATATTCTGAATATACACGGAAGATAAAATGGGCTATTAAAAGTTTTAAGTCCTTTAAATCAGCTGGTCCGGATGGGATTGTGGCAGAAATTCAGAAGAACTCGCAGGTCTTACTTCTCAGGCTGGAGGTTATCTTCAAAAGGTGTCTGAAGCTGGGGTACATCACGAAGAAAAGGAGGGAGGCTATGGTGATCTTCATCCCGAAGGCGTTTAGAAGCTCGCGCAGCAAGCATAAGGACTTAATACCAATATATTTGTCATCTTTTCTGCGGAAAACCATGGAAAGGTTGCTGGATATCCATATTCGTTCAAGAGTTATACCCAGAAGCTGGGCACAGTCTCAACATGCGTACCAAAAGTGTAAGTCCGTGGACACGGCGTTACATGCCTTGGGTCGGGAAATTGAGAAGTCAGGTTGGAGGTAATTAGGGAAGGATTGTTGCCACTTGAGGTTGAATACCCAATCGCAGACGGGTTATAGCCGTGATGGGGAAAGTGTTTGTTAGAAGGCGGGTTGTTCGGGGAACACCTCAGGGAAGTGTCCTATATCCTCCTCTTTGGAATGTAGTAATCAATGGACTACTTTTGAAACTGGAGGGCGAAGGCATAGGCGTTGTTGCTTATGCCTATGACATGGCGATAGCCATCTCGAGGAAGCACCTACGTACCATCACAGATGTGATGCAGAATACATTATCAATCACTGCGGGTTGGGCCAGAAGATGTGGATTGGAGATAAACCCATCTAAAACAGAGCTGGTCCTTTTCACTCTACTGTAGTAGTCCTGTTTATTCCACGGTACTTTGACACTCTATTCTTGCAAACATGCCATCGGAAGGAAATGGAATGTGAAACCGAAGCTGGTGCACTTGCTTTACACGGCAGTGGTAATGCCCGTACTACTATGGGGTAGTAGAGGGTAGCCTGATTGCTTATAATTGGAGTGTTGATTACGACCCCCATTAGTATCTTAGAGGTTTTGCTGTACCTTTTCCCGTTGGATATTATTGGTAAGCAATTAGCGTTTAATACGTCCGCTTGGCTAGCAGCGATTTTGAGGTGGAAGTGCCTGCAAAAAAGGGAACTCAACTATAGCCAATTTTGTGAGGGATGATCTGGTGAATTCGGATTATATAACACCCCTTTTGTGCTTTGGCAAGCGTTTAAAGGTGATTCTCCCCTCTACGGCTCCAAGCTCGATGGTAGAGTGGGAGTTGGTGTGTTCTATGGGAAAGCAATTAAATGTAAGTTTATCTTTTCGTCCACCTGATCACTGCAGCGTGTACCAGGCTGAAGTTATAGCGATTGAAGAGGTCATGAACTGGTTGAAGCAGAGTGTAATATCGGTTACTGATATCACTATCTGCGTGGACATTCGGGCGGCCATTAAGTTTCCCTGGCAGCAGTTGCCTTGGCAAATGCTAGGTGGCTCGCCAATCTGACTGGAACGCTAGCGAAGGTAGTATAGCTTGAGCTGAGCTTGAAGCGATCCAAGATCTTGATCACACTTAGGTAGTTTGATTTAGGTAAAATAGTAAGGGTACTTACCGGACACTGCCGTTTTGGAGATCATGCGAGAAGGCTGGGTCTGGATGCAAATTACTTCTGCAGAAGCTGCTCATGTCCTGCGCTTGTTGACGAAAGACATGATCACTTGGGCAAATACACTATGGACAGCCTCCCTGATATCAAAAGCTTTAATGTGCGAGATCTTTTGCGCTATGTAAATAGCACTAGATGGATTTAAAGGGAATTTAATGATGTCGGATCCTGTGGTATCACAATGGGTCAAAACTGGCCTAAGCGTGCGATCGCAACCACTGAAACGTATACCTAATTTACCACACACAATTTACACAGCAAATAATATTCATGGATTAGCAACACAATAATTTTGTTAGTCTGAAATGTTTGTTTAAATTGTTAATTATATAATTAGTCTAATGTAGATTATTTTACTTTAGTTTGTCGATATGATACTGTTGAATTCATGTTTTAATTTTCTATAAGTTGTTCATTTTTATTTTTACTTACACAATTCTAGGTTTAGTAATAATGCTTAAGTGAATTTAGAATCGTAGCTCCGATACTTTTTTTTTGATAAATTAGGAGTTTACTAAACTAGTTTTATCTCTAAAATTATTAACTTAACGAACACTTTCACTAACAGCTGCCACTGCATCAGGAATACGAACTGGATAAACATGTTGGTACGGTCTACTACCTTCCACTACCCTCCTACCTTCTCACGTAATTTACGAAATGTTGTTGTTTTTGAACGACTATTTTCCAAAATGCGTTGTTGTGCTAACAACACTCATATTTATGACTTTTTATATGTCAAACAATTTTTTTTAAACAGATAACATTAAGTACTAAAATTTATCGATTGTAAAAAGGGCCAATAGATGGCTCACCCTGTATTATGCGATTATCGTTCTCATAATCAAATAATATTTACGACGGGAACATCATATTATTATCTATATGTATGTATCTTTATCAAATAAAATCGTTAAATAAATATTCACCTCATTTTGCATCCTCCGATGTGCACACACCCGTAAATATTTAACTGTGCGTCACACGACAATTTGAGTGTGGGTGTTTAAAATCCGAACAAAATATTTCGTTTATTTTATATTTAGGTTAAGGGATTACAGTAAATAATTCATCTGTGACTTACCTGAAACGAGAATAAATAAGAAAACAAAAAAAAGTTCTAATATTAAAAATGTGGTACTCTAAACATGCAAATTATAAAATTATTGTTAAACGGCCAATTTTATGAGCCAAAAATATGTTTTGAAGCAGAACGCATTCATAAATTTAACGCTACTTTAAAAATTCTAAAAAATTAAAGAGCTTTTTAATGCTTTAGGACAAAATAGCTACATATACGCATACATTCAACACAAATCAAAATAGAATATAAAATTACTTTTGTATTGGTATGGCTGTAATGAATGATATATCAATTTGATCTAACACCTTAGGCTGATTAATAACCTGATACGTGCGATGGTGTAAATAATAGAAATGTCTTCCAAAAGCTGTTTTGACATATGTGATTTTGTATTTTATCTATAAAAAATAAGGAAATATTTTAAATTTATGTATTTTCGTCCTTTTACGAGTCGCATACACACGTTAACAATAATAATAGTTTTCATGCAAAAATAAGCGTTACTAATATTAACACTTGCTAGTGTAACTATAAATGACTGACTAAGACATAGTTTCTGAGATTAGCTCGGAGAAACATTCAGCTTGACAGACAGATTCTTATTTATTTTTTATATGTACGCTAGAGTTCAACCGCTTTACCACTCGACCCGGAAGGCTATTTTGCGACTCCTTTGATTGATTTCAAATGCTCAAATGTCAGAAAGACGGTTATAAATAATTTTTAAGAGTTTGGTGTCTTAAAAAGCCAACATTTCACCATTCAATTTGAGGACACACATCCATAATTGTTTGTACTAAAGTCAAAAATTTGTTGAAAAATTCTATTTAATCCAAAAAAATGTATTTGCAATTTTCTTGCTATTTAAGCCTATTAAAATTAGCCGAAAATGTTCAGCCGAAAAATGTCGATAATGTAGATTCAAACTAATCAAACGAAAATGACAGCCGGTAATTGTCGATAACATGTGCATCGAAAACTCCAGCCGAAAAATGCCGATAATGCAGATACAAGTTTTATGTCGGAAATCAATTAATTATATTATACATTTTTATTTTGCTGTTCGTAAAAAACAACTACAAAAATTTAAATAAGAATTTTTAATTCGAAACATTTAAAACAAATTACCCAAAGCAAATTTTTCGAAGTGTTTTATTAGATGTTTGGGGAGGTTAAATGGGACATCTATTGTGACATACAAGTCAATTTTCATGTGGGGAGTCCGAGAAAACTCGATTGAATGCACAACAATTGAACATTTCGCGCACAACATTGCGACGAATTCGGCATAAAGACCTTGGAATGACACCGTATAAAGTTCAATTGGTTCAGTAATTGAAGTAAAGAGACCACTCATTGCGTTTTCGGTTCGCTGAGTTGGTTTGCGATCGACTTGAAGAAGTTGCCGATTTTGGCAAAAAAATCATCTTTTCGGATGAGGCGCATTTCCATCTTGGCGGCTATATAAACAAGCAGAATTATCGACTTTGGGGCACGGAGAACCCGCAAGTGATCGTAGAGAAGCCGATGCATCCTCAACGAGTAACTGTTTGGTGTGGGTGGATTTTGGTCCGGTGGCACCATTGGGTCATTTTTCTTTGCAAATGAGCAAGGAGCCGCCTTTACAGTGAAAGATGAGCGCTACCGCGCCATGATAAACGATTTTTTTGTTCCTGGCACTTGCAGAGGAGGACATAGGCAACATTTAGTTTTAACAAGACGGCACTCCGTGTCACACAGCACATGTTTCAATTGATCGCTATCAAGAACAATATTCGCATTGCCATTGAAGACATAATGCCGCATACCATCGAAAATGTGCTCAAAAATTGGACCGACGGTATGGGGTACGTCAAGGCCAGCCGAGGCAGTCATATGAATGAAATATTATTCCATAATTAATCGGAAGAATTGTTCTTTACAAGAAAAAAATAAATTTGAAAAAATATTAAAATTTTTTATTTTATTGCATTTAAAAAAAAATTATTTGGCCCATCCTATATCGCACACACAAATTTTGAAAATTTCTTAAAATTGACCGTTTAAAGTGTCATGGCTGGAAATAGATTCAGATGATAGGCCTTAATAATGCTCACATGTGGAAAATCTTTCAGGTCAATTTTCATGTTGGGAGTCCGAGAAAACTCGGTTGAATAAAACAAATAAAATGGTTAAGAAATCCACAGAAATACCCAGCCCAAAAATGCCAATAATGCAGATTAAATTTAATTAAGATTAAATGACAGTCGAATAATGTCGATAATGCAGATATAAATAATTTTTTGTTCAACTTGAAAATTTACCTCAAATATTTTCCTGGTATAAGCATCATTAAGATTTATCATTTGAATCTATTTCCAGCCATGACACTTTAAACGGTCAATTTTTAGACATTTTCAAATTTTGGGTGTGCGATATATTCAATCAACTGTTCCCGGACTCCCAACATGAAAATTGACCTGAAATTTTTGAGGTTTAGCTTCATATATTTCTTCGAGTTGTCTCAGTAGTAAAATAGTTTTGTATTATAGGTTTAATGCATTTAATGCAACAAACTAAACATTTTGGGTTTAAGAAGAAATTACCTTTTAACACCAAATGTATTTATCTGATTGAACGACATTTTTAGGCTATACATGGATAAGAATCTGTCTTACCGACTTTTACTGGCGGAAAATCCGTATTGTTTTTAATCTATACATTATCGACATTTTCGGCTGGTATATATTAGTTGTTACTTCCGAATCTGCATTGCTGTCATTTTTCGGCTGAGTAATTTTAGCTGTTACGGCCGTATCTACATTATCGACATTTTTCGGCTAGAGCGAGTCGGCTAACTTTAACAGTATGCTATTTAATGATAATTCACGTAATAAAATACAAATAAAAATGAAACTGTTTATAGGTATATTGGATGTAAAATTTAGTTTTATGGATTTTCTAAGAGATGGCGTAACTTTAGTACTAACAATTATTTTACAATGACATCTACGGTGTTTTAAAGTGATGACATTCCATATTAAAATTTAGTTTGTCATTATTCGTGACAGCGTAAACAACATATTTTTTAATCCCATTTAAACATGTCGAGATTCGTATCAACATAACAGCATTTGCGGGAAACAATCCTTTTTTGCTTTAATTAAAAGAAAAAGCTTAAAGAAACTTATGGTGAACATGCAGCAACTCAACAGACTTGCGAAAACTGGTTTAAACGATTCAAAAGTGGTGATTTTGATATCAGTGACAAAGAACGTTCTGACCAACCAAAAAAATTCGAACATGAAGAATTGGAAGCATTATTGAAGGTAAACTCAGCTCAACCAGCAGCCATAAGCAAACCCATGTTGAAACCCTTTGTGAATGATAATCATCTTAGTGGACCAACATTTATCACAAAATGTACGTAAAATTAAGTTTCATTCCTACGCCATATACCACACACTAATTCATATATAATTTTATAGAGAATCCTTTGACTATACTACTGTGGCCAAAAAGTAGTAAGAAAGTTAATTTAAATTTCGCGCGAAAACCATTCGCCGAAATATTTTTTCTATGTTGGTATGACTGTCAGTGACATCTGTGCGAAATGTCATATCAAAATAATCATTAGTGTTTAGTATACGCTTGTCTTTCTGAAGTACAAAAAGTGCATTCGGCGATTTTTACAATGAGTGAAATTATTCAACAAAGAAGTTCCATTAAATTTTGTGTGCGGAATCAATTTTGTGGTGCCGAAATGTTCAGAATGTCGCAAAAGGCCTTCGGTGATAATTGTATGTCGCGAGCAAGGGTTTTTCATTTGTACACATTGTTCAAAGAGGGTCGAGAACGTGTTGACGACGAACCACGTCTAGGACGGCCATCAACATCAAGTGATGATCAACACGTTAATAAAATCAAGGAATTGGTGCTCGAGAATCGACGATTAACAGTCAGAGACCTTACTGGCATCGTTGAAATATCAGAAGGAACAGTGAAAGACATTTTGAAAGATCATTTTGGGCCTAAAAAAAGTGAAAGCACGATTGGTTCCAAAATCACTCAACTTTTTGGAAAAACATCGTCGCGTTGGCGTCTGTGAAACAATGCTTTCCGACTACCAGGATGTCATGAAACGTATTATAACTGGCGATGAGTCATGGATCTATGCTTACGATCCAGAAACAGACGATCAATCGGCCGAATATCGTGCCAAAGGTGAGCCGAAGCCGAAAAAACCACGTCAAAGCAAGCCAAAAATCAAGGTGATGTTGACAGTTTCATTCGATTATCGGGGTGTGTAGTGCACTCCGAATTCCTTCCGACCGGCCAAACTGTCAACAAGGAATACTATTTGAGTGTTATGCGTCGTTTGCGCGAAGCTATTCGTAAAAAGAGGCAGGAATTATGGGTCGACCACTCTTGGTTCTTGCACCACGATAATGCACCTTCTCATACTGCATTGGTTCTACGTGATTTTTTCGCCAAAAATTCCATCCATGTCGTTCCGCAACCACCGTATTCGCCTGATTTAGATCCGTGTGACTTCTGGCTGTTCAGCAAACTCAAACGACCGCTCCGGGGAAACCGTTTTGAGTCAATTGAAGACATTAAACGTGAATCGCTACGCGCATTGGAGGATATTCCGGAAATTGACTTTAACAACTGTTTCGAGGATTGGAAAAAACGTTGGCACAAGTGTATTGAGGCCGGGGGGGAAGGGGATTACTTTAAGGGGGATGATACAGATTTCGAAAAATAAATAAAGAATTTTAAAGTTATGAACTTCGTCTTACTGTTTTTTGCCCACAGTATTATACCCAAAAATATGAAACTGTTCGACTTTCTTCATTACTCATGAAAAACGAAAAAATGTTTCTCAATGGTAATAAGAAGTCATGGAAGGTTATGAGAATGCTTTTGTATACGTTGATATCGTTTTTGGTTACGACATGTATAAGACAATTAATCGTTCAAACGTTGTTTGTTAAAACTAAATTGTGAGCTTACTTAAATCAATCAACAATTATTTACTTACGCTTAAACTGTTGATCAATAATTCAATTAAATGATTGATCTTGAAACAACCAATAAAACAGGGTTGCTTATATTTGCAGACATTTTGATAGAAGCTTTTACCTTCTGTCTGTTAAATAAGATTAAACTTACTGAATAGAGTAGTAAGGTGAATTAGGTTAATCGCTGTTTGTTCGTTATGCAATTCTAAGTCGTTCAAACGATTTGAACCAAATATGGCACAATCCTGTATTATATCGATCGATCAGTTGATCATATCGACAGTTAATCGTGAAAAGTGAGATAATATAACATTTCGACAAGATTTTTTTTGGCGGATTTGATTTGAGCTTGAAAAGTGAAATTTAAATCTAAAATTCAATAATGGTGGAAAAAATAGTGATAATTTTGTTTACGATTTATTTAAAAGTCTAAGAATTCCCGACGCGATAAAAGATCTTCTGCGTTATGTAGGTACTAGGTGAAAAAATCCTCACTGTCCAATGATATCGATGGTTATCCTTGCTGTGAAATAGAACTCAGAACAATTAGAAATAAAATCTTGGGCGAGCCCAACGAAGTTCTGAAAGTGTATGGCGTTAGAGTATGAGTCCATAAAAGGCAATCTAATCACACTACACTGATAAACGTAACGAAACAAATTTGGTGAGGGACTTAGGCAGGAATTCATAAGGCAACCACACGATGGAGAAATATTTTGCAACATGAAAACAGGGACTAACATTAAACTCGTACCTGTTCGGCAAAATTTCGTAGTATCAAAAATTCGGAATAGCTATACCAATTCCAGCCAATGGGTCCCCAAAAGACCTGGTCTCAATAATTATATACAAGTAAAGATCAGCAGGAAGTAACAGGAGAGTGCTATGAAGAAGAACCTCAGCTGATCTAGGTGAAAATGAAGTGGACGATGAACATTTTCATTCAAAAGCCTTCCATCCGGGATCGGATACCGAGATATGTCAATAAACATCAAATGTATACTTTTCCACATATACACCTAAACAAAAACAAAATATAAAAAATCTTAATAGATACGGGATCAAATAAATATTTCTAGAACCCAGAGTTCGTTCTTCTCTTACGAATGCGTTCCATATTTCCAATTTAAGTGAACTATGTTTAACGATCAGCAGCGAAACCAAAATGTCGATGTTAATAGGATTGGAGATGATGCAGCAACTAGGCGTAACCTTAAACCTTACTAAATCTGTTCTTAAAACCGACAAGGTCGAAATTTCGCTATTATTTGATCCTAATTATTCCACGAAGGTTTACACTATCAGGTTGATGTAGACAATGTGGATATACAAATCACCCCGAAAATCGTAAACGACAAATTAATCATATCGAAGGGAAACTATCACTGCAAAGATTGGTATACAGTTTTATAAATTGTTAATTACGGTAACAAAACGCTTACTAAAAAAGTCAAAACCGATCAAAGCCGAATTATTCTAGAAAACATATGAAGTAGAATCCAATCACCGTAATATTCAAAACCGCGAAACACCGATTCAAGGTAAAACTGTCTATAATTTATTTACAACAGAACATTTTAACGCAGACGCAAAGGCAAAGTTATCACTATATCGATAGCGTTATCGATAAGTTGATACAAGATGAAATCATACGTAAGAGCATCTCATCCTGGTCGTCCGTCCAGCGGAAAAATGAAGCTGCGATTATTGATAGAAACTAATCGCAAGGAAGGCTATTGAAGATCGGTATCCTCACCGAAAACTGGATAAGTTATAGAGGAATTCCACTAGGTAGAGGTGATAAAGCAAGACATCCATAAAATCGCATTTTTCGTCGACCACGGAATACATAAGATTTGGTTTAAAGAATGCTTCTTAAACTTTGCAAAAGGTCATGGACAATGGGTTAGGTGTTCTTAAAGGTAAATCTTGCTTGTGTTACATGGATGACATTGCAGTATTCTCGACGTCACTCCAAGCGCACATTGAAAACTAAAACCAAGTGTTCAACAAATTAAGAAAGACTAATTTAAAAGTTCAAATGGACAAAACGGGCCATATTTCGGGCCATATTATTACCTGCGATGGGGCTAAACCTAACCTTAAAAAAATCAATGCTGTTAAGGAATTTTAGCAATTAAACCTAGAACCAGTCAGATAGATTTACTCCGAAATGAACGGCTACTCTTTTTAAGAAGCCGTGTGAACGATATCACAGCTACCACGACAATAGGAGACGAAAGCCCCACACACAGCAACAACAAAACCAATCAAGGCAAATTCAAACAGCTAAGATGCACCAAATCAAATGCTAATTAACCACGTTATGATTACAAAACCCGCAGATTTTGGTTCATCACCAAACACACCAGCAGACATTTTGCTTATACGATGACGCCAAATAGCAGTTCACAAAAACGTGAAAATAGAAGCTAGAAGAACCCAGAAGAACAACGGATTTCCAAGAAAGAAACTTACTCGTGACTGAATGAGTGGAATAATAGATCCAAAAGTAACCGAGTTAGCCTACAAGTTGCACCCTAAAAATCCACCACGAATACGAATACGTGTAAAATTAATCCCTGGACAAAACCATTACTGTAATGGTAACATAGAAACAAAAATAAAGATCGGTAAATACAGCCAAGTGTCATCAAAAGAAAAGAAAATAATCCACGGTGAAAACGAGAATAAACCAACATTTGCCAGTGATTACAAGATCATCTATGATTGTGCGAACAAAAATAACGTGATTATCATGAAGAAATTTGTATTATCTACACCAGGTAGATAATTAATATTCGACACGTGTAGACAATGTGCGTAGAAAATTAATAAAATGGCGTCGACAATGTAGATCATGTAGTCAATGTCGAAAATTATTATTTCTTTTAGCAATTCTATGGTTTGTTTGTTAATGGGACCATTTCGAGATCGAGTTCATTCTTACTTTACATTTAAAAATTTGACCCCAGATTTTTACATGGTAATGAAGCACATGTATATGGTATTAACGGTAATTGTGAAATTGTTCACCTAAATACCTGTAATATTGTGTATCCACTTTTAGAAAAATGGTGGCATGGGGATGCAGTAAATTGCCACGCGCCTGTGGCAGGTCGGCCGTTAGCCAATACCGTTCCGGCTGACTAGTAAAACCATATAAAATAAGGCTCGGACAAAGGATAAGACCATAAAAGGCTCGGAAAATGGAGTGAGCCGGAAAAATTGATGTTTTTTTATGTATGATTTAGCTGGTTCAGTATAATTTCAATACATTTACAGAATCCCACGTTAAAAAGAAGAAAATTTTATAAAGTTAAATTTTTAAACCAAATCAAGGGTTATCAGATTGTTAAAGTACCTACTACAATGTTCAACATCATTACCATAATAAAATAGTAAAGCACAAAAAAATGCCAGGCAAATAATGATCATATAAAGTTTCTAGGTTATTAGGATTATTAAATGCTACAATATGACGGTTGACCCATTGGATATTTCAAACAATATTTTTCCCCCTTTATCTCCAATTTAGGAGCATCGAAACTCTATTGCTACTTTTGCTAGCGTCATTCATTTCCATGTTACAGATGGTCGTCCGATTTTCCTTTTCCATTGTGGATTCCATTCCAAAGAACTTATCATGCCATTCTTAGACTTCCTCAGAGTGGCCAATCCATCTTTACTTGCGCTTTCTTATTTCGATGCCACCGACTGCTGGATTCATTTGCCTAAGGAGCTCAATATTTGTTATTTTCGCTATATTTGGTTTCGCAACCGTACAGTTGCGGGATAGGATAGATGTGTTTCAGACTTTGTGTAACATGATGGATGTTGTTCAGGATTTGCTGATTTTATTTTTTTTATATCTCCATCTGTGCCACCCGTTTTGGCTAGAGTATAAGCAAGGTATATAAATTCATTGACCTCTTCTATTTCTTCTTGGTTGATATTTATAGGAGTGTGTACTGTTGTGTTTAGCTTCATCGTCCTGGTTTTCCAGATATTTATTTTGAGGCCAACTTATTTTGATCGATTTGATAGCTTCTGTACTTTATGTTGCATGTCGGCGTGTTCGATTAATTTCTTTGGCATGCAAATTTCATAAAGTGCCTTCCATATTGCGTTCCGTTTTGCGGTCTTCTGGCGTACTGGTGAATTGCAATCGTAAGACTGCTCAATGAAGATGCGTATTGTGTTAATATGATATGATCGGTGAAACTTTGCCCTTGTCTGAAACCAGCTTGTTTCTTTCTTAATTTTCGGATGACTGTTGGTGAAATTCTATGTAGGCTGACCATTTCTATATCTTTATAGTTATGTTGAAGAGGGATATGTCCTGCCCATTTTTGCATTCCCTTCTTATGAATCGTTGTAAGCCTTACATTTTTTTGACGTTAAGCCTTGTATTTTTTCACGGTATTAGACCGGAATTCCATGCTTCTGTTATTACAAGTGTAACAGCTTTTGCAGTTTCCGACCTATCTCCTTTCATATTTCAGCTTGTATATGGCCCCAAAATATTCCTTCCATTCCTGAACAGATGCATACCTTATTGTTAGGACTTTTTTTTAGGTATGCGCATGTTTCGGCTTGCTGCGGCCACTCCTTGCCATTTTCTTGATTTATCGTACCTTCTCTTCATATTGATGTTTCAGCTCTAACGTATGTTTTTGCATATTTGCAACGTGTGTTGCTAGCGTCCTTCAATTTTCTTCCTAATTTTATGACTGATCCAGAATTTACGTCTGAATTCTTGGTACTCATACGAGTGTGTTGGTAGCTGCTTCCATATAGGCTTCTTCGATTTGTTTACACTGTTGCTCTATACTGATGGCTGTTTCTTAATTGGTTTGAAGGTTGAGCTTGAGCGCTTCGTAACATGTGTTTCTTGTGTCGGGTTTCTTGTGATGGCATCTTTTAATATGTCGACTGGGCAATGTGTAACATGTTGAAATGTCGTGAGAAATTTCTTATTGATCATTACGTGATCTATTTTTGTGGGAAAATTTACTGACTCCTATGAATAGTTGGTTTCTGATGCGAAGTCGATGGGTGTGTCGTTCGCCATTATTTATTGCGCGCAGAGTCTAATGGTTGTTTTCCGAGGCGTCTTTTGTTCGGGTACATCAGTGTATATTAGGTAGCGTTTCGTAATTTTGAATGAAAGCTCGTTACGATTATTCTGCTATTAACTGGCTTCTATTCCACCAGTGCCTTCTTCTTTGCTATTCATCACGTCAGAGTATATAATCAGGTAATTTACTTCCCTTGTGTTTATTTCACCACTGTTTTTCCATCTCACTTCACTGAGACCGATAATTTCGATTTTGTAACGTTTCATTTCTTTCTCCAATTGTGCTAGCCTTGTTGCTTCTGTTAGAGTTTTAATGTTCAAATTTCAGATTCGTGTCCGTGTATACGGTAGCGATAGCCGAGGGCTGATATTTGCGATTTGCTTTATTTATTTTAGTATTCATTTTTGTAATCATTTTGAATTCAGATTAATTAATTATTGGTCCAATCCTAAATAGGGCTTCTGAGCAAGGCTTACCAGGAAGGGAAGTTTCGTTCCATTGCATATTATTTACCTTCTTTTATAATTATCCCAAAATGTGATCCAAATTTGTACTAACCCAAGCAATAGTTGCTTGATGTTAGTGATGAAGTTGTTAATGTCTTATCTACCTCCGCCACTCGTCCCCCATTTCAAGCAACAAAACTCCTGTGAAAAAGGACAAGGAAAACAAACGTAGATTGATAATTATTTGGTGAATGTCTCAGACAAATGTAGTCCTGAGCTGACTAACTTAGACAAAATGGATATCGCTTACAATAAAAGATCGCCACCTGTATCGGACAATTTTAGTCTGGAAAAATCACATTTTCTGCACGTCACATGGTTTTTTGATTTTTGTTTAATATAACACAACCAAAAACAGCAAAATCAATAAAATAAAACTCATTTAACCTACAAATTTTATAGTACCCCAACTACGTTGCTCAAGGAACGAACGCTAAAATCAGAAATGAAGTATTTGTTTCGAACAGCGAATTACTTTTAAACCATAGCCGAATTTGGTCTCGTACAGCGGTATGCCAATCGATTAAGCTCAGGAAACTGCATTGTTAACCAACATTTTATTTGATATCATTGCAAAACTATCTCGATTTGAACCAGAATGCAAATTATTAATTTCTATAAAGCCAGCAGAAAAACGTCTTAGAAGATTCTCCTATTTTCCGGATTTCTTTTCGAAGGGTTACATTACCGCCAATACAGAATCGATTTGTAATCAGCAAATGTGACAGAATCGTGTAAACGGCTTGCATGAAAGTTACGGTAGCTAACTACCAGTGTACGCTAAAAAAATGCCAACTATTTACATTATAGCCAGGTTCTACAGGCGTTAGTAAAGTACTCGCAAGTACTTCTAGCTGCTCAACTACTCAATCAAAATTTTTGTTTTCTTATGTTTTACTTCTAATTAACAAATTTGCGTTCCATTGAACATATACTCACAAGGCCTTGCAAGTACTTTGCTAATGACAATGGAGGCCGAATATTATAATTGATTTTAAGTTAAGAAACCTGGATTTATAAAAAAATTTTGGTTTAGTGACCATTGACCAAGAAATTTCAATCTCCCCAATTTGTTTTATAAAAATAGAATTTTAACTGTCAACAATATATAGGTAAAGCCTAATTTACACTGGAAAACTATTAGATGACGAGACCTGGTACCGAAAAACAATGGAAATAACAACAAAAAAGCAATAATCTACATTGTCTACGAGTTGTCTACATATTCTACCAATTTTCGACATTGTCTACTCCAAAATCAATTGTTTACGCTATTTTCGACACCAACATGTAGACAATACAGAAATACGCGTGGACGCATAACACTCATATTATTACAGGCCCAAATATTCAAAGGCAACAAATATTAATCTAAAAATGCCATTGTGCGACTCCGTCGCATCAAAACAATTGGATGAAGTAACGTCGGTGATGACTTCGTCAAGGTGATACGGCGGAAAAGTCTACCAATATAGAGTATTGGAAAGTATTTCGCAAACTCATGTAATGCCAGTATCGTCCAACTAGCCTGATAATAATATCGAATCTTATTTTGTGGGCGGTGTCCACGCATTAGACACACGAGTTAATCTAAACCAACAATTTTGCGGATTTTTAAACCGTTTGTCGTTAAGTTGAAACTGGTGGCAATTTTATTGATGGACCCTTATAATGCGTTGAAACATATTATTTTTAAGAGCGTCTCTGTTAGAGAGAGACAGACTCCAAATCAAATGTAGTTATCCGGTAGATTATACAAATTTCTAGTACTAAGAGACAATACATTTACGAAACGATTCAATACACGTGCCAGTTTGAATTGATTATAAAACCATTGCTTTTTTGGTAACGAATGTGGTTGATGCGGTCTCATTTTATTAGATGTACTTTGCATTATTTTCCTATAAGAGAAATTTGCAATTTAGATAAAAACCGTTTTTAAAACGCAACAAAAATCAAAACTGTTGCGGCAGACAATTTTCACTCGAATAATATTGAATATTTTTGAACGATACACTTTTTGTTTGCTACTTTCGAATTTTAATGCATAAAGTGGTATTCCGTCTCAATTTTGCCAGCAATGGTGTACCAAAATGGTGTTGTTTCGTTTGTGGTGGAAAGATTATTTTGGGATGGATATCAATGTGCAGAGCATAAAATAATAAGAATACAATTTAAGTTTTGAATTTTCATATATTGGAATATTATTCAATTTAGGTATTTTACTTTTATGGAAAATTCTGTTTTTCCAATTTTCATATGTATATGCGGTTTTGATTTTTCATTATTATTATAACCAACATTTTTCCAAGTTGTACCAAAGTTTTTTTATATTTTGTATTTTATTGGCATCATGTGGTTTGTTTAGGTTCTGAATAAAACATTTTATGGAACAATGATTTTTGCAAACATTTGCATCGAGTGCATTTTAATAGTTCTTTGCAATTTATTTTTGTGGTTGAATGCTTCTCGGGGAGATGAACACAAAACACAATGTTCATACCTCATAACTCAATCAAGCAATATATTCGAAACAGAAGTTTCTACGAAACACTTTAAAAGTGCTTAAAGCTTATTTTAATTATGCCAATTTAGATTGTGTTTTAATGATGCAATCAAATCTCTTAAAGCACTTGTTTACGAAGTCCTAAGTAAACAATTAATTTGGTGATAATTAAGGTTTTATTGATTAAGATGTTCATCAACCTTGAATAAAAATGAAAAACTTTCTGTCTCCAACACTAAACTAAAAAATAAAACTGAGATTAACTTTTCCGCTTTTCATTTTTTTGGAAATGTATGCGTCATCCCAAAAAAATAAAAATGATTTATGGGGGTACGAAAAAATGTAGCGAAAACTCTATAAACAGACGACGACAAGCTTTTTATGATAAATCAAATAAATTGATAGGCGTAAACGATGCTGAGGCAGTATCATTGGGCATTATGGTCTCAATATTGTTTGCCCCAACAGACTACCAACAAAATTCGGTTTACTTAAAGTTTATAATCCGACCAGCATAATATTTTATGTTAATTAATGTAATATGTAAATATGTATATGTATATACGAGGTTGTATAAAGAAGGCACATTTTTATGTACATTATGTTCGTATCGATTTTGATTGGAATAAATAATTTTACATTGTCCTATCTATCTCTTTGATCTACAATAAACAAGAACAAAAAAGCTTTCTATCCACATTCGTACATACAAATATAGAATTTAGAAAGCTTCACAATACCCAACCGATTTATCTGTATATGAATAAATTGGAATTTAAATTTTTTTGCCGTTCATTCGTTCAAACTTTGTGTACATAGCCATACACAGCTCATTCATTTTATGTACAATGTACATAAAGCTCTATGTACTTGATGTTTATAGTTATTCGACTCAGTGTATGCCGTAGCTATAGAATAAAATAGTAGCAAAGTATCTTGTATATTCCAATTATATACGATGCTTTACTATTGTATATAATATCTTTTGTACTGTAATAATAAAGTGATGAGTTAAAGGAGATATTTAGTAGGAATTATGGTACCATACAACGTTCAATATTGATGAGAATTTTTGTAAAAATATTTATGTATTATAATAGCGTAGCACGTATATATATATATGATTCAGTGGATGAAAAATGAAAAGCGTTCGATAATATTGATTGAAATATTATTATGATGTATCGGGATATAACGATAAGCTTAACATTAAAATTTTATTTTTGTGTATATGTATATAGCTTAGCGTTAATTGAAAATGGATAATCTTATTCTACAGTGAATCCTTTTTATAATCGAGTGGTTTATAGCATTTTTCAGAGTATTATTGGATTCCACTGCGTGTAAATTTCCCTTCTGCAAGTCAGGATCTATTAAATTTATATTTACATTAATGTGTACAATTCATCCTAAGTTTTAAAAGTTGCAGCCAAAAGCCGCAATTCGGTAAGGCTAATAGTATCTCACACGTCGGTTAATAAGTACTAATCTTGACACATAGATTGCGCATCTAAAAAAAAATAGTCGTACATATGATTTTAATAAAGTGCAAACCTTGAAACGACAACGTACGTATGCATGAGTATCACACTGTTACTTCAAATTCAAATAGGAAAAAAATAAATCGTATTGGAAATTTTAGTACCATCATATGAGTTTTTTTAAAAATTGACGCAAACCTCAATTTAAATAAAAAATCTATAATATTTTCTAAAATAAAAATTTATGAACAAACTCAACCACGTATTGTGTAGAAATTATCGAGATTTTTATTGAAATATATTAGAACTTTAAAACGATAAGAATAAACATTTAAATGAAACAAGAAAAAGGTTTAAAATCAAACTTGAGTTAAAATGAGATCAGAATACTTAGAATATAAAACTGTGTATCAAAAAACCAGAAATCAAGCATTGTAAGCACCAAATGGTTTATTTAGGTCACTCAATAACCAACTTCATATACTAGCCATACGTGAGTCACAATCCATGGGAATGGCCGATAATGGTCATCCAAATTTGGATAAAAATGAGATCAGTACACTGAGAATATATAGGGTTTACCCTATATATTCCCTAAAGATATGATTTTTAAGTGACGTTTGATGTGTCATTCTTTGTTTCATTGTATTTAGCAATGGTTACAATTTCATCATGGTGAAATATACACAAGAACAACGTTTACAAATTATTCAGCTTTATTATCAAAATAATCGTTCTCCAATTGCCACTTTTCGTGCGCTTTTGCCATTTTATAGTCGTAATAATCGTCCAAGTGTGCTCGCTATTCGTCGAATTGTTGAAAATTTTGAGCGTACATTTTCGTTACATAATGTTGAAGTGCCAATAAGACAAAGATTCGCTCGAAGTAATGCAAATATTGCTACCGTTCATGCAAGTGTTGCTGAAGACCGCAATTTGTCGATTCCAAGACGTTCTCAAGAATTGGGATTGTCTCAAACCACAACCTGGCGGATTTTGAGAAATGATTTGGGTTTGCATCCGTATTAAATTGTTCTCACTCAAGAACTGAAGCCATTGGACCACCGTAAACGTCGTGAATTTGCTGATTTTGGTTTGGAACAACTTGAAAACGATAACGATTTTTTTAAGAAAATCATCTTCTCCGATGAGACTCAGTTTCATCTGAGTGGTGCGGTAACTAAACAAAACTGTCGATTCTGGTGCGAAGAAAATCCACAAATTATTCATGACAAACCATTACATTCGCCTAAATTGACAGTTTGGTGTGGTTTTTGGTCTGGTGAAATCATCGGTCCGTATTTTTTTCGAAATGAAGCTGGTAACACCGTCGTTGTCAATGGAGATCGGTATAGATCGATGATAACCAACTGTTTATGGCCGAAATTGGAAGAAGTTGATCTTGACTACATTTGGTTCCAACAAGACGGAGCTACGTGCCACACAGCAAGTGCAACAATTGAATTATTGCGAGAAAAGTTTGGAGATTCGATTATTTCAAGAAATTGTGATATTGAATGGCCTCCAAGAAGTTGTGATTTAACACCATTAGACTATTTCTTGTGGGGTTACTTGAAGTCATTGGTATTTAGGAATAAACCAAACTCTCTTCAAGTTTTACAAGTCAATATTGAACGTGCTATTCATGACAAACGACTTGATTTTTTGGAAAAAGTGCTCGAAAATTTGGTTCATCGAATTCGTTCCTGCAGAAGAGATCGTGGAGGCCATTTGAATGACGTTTTATTCAGAACTAAATTGTATCGATTGTACTTGACATTAAATAAAAAACATTTCAATTTCCTTAACAATTAGTGTATTTTTTTTTAAGAAATCATATCACTCTTATTGGAAAACCCTATATAAATATGTACCAATAAATTTGAAGTCGTGCATTATTAGCACTGGGTGGTTTTGGTTAGGTGGCTCAATGACCAACTTCATATACTAGTCAGACTTAAATCACGATTTCTGGGAATGGCTGATAATAGCCATCCAAGTTTGAGTAAAAATCACATCAGTACACCGGGAAAATAAAAACTCGTGCCAATAAGCTCGAAGTTGTGCATTATTAGCACTAGGTGGTTTTGTTTAGGGGAACCAATGGATAATTTCATATACTAGTCAGACCCAAATAAAGATCATTGGGAATGGCCGATACTAGCCATCCAAATTTGGGCAAGAATGATATCAATACACCGAGAATATCAAAATTCGTAGCAATAAACCCGAAGTCGTGCATTATTAGCACTAGGTGGTTTTGTTTAGATGAATCAGTGGCCAACTTTATATACTAGCCAGACCTAAATTACGATCTTTGGGAATGGCCGATGCTAGCCATCCAAATTTGAGTAAAAATGACATCAATACACCGAGAATATCAAAATTCGTTACAATAATCCAAAAGTCGAGCATTATTAGCACTGGGTGGTTTTGGTTGGGTGGCTCAATGACCAACTTCATATACTAGCCAGACTTAAATCACGATCTTTGGGAATGGCCGATACCGGCCATCCAAATTTGAGTAAAAATGACGTCAATACACCGAGAATATCAAAATTCATTACAATAAACTCGAAGTCGTGCATTATTAACACTGGGTGGTTTTGTTTAGGTGAATCAATGGCCAACTTCATATACTAGCCAGACCTAAATAAGGATCTTTGGGAATGGCCGATACTAGCCATCCAAATTCGGATAAAAATGACATCAATACACCGAGAATATCAAAATTCGTAACAACAAACCCGAAGTCGTCCATTATTAGCACTGGGTGATTTTGGTTAGGTGAATCAATGACCACCTTCATATACTAGCCAGACTTAAATCGCGATTTCTGGGAATGGCCGATAATAGCCATCCAAGTTTGATTAAAAATCACATCAGTACACCGGGAAAATAAAAACTCGTGCCAATAAACTCGAAGTTGTGCATTATTAACACTAGGTGGTTTTGTTTAGGGGAACCAATGGATAATTTCATATACTAGCCAGACCTAACTCACGATCTTTGGGAATGGCCGATACCGGCCATCCAAATTTGAGTAAAAATGACGTCAATACACCGAGAATATCAAAATTCGTTACAATAAACTAGAAGTCGTGCATTATTAGCACTAGGTGGTTTTGGTTGGGTGACTCAATGACCAACTTCATATACTAGCCAGATTTAAATCACGATTTTTGGGAATGACCGATACTAGCCATCCAAATTTAGATGCACTGATGCCATTTTTACTCAAACTTGGATGGCCACTCCCGGAAATCGTGATTCAGGTCTGGCTAGTACATGAAGTTGGTCATTGAGTCAGCAACAAAATGCAGCTAGTGCTAATACTAATAATAAATGAATTTTGATATTCTCGGTATAATAATGTCATTTTTACACAAATTTGGATTGCTACTATCGGTCATTCCCAGAGAACGTGATTCATTCCTGGTTAGTACACGAAGTTGGTCATTGATTCACCAAAACAAAACCACCTAGTGCTAATAATGCACGACTTCGAGTTTATTGTAACGAATTTTTAGATTCTCGGTGTACTGAAGTCATTTTTACTCAAATTTAGATGGCGAATATTTGTCATTTCCGAAGTTAGGTATTCAGGTCAGTGTCACCAATCAGTAGTCAGGAGAATTTTTGGTTTTTTACACTAAATTTTGATGGCCATTGAAGACCATATCGGAGATGGAGATTATGATTCAATTCTCGCTAATTCGTGAAGTAGTTAATTAAGCAACTACCTTAACCCATCTAGTTTTAATAATGCACTGCTTCGGGTTCATTGCTTCGAATTTTTATCGTCAAGTTTTACTGCTGTAAAAGGACATTCTTATTTGCTTCTAAAAGTTGAAAATTCTTTAGTTGATTCGCCATATTTTTTTAATCTCTGGAAACATCGCTGGATTTTTTGTAATTCATGTGAAACTGAAACAGTTCTTATTAGAAATTAGTATGAAATTCATAAATGGTTTGAGTTCTGTATACTTGGTTTGCACCCCGACTGTTTTAGTACAAAATGTTGGTTGAAAATTGCTTGTTTTTTCAATATCGTCAATTCAATGAATATATATCTGTCTCTTGTTTCTATCACACTTTTATTTTATTACAACAACTACATAGAAGGGCTTTAAAATTTCAATTAGAATTAGTAGAAGTCCAATTGGATTTGTATACGTACGTATATGATTTTTATCTATGGAAAAATCTATGGAATACTTCACGGGCCCCAAACGATATGTGTGAAAATTTTAAAACAATCCAACTATTAAATTGCATAGTTATTTTATCGAACGCTACTTTTGGGATTTTAGAACACTGGCAAAACCAAATTCCGTGTGTTGATTAAACTCTGCTTTAATGTTTAATGAATTTGGTAGTTTCCCAGAAAATAAAAGTGCACAAAATCGTTTTGAAATACCGTAAAGTGAACCTTTAAGATATAAAAAGTCCGTGTATTATTTTGCATGAAGAGCCTTTGAGAAGCTCTGATCATTGTGGGCAACGCGACGAACGTTCAGAGCACTTTATAGAGCTGTTTATACTCCGGAATCAAATCGTCAATCAATGAGTGAAAGCAGCCGATGAAAGGCGTGCAAAGCGACCAAAAACGCAAATTTCGGCCGGTAAGGTTTTGGCCTCCGTATTCTGGGATGTGATAGGTATTTTATTCGTTGACTACCTTGAATAAGGAAAAACTATCAACAACGAATATAACATGGCGTTATTGGTTCGTTTGGAAGAAGAAGTTGGTGAAAAACGGTCCCAAATGCAAAAGAAAAAGTTCCCTTTCACTACTTGTTACTTTGTTACTTTGTACTAGTAGTTTATTGTTATAACATACGGTGTCTAGTATCTATATTGCGTACGAAATTGTTAATTTGCGATAATAAATATTTCGACAAGTTAGACCGGTAGTAACCTCTCTATCTTGCAATTTTACTTTCGAATTTTTATTTTTTATTTTTTCAGTGGTTGCTTACTGCACACTTAGGCCAATTTTTTGGCCCATTGTGATACCACTCATTCACTCCACATCATTAACCCACCTACTTCACCTACTCACACAACTACAGTATACCACCTGCACATTACAAGCTCCATGTCAACCTGTACATTGACATGGAAGGTGGGTCGGCGCGTGTCACGGAATTCTGCACCCCATCAGAGGGTCTTAGTTGTATTTATTAGCATCACCGATCGTAATCGATGATGAAAATTCGATTTGCATCTAGTCTCTGATGGGATTCGAACCCAGCACCTCCCGGTCCAAGTGCCGAAGCTTTAACCACTGCACCACTTGTCCGGTGACCAGGGTTTTGATATCATCTTTTTTCGTGATTGGATGTTCGGTTCCGTTGGCATGTGTGATGTGTGCTGGTTTACGCAAAAAGATGTGTGTAGCCTGGCAGTCCAGATTTGCACTCTATTAATAACAATGAGAAGGAACATATTATTCCCGGGAAGTTTGTACTAACTTTGTCCTAAAATTCCAAAAACAAAAGTTAGGGATTGTCCTGACTATTTTATCATGAGTATTAGTTAATCTCTCGTTACAATGAATTATCATATTCGTAATATTTGAACATACGAAAGTATATAAACAAATTTGAAAGAAAGGTATAGTGAAAAAATCGTTAATTATCATTTCCAATTCAACGACTTATTTATTGACCAAGCAGCAATATTGAAAATGATTGTAAACATATGAACGTGATCCAATAAGAGCTTCCGGCAGATTTTTTGAAATAAAATGCATTAAAATCAATTTAATAATCAAAGTTATCCGAGTGACTCTTAGATGATCCATTCTATTGGTTAAACAAGTTGTTTTAGATATACCCATAAAAAAGTAATCTAACGGCGTTAGATCACAAGATCTTGGAGGCCAATTCACTGGTTCGTTTCTGTTCCAACACCCATAAACCAAATCGTTGACGCAAGGGGAAGGTTAACCGGCTTCAATTCTTGAACAAGCTGTATTTTGTGTGCCTTCAAATTAATATCTCTCTTCAAAATATGCCACAATGTGCCAGACGAGAGACCCAGCACACTGGGTACACTTTCAGCTACAGCAGAAATATTCACAAAAGATCGATTTGTACGCAATCTAGTCGGTTGATGAATATCCAATAATGAAAAAGTGTTTCGAAATTTATTGATTGTTTCGCGAATAGTACGTTCACTTGGACGATTATGAACTTGTGCACGAAAACAATTTTTCGCTGAACACTGATTTTTGAAATAAATCTCCACAATTTGTAAATGTTGTTCTCGCGTAAGTCTATATTCCTGGTGAAATGATGTCAATGAATACTGAACACAAATGTCATATGAACATGACAGTTGTGACGCATGAATCCCAATGAGAATCCCAATTGGAAAAAGTACCTCCTATTGGGTCACTCTTTATTATGGCTAATATCAAACTTTCTTTATCAGGAGTATGTATATACATTATTCGCGAATACCGTTCAAACAAAGCAGTGGCTTGATAAGTGTAATCCGGACTCTGCACTAGGAAAATCAACCAACATTGACTGGTATGTTGAGTTTAAATGTGGTCGTACGCCCAAATGAGACTGCGACTCTGCGACTCAAGAAAACATAGAAAAATCCACGAAAATGTTTTTAATGGCCGTATGGTGAAGTTACGTGAGATAGCTGACACTGAAAAGATAACAATGGAACGTGTTGGTCATATTTTGCACGAACATTTGTCCATGAAAAAGCTGTGTTTGAAGTGGGTACCACGTTTGCTCACAATAGATCAAAAGCGACATCGCGCCAATGATTCCGTGCGCTGTTTGAAGCTATTTGAGATCAATATAATGGATTTTTATGCAGTATGTGACAATGGATGAAAGCTGGATCCACCACTATATACCAGAGTCCAATCGGCAGGCCGGCGAACCTCGTCCGAAGCCACCAAAAGCACAACAATCTACTGGAAAGATTATGACGTCTGTATTTTTGGATGCACATGGTGTAATATTCGTTTACTACCTTGAGAAAAGAAAAATGATCAGTAGCGAATATTATATTGGTGCGTTTGAAGGAGGAAATCGCTGAAAAAAGACCTCAAATGAAGAAGAAAAAATTGCGCTTTCACCAAGGCAATGCACCATGTCACAAGTCGATCGATTGATAATTGCTCCCGCATCCACCGTGTACTCGCCAGATTATTACTTGTTTGCAGTCCTCAAAAAAATCTCCCGGAAAAGGGACTTATTATGAAGCCAAAGATAAATCGTTCTACAAAAAGGTAACCGGTGTGAAGTTTTAATCAATTATCAAAAGTGTAGCTACACAAATAATCATTTTTCAAAAGTGTATTTACACAATTTAATCAAAAGTGTAGTTATACACAGAGAAAAATGTAGCAGGGTTGAATTTTTTTTAATTAATTAAAAAAATCATTTTATAGGAATTTTAAATTGATAAATAATGTAAAGTTAAATTATATGTCTATGTGGTTAAATATTTTTATAATAAACTGTAGTAGTTAATAGGTAGATGCATATTGTAATATCTAAATCCCATTGGGTTGCGTGTACTCTTATAGATAAATATTGTTAAACACCGTTTTAACGTTACACTCTGAGAATCTTTCACCGATCTTAAAAAACCGCTCTACTTGCGATATTTAATATGAAACTGTAGGGGTTGTTTAAAGGTCATAATCAAGTAATTCTAGAAATGTCTATTCAGATCTGTGAATGCCCCAGATGGTATGTACTCTTATGGACTAATTTTGATAATCACCGTATTAACGCGATCCTCGGGGAAATTCTTACCGATTTTAGAATACCGCTCCACTTGCGATAATATGAAAGTGTGGGGGTAGATTATAGGCGGTAATCAAATAATCCTAGAGATATCTAGTCAGATCAGTGAATACCCACGGATTGTGTGTACTCTTATGGGTTAGTTTTGATGATCACCATGTTAACGCGACCCTCGGGGATTTTTTCACCGATTTTAGCGTACTGCTCCACTTACGATGTTAAATCCGTCATAGTGATTCGGGTGGAAGGAAAACTAGGAACTGTAGGAACTATAGGAAAACTAAAGTTCACATAATCTGAGGGCATTCACAGATCCGAATAGACATCTTTAGGATTACTTGATTATGGCCTACAATCTACCCCTTCAGTTTCATATTAAATATCGCAAGTGAAGTGGTATTCTAAAACCGGTGAGAAATTTCCCGAGGGTCGCGTTAATATGCTGGTTATCAAAACTAATCCGTAGGAGTACACACAATCCGAGGCCATTTTCAGATCTAAGTAGACATATCTAGGATTACTTGATTATGGGCTACAATTTACACCTACACATTCATATTAAATATTGAAAGTGGAGCGGTTTTCTAAAACCGGTGAGAAATTCCCTTAGGGTCGCGCTCCTATGGTGATCATCAAAATTAATCCATAGGAGTACACATAATCTGAGGGCATTCACAGATCTGAATAGACATCTCTAGAATCATTTGATTATAACCTACAATTTACCCCTACACTTTCATATTAAATATCGCAAGTTGAATGGTATTCTGAATTCGGTGAGAAATTCCCCGAGTATCGCGTTAATACGGTGGTTATGTGGCTACATTTTTGATAATTGATTAAAACTTCACACCGGTAAAAAGGTATCGAAATATTAGAGCGGCTTTGGGCTGATAGTGTCGCTCTGGAAGGAAATTATGTTGATGAATAAAATTTAGTTCTTGATTTAACAGTTAGACGCAATTCACAAATAATTGTCATATCTTGATGAAATCTTTACTGTCTTAAATAAATACATCACTACTAACTACTATAAGCGGTGAAACAATTGAAAATAGTATTGCGGTTGATTCCAAAATTCACAGTCGCAAGATATCAAAAACACACACTCGCACACTGATCGTGTGTATCGAAATCCAAAAGAATTTCCTTCAGCCTCAATATTTCGGGTGATTTACAAGACTGCGAACGAGAACGAATTTTTGACCTTAATATTTTTGCAGATGTACCATTCGTTTTATCGGCGATGATTAAAAATTTGATCTTGAATAAGCTTTCTGTGAGTCTGTCTCACGGATTGACTGATCGGTTTGAATTTGCGAACTTAAGCTTTTCTCATTAATTGAAGGTCATCGTGATTTTTGGTTGAAATTGGTTCACTTGATGTAGCCGCTTCTATGTGACGTTTTCCATATAGACCCTTTTCGTTTATTGGAACAACTAATGGGTTGGGAAAAAAGAAATCCACTATTTTTTCGCTAGATGGCTTTACATACACTGGTGTGTGATATAATAGGTAATTTTATGAAATGTTCAAATAATACGTTTTTTTACAAAATCATCAATATCAAAAATTTAAACGATGGTTTTTTTAATTGTCAGTCTCTTCTAAAAAACAAAACCTTTACAATAGTTAAATTTTAATTCATTTGGAGTAAATCTGTCCAAAACATAGCAAAATTTAAGCAATTCCGTTTAAAAATAATTATTCCTCGGGAATAATTAATTTTGTACATAAAGATTTAATAATTGGTGTTGTACCCGTTATTTTTAAGCACCGCATTACATCGCCGCCCATAGAATCTTCCGGCAATTGACATCTTTCAACTGAGAGAAACGTGACGCTTGAACGTTTTCCCAAATAAAATTTTTATTTTTTGGGCCCGGCAATTTACTTAAACTACGTTTTAACTCACCTCACAGGTTTTCTATTGAGTTTAGATCGGGAGACTGAGCTGGCCGTTCCATCACAAAGGGTTTCAAAAGGTTAGGAAAAGGTTAGGACATACTTCACACCTCTAGCAAATTACGTGTCTTTAAAAAAGATCTGTTTTAGCTGCAATAGTGTAAAGGTTCGCGAAATAGTATGAAGTTGTGGGTAGAGTTTCAAAATTAAATTTATCGGTAATCTGCATATTTAGATAGTCAAACCGACGTTTCCGATGATAATTTATTCGTACAAGCAAAGACCAACAGAAATTCGGAAGTCGAAATTATCCACGTAGACATTAGGAATCTCAGAAAATGGATGAATGATCAAAGAAATATATCAGGAATTTATTCCAAACCATATTCGAAATCTGCGGTTGGCGCGTGCATGGTGTAATCTGGAGGTCCAATTTTCAATCACTCTTCGCAGCAATTGCGGCTGTAGCTCGCTAATATCTCTCCGAATGTTGTGTTCCAAGTGTTCAGTCGTCTCTGGTTTATCGGCGTAGACAAGTGACTAACATATATCGAACTAAAATAATCTAATGGAGTTAGATCACATAATCACACGAGTCTTTCATCAAATGTTTCTTTGAGTACAATAATTGTATCTTGCGCTGTGTGGCATGCGGCATCGTCCTGTTGAAACCACTTATCAGCAAGATTTATGCCAGCCAATTGGGGCGCAAAAAGATAGAACTCATGTCTCGATACAGTTCGCCTTGTGAATTATCTTCACTCTAAATCCGACAATTCTGTTTATTAACATACCAATTCAACCAAAAGTGAGCTTCATCGCTGAACAAAATTGTGTTTGGAAAATCAACATCATGTGCTTTAGCCCATTGGGCGAATAGGTGGTTTGTGCGATGGTCGGATGGCTTTAATTCCTGTACAAGTTGAATTTTGTGTGCACGCAAACCGAGATCCTTAGACCAAGTAGATGAACATATCTCCAGTTGCTGAGAACGACGTCGAATTGATTGATTTGAGTACGTACTAATCGACATCTTACTGGATGTAGTTAACCGAATTACCCGCTCTGATTATGACAACCGTAAAATGGACATAATGGACGATGAGTTTGGCGAACAGAACAATTATTTTGATAAAAAACTTCAACAATTTGCAAGCGTTGCTCTGGCGTGAGTCTATTAATTATGGAATGGCAAATCAAACTAATGACAAAGCAAATGTCAGCTGTCAAATCGGTTGTCAAGCAAAACATTGATACCAACTTAAAGATGTAAACTTCTAAAAAAACACCCTCTACAATGAATGTTAAATTAAATGAATTCACAATTTCTTGTATTGACCCTTCTGCAGCCGCACCAGCAACAGCACCAGCGAAATACCAAAATCGTTAAATATGCATGTGCAGCAACAACCTCAATTAATTTTATTTTTAATGTAAGGTTTTTTTCTAAATTGTACTCGCATGCTGAGTTTAATGATTATTTTGGGTGATCTACAATTCTTCAGAAATTGCTTGTTGTAAAATATGCTTTAAATAAATGTTTAAATGTTTAACAAATTTAAAATTTGGTTATACAATTTTGACAGATTTTTTTAGCGGTGAGTAATCGTATTACAAAAATTGTATATGCTGGAAATATTCTGCGGTCGTATATAATTGGTGCAATAAATTAGTTAGACCGGGGTGCATTCTAAACTCGCACCTTCTTTGGATCTCAACTAGAGGAAATTGATTTGGAACTAGTTTTCGGAAATAGATATCTCCTTGTACAACGTCTATTTAGACGATGCAATGTTAAAAGTTATGTCACTTGAAAATATCACTTTTAGCATTTTTTTTTTCAACAAATTCTGACTCGCACTGTTTTTATGGAAATGAAAAAATATATCAAATTTTCGTATTTGTTTCGTTTGAGATAATTTTAAATGTTAAGTACACAATAAAACATTTTAGTTTGCAATTAAGATATGAACCACTTAGATCATCTCAAAATATGTATGTAAATATCAAATTCTGTCATTTTTGCATTAAATTTAAAAGACGCAAGGCAAGAAATTCGATAGCGATACGAATATAATTCTCCAATAAGTACAACACAACCGAGAAAATAGAACGAATATTCTCGTAGTATAAGAACGTGGGTGAATAATAAATGGGCAAGTGACAACAATAACGTTATATATATATATATATATATATATATATATATATATATATACCTAGTTTTGGAATTTTGCGTGAACATTTCAAATTTTCTTTTGTCCGTCTATGAAAATTCAAAGAAGGTTGATTTAATCTTATTATTATGCGGCACATGTCACGACGCCTAATTCGAAACACTTGTATACAATTAAATAAATGACCTACATTCCGATATATTAAATTTATAATCGTAAACTATGAATTGAATCAATTTATTGTGACCTAAATTCGGCCTTGAAGAATTCTCTACGCGAAACAGAAGAAATTTGATCTGACACATAAAAGTATTTCGAAACCTTGAAACCACAATATATTTCTGGGAAGAATACATTTGGTATAAATATTGAATACAACATGCGCTACTCTATTGGGGGTATGAGGTGCTTGTTTCCGATATAACATACATAATATGTACATTATGGTGTGAAGATGGTGAGCGGCGAACTTTAACCCATTACCACCCAAAAACATTTTAATACTCAATTAATAATATTTTTATACGGTTTACAGCAAAATGTCATAAATTACTTTTGGTCTGACACGTATAGTTTACAGTTTACACACGTAGCCAGTGTGCGGGTTTCGTGTATCATAGAACTATAAATTGCAAGAAATTTTTTTATTCCATTAGATACGGATGAAAATTATTTGCATTGTTTTTATTTCATGTGATAAGAGTACGTGCGGGTGGAATTGTGTAATTATGATTTACCGTTTTTTGAGTAGCCTTTAGAATTTTATAAGCAAATGCTGTGAATCATAATTTATGTATATTAAAATCTGTCTCGTGTCCAACCATACAATTGCTTCCGTTTATAAATATTCTGCGTTATCTTTTCATGAAGATCGTGACTAGACCAATCAAATTGATATTCGTCTAGTAGATTTTTGTATGGATAACTATATAGAGCACGCGATTTTCGTCTGTCATACTAAATTGTACTGGGCACATCAATTTATTTGTTTAAAATGACAACAACAAATAACACTATCACCGACAATGTAAAGTATGTTTTTGAAAATTTGTTGTCAAAATTTAATTGGTGAATTGACGATCAACAAATTTGAGCAGATGAAATGTGCCTAATAAAAATTCCAAATTTTTTTGTATGCAACAAACGTTGCGCGTTTATAAATAATAATTTAGGCTTTTTATAGTACAAGCTTGTCAATAAGTCTTGAACTGAAAGGATCAGTTTCATGATATACAGTGTGTTAACATTATTAGTAGTAGTACTAAATTTTCACTCGACACAACACAATTTACTGTATTTACTCTAATTTACATATGAATTTTGAAAAACTTTAAATATTGGATGTCAAACTTTTGAAAATCATTCTACATTTTTTGGTGCCGAAATCATTGAAATCCCGATAAGGATGCGATAAGACAAGATCGTCGATACTATGTTATTCTAAATGGTGTCTAATTGGAACGAAAGAATAATTGAAAAATATTTATGGTCTCAAACGATTGTGCGAACGGGCGTTCAATCGAATCAAGAGTATTTTAAAATTCTCTCAAACAATTACCAACACTACAACGATCGAACTGTTAATCAAAATGAATTGGAAGTAATAACCGTTAGCAAAGATTACAAGTTCCTTATTAAAACTATAAATGAATCATATTATAAAGGTCGCACGCTGGTTATGCAAGCTTCGTCAAATCGAAGGGTCTCGTCTGTCGTTTCTGTTAATTTAAATGCAAGTTTTGGAAATATTTGACAATCACCCATTAGTTTCGAAGTCATTAATTTGAAAAACAAACCATGATTTCCCGGAATACTTATCCAGCCATTTGCTGGAAATTATTAATATTCGATATATCCGTACCACAGAAGCGGATTATAATGAGGCTTGGGATTTTCTTTTCAAAAGGTATAAGCGAAATTTTACAGTTATTGCTCTTCTTAAATCCTCTTTCACTCAGAAACCTTGTCAATAATCAAACGCAAAGGTACTACAGCAGATAGCAGAAAGTGCTGATGATATTATCATTATGAAAACCTGAAGTGGCAGTGAGCTGCATGATTATTGGCTTGTCTCCTTAATCCTAATAAATATTGATAGGCAAGCTTGGGCAGAAGGAACTGTTGATAATAATATCCCAAATGTTTCTGTATTTATTGCAAACACATAGGAACGCAAACTTAGGAGATAAGGTTATTACCAAAACTCATTTGTTAATCCGAATGGTTTAATTAACTTTACGTTTGTGAATGTGATAATCTACGTTTGATACATAAATGCCATACAAAAATGTGTCTATTGAAGCTCACGAAAAAACTACGACCCAAAATATTTTATGTTGAAATTGCTTAAGGAAAGAAAGAAAAGTTGCATTGTTGGTACACTTGTTGTACACATCACTTCTTATCTGCAACAAATTAACTCATACATTGCTCGATTACCAAATTGGGCTAACTACAAATTTATGTTTTGAAAATAAATTTAAATTGTTGGGATTGATGCGAATCACAGTAAATTTGTTGTATTTGTCAAAAATAGTTGTTGTTGTCAAAATTAACATGGCCGATACCAACACGGGATTTACTTAACAAGGACTAGAATCTTATATGTAATTTATGTTTTGAAAATAAATTTAAATTGTTGGGATTGATATTGACTTTGATGTGAATCTCAGTAAATTTGGTGTATTTGTCAAAAATAGTTGTTGTTGTCAAAATAAACATGGCCGATAACAACACGGAATTTACTTAGCAAGTACTAGAATCAAATTTGTAATTTATGTTTTGATTAAATAAATTTATATTGTTGGGATTGCTATTGACTTTGATGTGAATCAGTGTAAATTTGTTGTATTTGTCAAAAATAGTTGTTGTTGTCAAAATAAACATGGCCGATAACAACACGGAATTTACTTAACAAGGACTAGAATCTTATATGTAATTTATGTTTTGATTAAATAAATCCAAATTGTTGGGATTGATGTGAATCACTGTAAATTTGTTGTATTTGTGAAAAATAGTTGTTGTTGTCAAATTAAACATGGCCGATAACAACACGGAATTTACTTAACAAGTACTAGAATCTTATATGTAATTTAAGGCTTGATTAAATAAATTTAAATTGTTGGGATTGATATTGACTTGGTTTTGAATCACAGTAAATTTGTTGTATTTGTCAAAAATTGTTGTTGTTGTCAAAATAAACATGGCCGATAACAACACGGAATTTACTTAACAAGGACTAGAATCTTATATGTAATTTATGTTTTGAAAATAAATCCAAATTGTTGGGATTGATATTGACTTTGATGTGAATCACAGTAAATTTGTTGTATTTGTCAAAAATAGTTGTTGTTGTCAAAATAAACATGGCCGATAACAACACGGAATTTACTTAACAAGGACTAGAATCTTATATGTAATTTAAGTTATCATAAAATAAATTCAAGTTGTTGGGTTTAATAATGACTTTAATGTGAAACACTGTAAATTTGTTGTATTTGTCAAAAAATGTTATGGTTGTCAAAATAATCATGGTCGATAATAACACGGAATTTACTTATCGAGTACGAGAACCTTATATGTAATTTAGGTTTTGAATAGATAAATTTATATTGTTGGGATTGATATTGACTTTGATGTGAATCACAGTAGATTTGTTGTATTTGTGAAAAATAGTTGTTGTTGTCAAAATAAACATGGTCGATACCAACACGGAATTTACTTAGCAAGTACTAGACTCTTATATATGTAATTTATGGTTTGATTAAATAAATTTATATTGTTGGGATTGATATTGACTTTGATGTGAATCACAGTAAATTTGTTGTATTTGTCAAAAATAGTTATTGTTGTCAAATTAAACATGGCCGATAACAACACGGAATTTACTTAACAAGTACTAGACTCTTATATGTAATTCACGGTTTGATTAAATAAATTTATATTGTTGGGATTGATATTGACTTTGATGTGAATCACAGTAAATTTGTTGTATTTGTAAAACATTGTTGTTGTTGTCAAAATAAACATGGCCGATAACAACACGGAATTTACTTATCAAGTACTAGAATCATATATGTAATTTATGTTTTGATTAAATAAATCCAAATTGTTGGGATTGATATTGACTTTGTTGTGAATCACTGTCAGTTTGTTGTATTTGTGAAAAATAGTTGTTGTTGTCAAAATAAACATGGCCGATAACAACACGGAATTTACTTAACAAGTACTAGAATCTTATATGTGATTCACGGTTTGATTAAATAAATTTATATTGTTGGGATTGATATTGACTTTGATGTGAATCTCAGTAAATTTGTTGCATTTGTCAAAAATTGTTGTTGTTGTCAAAATAAACATGGTCGACTATAGCACGGAATATACTTAGCAAGTACTAGAATCTTATTTGTAATTTATGTTTTGATTAAATAAATTTATATTGTTGGGATTGATATTGACTTTGATGTGAATCACAGTAAATTTGTTGTATTTGTCAAAAATAGTTGTTGTTGTCAAAATAAACATGGCCGATAACAACACGGAATTTACTTATCAAGTACTAGAATCATATATGTAATTTATGTTTTGATTAAATAAATTTATATTGTTGGGATTGATATTGACTTTGATGCGAATCTCAGTAAATTTGTTGTATTTGTCAAAAATAGTTGTTGTTGTCAAAATAAACATGGTCGATTATAACACGGAATTTACTTAACAAGTACTCGAATCTTATATGTAATTTATGTTTTGAAAATAAATTCAAGTTGTTGGGTTTGATAATGACTTTGTTGTGAATCACAGTAAATTTGTTGTATTTGTCAAACATTGTTGTTGTTGTCAAAATAAACATGGCCGATAACAACACGGAATTTACTTAGCAAGTACTAGACTCTTATATATGTAATTTATGTTTTGATTAAATAAATTTAAATTGTTGGGATTGATATTGACTTTGATGTGAATCACAGTAAATTTGTTGTATTTGTCAAAAGTTGTTGTTGTCGTCAAGATAAACATGGCCGATAATAACACGGAATTCACTTGACAAGTACTAGAATCTTATATGTAATTTATGTTTTGATTAAATAAATTTAAATTGTTGGGATTGATATTGACTTTGATGTGAATCACAGTAAATTTGTTGTATTTGTCAAAAATAGTTGTTGTTGTCAAAATAAACATGGCCGATAACAACACGGAATTTACTTAACAAGGACTAGAATCTTATATGTAATTTAAGTTATGATAAAATAAATTCAAGTTGTTGGGTTTAATAATGACTTTGTTGTGAATCTCAGTAAATTTGTTGTATTTGTCAAAAATTGTTGTTGTTGTCAAAATAAACATGGCCGATACCAACACGGAATTTACTTAACAAGGACTAGAATCTTATATGTAATTTATGTTTTGAAAATAAATCCAAATTGTTGGGATTGATATTGACTTTGTTGTGTATCTCAGTAAATTTGTTGTATTTGTCAAAAATAGTTGTTGTTGTCAAAATAAACATGGCCGATATCAACATGGAATTTACTTAACATGTACTCGAATCTTATATGTAATTTAAGTTATGATAAAATAAATTCAAGTTGTTGGGTTTGATAATGACTTTGATGTGAATCTTAGCAAATTTGTTGTATTTGTCAAAAATAGTTGTTGTTGTCAAAATAAACATGGTCGATAATAACACGGAATTTACTTATCAAGAACTAGAATCTTATATGTAATTTATGTTTTGAAAATAAATTTAAGTTGTTGGGATTGATATTGACTTTGTTGTGAATCTCAGTAAATTTGTTGTATTTGTGAAAAATTGTTGTTGTCAAAATAAACATGACCGATACCAACACGGAATTTACTTAACAAGGACAGGAATCTTATATGTAATTTATGTTTTGAAAATAAATTTAAATTGTTGGGATTGATATTGACTTTGATGTGAATCTCAGGTGAAAATAAACATGGATTATAACTTGGAAGTTACTTAACCTAGACTAGAAACTTAAATTTAATTTATGCCTAATAATTTTATATGTAATTTATGTTATGAATTAATTATTTTAATTTGTTGGTTTTGTCACTATTTTTTATTTGAATCTCACTAGATTTGTTAGAATCTTATATGTAATTTATGTTTTGAAAATAAATTTAAATTGTTGGGATTGATATTGACTTTGATGTGAATCTCAGTAAATTTGGTGTATTTGTCAAAAATAGTTGTTGTTGTCAAAATAAACATGGCCGATAACAACACGGAATTTACTTAGCAAGTACTAGAATCAAATTTGTAATTTATGTTTTGATTAAATAAATTTATATTGTTGGGATTGCTATTGACTTTGATGTGAATCAGTGTAAATTTGTTGTATTTGTCAAAAATAGTTGTTGTTGTCAAAATAAACATGGCCGATAACAACACGGAATTTACTTAACAAGGACTAGAATCTTATATGTAATTTATGTTTTGATTAAATAAATCCAAATTGTTGGGATTGATGTGAATCACTGTAAATTTGTTGTATTTGTGAAAAATAGTTGTTGTTGTCATTCATAATTTATGTTATGAATTAATTATTTTAATTTGTTGGTTTTGTCACTATTTTTTATTTGAATCTCACTAGATTTGTTGGCAGGAAGCTATCACTTACGGTTGATACAAATTGCAAGGTTTTTCTTATTTATGGTAACAACTTTATTATAAAGTTTTATTTCTATTAATCCATCCGTATGACCTGAACCGATAGGGTCGCAAAAAATCGTTTTTCTCTTCTAGTTCCAGTTTTGTCCTTTTTCTTATAAGTGTTATTTTTTAAAATATTTGCAACAAACGATAAAGACCTTTTGAAGCTATCACCGGTTGGCTGATTTCCGCCAAACATTACTTAGAACTATGTAGAACAGAAACCGAATTTATTTAAAAATATCTTCTGTCAATAACCGTCATTTCCGCTTATATTTTGGGAAACTCGTATGAGCCGTTATTGTTGCAAAATTAAATTGGAATATGTTCTTTTTGATTCGTTGTTCTTGTAAATGTTATGCTTTTCAAAATATTTAGAAAAATGTATTAGCTTTTATGGAGGCCGCCACTACCTGTGGACCAATTTCAGCCAAATATCATTGAGATCCCTAAACTAGAGGATCAACAGATATTTGATCTACACACAGAGATTTTTTCCTGTGGCGATTGATGTAGCGAATACTGTATATCTACAAAACAGTCGGTCAGATAAAATTGCTTTCTAGGTATTAGGTAATTGTTTAATTGTCCTGGGAGTCAAAAAAGTTTAGATTTTGATTTTAAATCACATAATTTATTTATTAGTATAAAGATAAACTATTATACGCTGGAAGCTAAGTGGACCAGTTAAGTTGATTTTCATTCGATTCGATTCGATTCAACCTAATAGTGTGTCGTGGGACATTGGTAGAATTTACTAAATCTTACAAATTTTTTTTGTTGATTACACAATCAATCAACAAAAAAATTTGTAAGATTTAGTCAATTCTACCAATGCACCACCACATTGAATGATGTAAATTGAATGATTATGTTCAATTGAACAGAAATAAGGGCAACCATACTTAAATTTTATTTTACACATTCATTTAATTTAAAATGCAATAATTATAATTTAATTAATAAAACAAGCAAAATAATGAAAAATAATAAATGCAAAATATTAAGACTTAATTTCGAATATAATTATGATAAGTTTGCATTCAGTGTTTTTTTATTCAATCGATAACCTTCTGCTTGACGAGTAACAAATATTTGTCCATTTAAAAATGAAGAAATTTTGAGGAGAGGGATGACCAGGTAAACTACCTGACAAGTTTGATAAATTTCTCATTCTCGTGACCTGTTACAGAGGAGTGGTTTCGATTGATGGTCAAATTTTTTAGACTTGAACTATTTAATCTGGATTCCCGTGGTTCCTAACTCAAATTAAATTCCAAAAGCCACATCAAGAAGATAAAAGAGCAAACGGGTTTGCAATTCTGAGCTCTCTCATGTACAAATGATAGAATGTTTTCAAAATAAACTGCTGCGAAGAATTGTTAATGCCCCATTGTACATTGGAAACGACAACCTTGGAGGAGATGGAATGCGTCATCATCAATAAAATAAAGATAAAAGGATCTTGGCGTGAAATTGCAGGCATACCACAAATGGATACCACAAATGGAGTGAGAAGAGTCCAAAGGCAGAAACCGCTGGGTAGTTCTAATTAGAACAATAAATTTTTGTAAAATGCGTAACCAATAGGCTACTCATCATAATCCGAAAAACTAAATTAAGATAAATAAATTACCAGATGATCTCTGAATCAGTTAAGGTTCTGAATCAGTTAATAGTAAATTAAGGCTGAACGAAAAGCTTTTTACTCGTTTTATATGGAGGTGGTTCTGTCAAAGCTTTAACCCAGAAAGAAACACATAGAATTCGTTTGTTAATGGAACGTTATAAGTACAAAGTCGGAAAACTGATTTGGTATCGATTTTCATGCAAAGTGGAAAATATCTAAAAGTTGTTGAGACTCTTTCACCAATACACTATTCTACATAACATATCTACATACTACATACAATATATTGGAATTCTACAGCAAGATAAAATAAACTTAAAAAAAATTATGTAAGAAATATTTTAATGAGTGATAAATAAATATGTATCTAAAAATTTGTATGAAATATACGTCACATCTCCTTAACTAAAGTAAAGAGTTCAGTTTAATTTAATCAGAATATCACAAAGGAAAAACTACAGAGAACATAAATGTTATACACATACGAATAAATTAATGTCTTACACCACTTTTGTAGAATCTTATAAATGTTTTTATATATGCATATGTCGTTATCCCTTAACAATAACGTCTCTGAAGCTAACAGAACCCATCCAGCAGAACATTACAAAATACTAAGGACAATTGTAGTTTGGGTTCCATCCTTTCCAACTAAAACGGAGGTCGCTTTAGAAAATGTTAGCAGAACCCATGTCAAACAATGATTTTTTTTTTTTTTTTTTTTATTTATTTGGCACTAGCTCCAAAAATTTGGTGCCATATGGCCCGTTTCAAAATTTACAATTTTTAATTTTTGACATTTTTTACCATAATAATAATAATTTAATTTTAATTTCTTTTCATTCACCTAGCCTCCACACATCGATCCCCTTTCACACTTCTATCTGATTTATTCTAATAAATTCATACATATTCTTATATACGTTCATTCCCATTCGTAATAATTCAGTTAAACTACTTGCACTCAATAGAACATCGAACATTTGTCTGCTCTGGTTAAATGCAGAACATTTCAGAATCAAATGTTCGATGTCCTCCACAACCAAACAGCTTTCACATAATTCACACACAACCAAATTGCGTTTCTTCAAACATTCTTTCCAATTTCCATGATTCAATCTCACTCGTTCCATAGTTCGTAACATTTTAGTATCTCCTTTGAGTACCTTAAAGAACGGTTGCCTCAAAGGAGACCTAACCAGCTCAAAGTACTTCTTACCTTTCACCTGACATTTTTCAACAAAGTCTCTCTCCCATTTTCTCCACAGATTCATCTGAAACATGCGAAGTACGTCTCTGGCATCCATGAATTCATATTCATTTACATCCTCAATCAAACAACCCCGTTTCGCAAGCATATCGGCTCTTTCATTACCTTCAATCTGTAGGTGTGAAGGTATCCATTGAAGGATGACCTCCCTCCCAAAAGATTGAAGATACTTATATAGCATTTCCACATACACATTGCCATGAGTTCCCCCACCCTTACTAATTAATTCCAACCCACTCCGGGAGTCAGAGAATAACACTATTCTCCTTCTCCCTTGTGTCATTGCCAACTTGATCCCTTCCATAATCGCTATCAATTCTGCATTCATTATACAGATACTGTCATGCACTCTTACCATTTTCTCTTTCCTCATTGAAGGAATATAAATTCCCACACCTACGCGATCATCATTTACACTAGCATCTGTATACACTTCCACATGTGCAACATAATTCATTCGCATTTTGCAAAATTCGCTCTTAACCGATAACTCATTCATCATTGCTTTTGTTGTGTCACCAAACTTCAACCGCACTATTAGATTGCTCGGAGGGACTTTCGGATTTGCCGGACGAATCTTGGAGAATATGTTAATATTTTCCAAGATTACCAGTGATCTTGTTGTCTTTTTGTAAACCGACCCTCTTTGCAATCTCTCTTTCATTTCATTCACTAATTTATTGTCCTTAGTTAACATTCGCACAGTCTCTCGCACGGTGATCCATTCCCTCTTAAAATTAAGAGGCGAATCACCCAATTCAGACCACAGAGTATGTATTGGTGTCGAATTGATCGCTCCCAATACCACTCTAGCACACGCATTCTCCACAAGCAGCAACTTTTTAAACCCAACCTTGGACCCATCACCATATATACTAATTCCATACGCAATTTTAGTTGACACTAGCGCCTTTCGTAACATATCAGTCACACCCGGATGAGCTCCCCATTTTGGTTTGCTCACCCTTTTAATCACGTTCAATCTACTCTTACAATTATCGGCCAATTTTTCCATATGCACTTTGAAACTTATTCTTCTGTCAATCCAGATTCCCAAATACCTAGTCAATTTCACACACTCAATTCTCTCATTATATATTCGCACATCAACCATCCGATTCGTTCTAAAAGCCATACTACAACATTTACTCGAATTTACTCTCAAATTCAGTTCACTCAAACATTCGGTTACCTGATTCACACATTCTTGAGCCCGACTCAAGGCCTCCTCGAGGGTACTCCCCTTGCCCATCAGGACAAAGTAATCTGCAAATTGCAAAATGACTTTGCCCGAGAAGTTACACCTATGTATCGAGCTCGTATATAGGTTGAAGAGAGTCGGTGAGATTTTACTGCCTTGGGGGAGGCCGATAGTCACCGCTCCTTCCAACCTATACCCTCTACCACATAAAACTAACTTTCTCTCATTCATGAACTCATACACCCATTTGAAAATTTTCCAAGGAAAAGCCAAGTCCATAAGGATCTGATAAAGTTTCCCTGGAACCACGTAATCATATGCCCTTTCTATATCCAAAAATACCGCCACAACATACTTATTTTCCTTTTGTACTTCCCACACAAACTTTTCTACACACTCATTAGCAGAGTGGTTGTGACGAAACCCAAAGGTGGTTTCCGGCAACAAATTTCCCTCATTCACAAATTTATCTATACGACCTTTCATCATACCATTCACAATTTTAACAAATACATTCAACATACATATTCCCCTGTAATTTGTTGCCAGATTCCTATCCCGATCCCTTTTAGGAATAGGTACCACTCTGCTTTCCTTCCATTTTTCCGGTATCTGAATACTCATCCATACTTGATTGAGAATTCGAAGCAAGGCCGCCTTGGCTTCGAATTCTAATCTACTAATCATTTTATAACTCACTCTGTTGGTTCCGGGGGTAGTAGATTTGGATGTTTCTAAAACCCCTCGGAACTCTTCCCATTCAAACTCCTTACACATATCGTTCATAAATTCATTTTCATTATCAGGTAGCAAAACTTCATACTTATCACTCAAATTGTTACGTACGTCCGTAATCATTTGTAAAAAGACACCTCCATTCTCTCTGTCATCTAACACTGCATTTCTGCCTTGCGCTCTATATCCTCTCACTCTATTAAATTTATCCCATACATCCTTAGTTGTGGTTCTATGTGTCATTTTTGATACATAGTCCCGCCAACTTTTTCTTTTCGCTCTACGGATTGCCTTTTTCAATTTTGCATTCATTCTTCCATAATTTATTCTGCATTCATGACATATACACCTACTGAACTCTCTCAATGCTATCCGTTTCCTTTCATACCAATACTGGATTTCATTGTTCCACCAACCATTCACCTTGTATTCATTCCCTCTGATATTTATAGTGCACATTTCATTCGCTCTCTCTATTTCATCCTCAAGTTGGTTAACCTCATTTACTTCTTTCATTGTGAGAATCTCATTCATACGTTCGACCCATTTCTTACCATTCATAATGACCTTACGGTCTATGTCAACATTTATACCACCTAAGCATGCCCTGATCAAATAATGATCACTACCCAAATTCTCATCTGTGACATTCCAAGTGACTTGGCCCGCCAGTCCGCTAGATATTAAAGTTAAATCTATCGCGTTGGCTGTCGATCCCACTCTCGGCATTCTAGTCGACCCACCATCATTCAGGACTACGAGGTCGGAATCCAGAATGAGGCGGGTCAACCAGTTACCTCTAGCATCAGTTCTTTCACTCCCCCATATTCTCGAATGCGCATTCATATCACCTGCTAGAATCACGTCACTTTTGCCTTCCACCCATTCAAACAAAATTTGAAAATCTCGTTGGCTTCTCTCTCTGTCAGGCGTAGACAACACTGGAGTTGCATAGATACTAACAAATAACAAGTTTCTGTCCAGATTCCGAGTTTTGGCCGCGATGACTTCAATGTGCTCGAAACGCGGTATGTCACAAAGGACCAGGCTGATATTGGCACGTGCCAATATCGCCACCCCGCCGAAGCCATCAGCCCTCGGTCTGGACAGATAATTGTATCCTTTCACCCGAAACGTCATACCCTCACGCTCCCAAGTTTCACACAAAATCATCACATTCACATCATTATTGGTCAGATAATTCCGCAACATATCGCCATTGGCATATATACTGCGAATATTTATCTGACCAATTTTCATGCATTCATTGGATCTCAGCATTCGCTCTACCATTCAAAGAAATGAAGAAAGGATAGGGCATTTATAAATGCAAATGCGTTCTCTCTCCTCCTTCCCTCATTCATCATCAATCATACTTACATGGTTATTCCCAAATAGTGTTAATTCTTTTGGAGTTAAATTAGAATGTCTCATTGCTAGCCATGCTTCATTTTTTTTTATTGTCTCCATGTCCATTGCTGTATTACAAGTTGTTTGTTGATTTGATTGCGGTTGTTGTTGTAATCTTTCTTGTTGTCGTTGTACTTGTTGTATTTGTTGTTGTAGTTTGTTCGTTTCTAGTAGTTGTTTTAGTTGTTGCGGCTGTTGTTGGTTTTGTTGTTGTTGTACTTGATCTTTTTGTTGCTGTTGTTGTTGTGGTTGGTTTAATTGTGTCTGTTGTTGCCTTGAAGTTGAAATAGTTTTTGGATGTGATTGTGGTTTTGTCTGTTCTAGTTGGTTTTCTTTGTTTTGCGGCTTTTGTGGTGTGTTTGGTGGGTTAAAGGAGGTTTTTAGTGTATCTGCATATGTTGTCTGGTTAGCTGGTGTGGTGTTTGCATATAATCGAAAATATTTGGCTTTCGCCTCGGGAAATGTTAATCTATCTACAGTTTTAATTTTCACTATTTCTACTTCTCGTTTATATACTCGACATTCCTTACTGTTGCTGGTGTGTGCCTCTCCACAATTTATGCATTTTAGTGTGGTGCACGGCTGGTTGTGTGGTGTTACTTCACTACATTTATAGCACTTAGGATCACTTGTGCATCTCTTTTTGGTGTGGCCAAATTTGTGGCATTCGGTGCACTTCAACGGATTTGGAATGTACAATCGAATGCTTAGTTGTATAAAGCCTGCCCTCACATATTCCGGTAATATTGGTGAATTAAAAGTCAGGATAATTGCTGCTGTGTCCGTTAATTTATTTTCCACCCATTTCTTTATTATGTATACCTCTTGGTCCTTAAGCCCTTCTTTGATTTCCTCCTCAGTTAAACTTTTTAGGTCGTGGCAGAAAATGATACCTTTGGAACTGTTTAATATGGGGTGTTCCGTCACTTTTATTTTGGTCAATTGTCCCAGAGATGTTGCCTTCAGTAATGCATCCGTCGCTGCCTGATTTTTTGTCAGAACCAAGAGTTCTCCAGCTCTCGAACGTTGCGTTTTAATGATACCTTTGGTTATCATATCCAGCGCTTTTTGTATTCCAAAAGGTGAAAAATTTGACAGGTTTTGTCCCTCCTGCTCGTGCTTGATTATTAAATATTTTTCATTTACTCCATTGCAATCCATTATATCTGCACCGCCACCGAATCCTAATCTCTTTGTTCGCATTTCTTCGATCTTTTTCCTTTTGGAGGGTTGGGTATTATTTCCCAACATCCTCAACGGTGCGAATCTATTTGGGCTTTCAAACATCGCCCCTTTTAAGGGCCGAAGCCCTCCTTTTGCCCACACCTGACTTTACTTACTGTCTAAAAACACGCCACTTAAATATAAACAAACACTTGTTGTTGTTGCCACCAAACAATAATCCACTTAAACACTATATATTTACGTCCACCACCTTTTTTTAATATTATAAAATTGTTCGTACACCACTATAAATTTATTTTAACTTAATAAAAACCCAAAACCACTTTAATTAACTATTTATTAAATGAAAACTAAATTTTACACCGAGCTGTCAATTTTTATATGTACGCTTGATGTCGATTCACAAGGTATATGAAACAATGATTTAAAACATCTTTTCTTAACCTTGGGCTAATTAAATGTCCCATATTTTTTTTTCTCTGCTCGTTCAAGAAAAAGTTTTAGGTTTTTCCACTTCAAAGGTAGCAAAACCCAAATCGAAAATTGGACCAAAACCGAAATAAAAATGAAATATAAGATCAACCGACAATCAATTATTTGTAAATAATTTTAGGCTCATGATAGCCTAACCAAATGCCAAATTAAAAAATTTTGGGCTCCACGCATTCTTGACTAAGCTTAAAGTCAATTACTTTAAAGCTAGCAGAATCCAAATCGAAAATGGAACCAACACCGAAATTAGAACGCAAAACAACGATCAACTTTTTTAACCAATTTTAGGTTTAACTCATTAAGGTCTAATCAAAGGTCCCACTGCTTGCTTTGAAGTATGAAAGCCTAGCGAGCATCCAATTACCCTAAAATTAACCTTTAATTTCCCAATTGCTTTTAAATCATGTTTTGATTTTCTGAATATATCTTGGTTCTTTGTTAGGTAATCGATGTAGAGGAACTATTCTATGAGACGTTTGACCTTGTGTTTAAACGTTGATTCCCATTTTTTGATTGGGTTATATTGGCTCTAAATGAGGCCACTTGAAAGGCTTGGTTGAATGCTTCAATATTTTTCAGAAAGCGGTTTGATTCAGATGTATTGGTACTGTTTGAAATCAAAATGAGAGCAACTGAATTAGAAGGATTGCAGAAACAGCGTTCTACATACCGTGGCTTGTTAACCAAATTATTGAAATTCGCGAATAGTAGAACCGAGCGCTCAAATGAAACTATCGAAGAAATGTGTTTAAAAGTGAACCGTGGCTCTGTTTTTTATTGATGTTGGAGAGACATTAATATTTTCTATTACTGTTGAAGAGGAATCTCAAATGGACGACTCTGAAAAAGCCTATTATATTATTGTAGCGACCTTAAACAATTGGATTAAAAAACGAAGTATTTGTGAATTATATGTAGCAAGTCACGATTCGAGTATGAATATCACAACTATGAACACAACGCCAGACGAGAGGTGCGTCTTACTTATTTAAGAATTCCAAAATTTTCTGGTGGGATAGGTGTTATTATAGGGAATTACAAAGTTTTCGTTTACTTATTTTCCTTGTACAGAAGTTTCAATACATAATGGGGTTGCTTAAAGGGCATTTACCTTAGTGAAACGTATTAAAATCACTGAGCCTAATTACATGGAGGCACTGATTAAATTGAGTCAAGGATATGACCGCAAGTGACACACCGTCAACCGGTCCACTCGTAATTTTTTAGAACAACCAAACGTACAAGTAGCGAATGCCTCAAATGTAGGAGAGTTATTGGACACCTCGGACGAGGTAATACGCGACTTGAAAGCACTGGTTACCCAAGCTGAAGCAAGAGATCCATTGCTGATCTACTTGCTGCAGCAAAAATTAGACAATGAATCTCAAAGCTTGTGGGCGCAAGAAGTCACCGACCACGTTCCAGTGCAGTACAGTTTCCTACGATAACGGAAATTTTTGATTTCGTAATAAAGAAAACAGATGCCGAACAAAACAAGTAGATCAAAAACCTGCTTTGCTATTAGCAATTGACTATGTATAGCTTGTAATAAGCGATAAATAACATGGGCTGTTTGAATGTGATCGATTCAAGGAGTTACCAGTCGGCCAGCGCAGAAGTTTAATTATTACAAACAGAAGATGCTACCGATACTGCTTACGGCAATTGTGAACGTAATGAACAAGTTCGGTATTACAAGGCCCTGTCGTGCTGTATTAGGCACAGCGTTCCAAGCTTCATTCATAACCGAAACCATTGTACACAAATTAAGCATACAGCGGGTCAACTTCCGAATTCTAATAGCGGGAATTGGAGAGACAAGCAGCGGAAAAACGTACGAAAGTGTAACACTTCGCTACGAAAATTACATTTTTGTTACCTTCCTTCACATTTATCGTCAGTCACATAAAAAGTCTCGAAAAAATCAGTTTAGCCTCTCCATATTTTCATAAGCGGAGATCCATCGACACATTTATCGGCGCAGATATCATTTTTGAACTGTTGGGGCATAGTAAGGTTAAATTAGACGATACTAATTTAATTATTCATGCAACCAAGTTGGGCTGGATCGTATAGGAGGTAGATTTGATTCCAATGCCTTACTAACTACGCAATCATTTACAACCATTGATGTGACCCTGCAACGATTCTGGACCATCGAAGAAGTTCCTCAGTTCAGCAAGTCACAAAAGAAGGGCAAGATTGCAATGATTGGTTCAGAGCAACTACAACTCGAGCAAACAATAGGCGATTCATCACCAAACTCCCGTTTAAAGATACATTGAAACCAAAGGGGTTGACATATCAACAAGCTACCTCAAGATTAATCCCGTCAGCTATATATTTATATATTTGGTGAGTTTTGAAAGCCACCAGCAGTACTACGCAATTACGCGTAATTTTGGCGCTAAAAAAATTGATGGTGGGAGATATCGAAAAGATGTACCGGCAGGTCTTGGTCCGTCCGCCGCATTTATGACCTTTAGGTGCTTATAAAGGAATTGGCACAACTAGTTGCGCCATCGAATATAACATCTACGTAGACGACCTAATGACCTGCGTATCAACATTACCAGATTAAATCAAATCGTGGTAGATAACGTGGTAGAGATTTTAATTTGCGGAAGCTTCAATTTGCGGAAAATGTCGTCCAACGATCTAGATATGCGGAATTTATTGAATATGGTAGACGATAACCATCTGAAAAATATTTCAGATCTGCTACGCCTTATCAATGTATTAGGATTAGCTTGGGATGCCTATATGGATCACTTTACTTTTCAAATAAATTTAAAAACCGCGAGTAAAAAAAATGCATATGAAAGGAAGCTTTCTGCCGCCGAAAGCATGAACGATTTTCGATCACATGAGGCTCTTATCGCCTTTACATATTAAAATCAAAATACTCTTCCAATGTCTATGCCTACAAAAAATCACATGGGATGAAGCATTACCGCCAGAATTAAAAGCAGCATGAATCGATCCTCGAATGGAACTCCGCCAAAAATCAGAATTTAAAATCCAACGATGAATTGCGTCGTATGATAAAATAAGCATACACGGATTTTGCGATGCAAGCAAATGAGCAAACATTGCGGTCGTATATGCACGGCCACAAAATAATCAAAATATCTGACAGCTAATCTTGAATTGATGGGTGCAGTACTCTTGAGCCGACTGATAAATCAAATCACAGATCACGGTTTCCTTAGTAACAATGTGAACAGTTTCAAAAATTGTGTTAGACTGGCTGTCCAGTCGTAGCCAAGACGCTGGACGACATTCGTAGCCAACCGAACATCTGAAATCATTGGAATGCATAAAAGAAATGTATGGCGACTTGTTTTCAAAAGGGCTGCTTTTAAGAACCTTGTGACAACAATATCTTGGTGATTTTTTAAACCAATCACCACACGTAACCCAAATTTTTTACAAACATCCAATAAATAATAATTATTTTTTCAAATGATAAAAACACTGAGAAATATATTGTATGTATTACCGCAGGTCTCAAATCCTGTACTGTCTCTTTATACAACTTTAGCAAGTGCTGACACCAGTTTTTTGCGACCGCCACTGGTAACTAGTCCATAACTTGGATAAACTAAGTGTATGGGAGCTGTGATTCTTCTACAGGGTTTCCGCGTATTGGTAATAACTTAACCTTGAAAATGCAATTGTTAGGAAACAAACAAAACCCTCGGTTTTAAAACAACAACCTCTGACTCGAAATAAGGACAACGATTTAAAATATTAAATATGCAATGTATGCAGCTTAAACTACTCTGATAACTTACACTAACTTTTTTAATCAGGCATCCCAGTACAAGTTTGATACAATTGCACTACAATAAACTAGGCCTATAGGCAACAACTTTGTCGATCACATTTGCTACGGATTTACTTTCTGTGCCTCGGGAGGCACGAGACCGACTTAACTTTCTAATCAGCAATCGTTTACTGCAATTCGTAACAAATTTTAGATCCATAGCCAACCAGATCTGCGTACTCAGATTGCAACCGCGTTTCTTCAACATCTCATTCGTGTACATACATGCCCCACCCGATGTAAAACCAGAACATTATAAAGCAGCTTTTTACGACCACAATGCAAACAGTGTTCATTGTGGTACCCGGAGTAAATTTTCTACATCTTGCAACAAACAACAAAAAATTAAACGCCACCAAGCTCTCTTATTTAATTTGGTCGTAGCGAGCACATATTCCCTGTGTAAGCGAATCTCCACAGGCACTGAAATCAGACGATAGAGTTACGGTCGATTAAATTGCCCACATGTTTGTGTCCAAAATACGTTTTTCTAGCATCAATGATATTAAAACCAAACGTATGTCAAAATCCCCGGACACCCAACCACTACCCATTCTGTGGAAGAACAGTGGACCATAATAAAAATCATGATTATAACTTCTTCAACTGCCAATCTGGGTAAAAATACGTCAAAACCTAGAAGCACTTGGCTGATAAGAATTGTCCAGCTTCAAATCAAGAAAAGAATCGCGGACGAAATTCAATCACTAAGGCAATTACACAACGACTACAAGGTCACTAAAATACTCACAATCGGCTGTGTAGAAAAACGAAACGTGAACGGCACAAATGACAAATGCATAAAATCGAAAGTGCCAACATCATTGAATCTATCTGCTATGGTTGTAGAAATGACACATCCAGCCGCTGCATCTTACTATGAATTGTTGGGTCAGATCTAAAACGAACTGCGATTACCTTTTCTATCGCATGTTTCAGCTGGTTTTATCGATTTGGTTCGAAGAGAGAATCCCAGACGAGTGGAAACAGCACTAATTTGTCAGCAACATAAAAAGGGAGAGCGGTTGAAATTAAATAACTGCAGTTTTAGTCCAGGCAGGTCAACAACTGATCAATCATTTTTACAATCATAGATTTTAACGGCATACCATAGCATGCAGAGGTGTATTGTTTTGAGAATTCCTTTAAAATTGATAACCAATTTGCGAAATATTAATGAATTGCTCTTAAAGCCAGTCGAGAACAAACTATAAGCCAGCCTAACAGTAAAGCTGATAAAACTTATTGTGAATCAAGCCAAATATTAGCGTATGCGGACGACGTATGCATCTTGTGTCGTAACATCGTACCCCTCAAAAAAGTTGTGTTTCCGTTGAAAGCAACACCACAACAATTTGGTATCCATATCAATCAATCTGCATGAAACAGGCGACGCACAATACGAAAAGTTGAATGAGTTTAAATACCTGGGATCCATAGTAACTGTGCAGTCTCTGCAGATATAATATCACGGAGCGCAGCCAACTGTCACTATTGGTGGAGAGTCTTGGACACTAACAATATGGGACACTACGTTCCAAAAATCGTACTATAAAACAGACTCTGGAGTCGACACTTAAGAATACAGGATCTCGCGGGAGGCCCCTACTCGTTGGATGGACGACGTAGAACAGAACTTCGAAACTCTTAGTTATCATGTCGGGCACCCTCTTGTTGTCGATCGAGTTATTTGGAAAATCAACGTTAAGCGGCCAAATTCCTTCATAGGATGTATAGTGCCACCGAAGAAGAATTTAAATTTCATTCCTTTCCGAAACTCGACTTTTAGTATAAGCATCAAAATTGTAGTGTACCCACCAGTTTTGTAATTCTAAATTTAAAAGAGCTAATTTGCATATGTAAATGAGTGCGTTTTGAGACTAACCTGATTGATAAGGAAAACATATTTTGTTGTTCTGTATAATTTTTCAACAAAATGGAAATTAATTTAGGTTTATTACAATGCTAGATTAGCTGGCGTACACGTTCTGCTGAACGTGCCGATCTTTTGAATTCTTCAAATTAAAAATTAAACGAAATGGATCAAAATACACTCACTTCAGACAAGCCGTTCGGTGCAGATACACGTTTAGACGGAAGGCCAAATTTTAGTTTTTGCATTTTTAAGAATAAGGATTATTAAAACGTTGAGCAAAGATTTTAAACCCAAACCTAGGTTTGTTGTCATCATTTCAGCCCCAAGTATTCTGGAATGTAGATGACGTACGGGAAGTGGTGCTGTAACCGTTAAATTCTATATCGATATTCACAATCCAGTGATACAAACCGGATTAACCAGGACAAATTCGTAACAATTGGTGACAGCGGTGGGATTGTGAATATTAGAGTATGGGTGTTGAGGATTTAATAATTACGGAATTAAAATTCCAATGTGATGTAATGTGTGATTTGCCGACGAGTAGTTGTAAAAATGAATTAATATTGCAGCTAAGTGAGGCTATGGAGAAGCGAGGGTTAGGCGTACTACTCCGGATTTTTGATGCTCAACCATTTGCAGAATAGACTTGTCTTAGTGACCCATTTGATAATCAACAAGAATCAGGAGCGTTAGTTTATAGTGAATGGGGTTAACAGCGGATCGCCTGGTGGAAACGGTTCCGACTATATTGGCGCAATGCTGACATGTAACTAAGAACAACAACCAACTGGATGAAAGTGATGATGCTGGTGCTAAAGGTGTTGAAGTCACGGATTAATTCAAATTTCAACGCATGGATGATGTCTGTAAGTATGATTTGCAGAAACATGAGCAACTCGTTGCAGGTGCAACGATGCTCTCGAATGATGCCGAAGGTTAATTGTTGCAGCTGCGTTTAGACGGGATGGAGAAATATAATTTGAACGGCAAAGGCCAAGGTGATTGTAGAAACTGTTGGAAAGTAAGGGTTGCTAAGTGCCATATGGGAGGAAATCGGCATGAAAGACGGTCTATGGAAGCGGGTTTTGATTTGAAGGAGCAACAGGGGTGTCAGATTGAACGGGCTACAATATGTCGTTAAAATTTGAGAAGCAAAGACGAAGGCGGAAAAGATCACTGAAGAAATGAGTAGATCATGTAGAGTAGCTGCAAGGTTGGATGGCGTCGGAGCCTAGGATAAAGATGAAGTTGAATTGGTTTGCATTACACGATCTAACCTACAGAAGCAATAGTTTGGATCCTGTTTGTGATGAACAGGCTTAGGTTGGGGTATTGTTACCGCTCGCCTATTGGGTTGATGAGCAATTGATTCGGCATTGGTAAGACATTTATTCAACAAAAATTGATTATTTAAGACTTAGAATATTAATAACATTTTTTCGTGAGATTAGTGACATCTGAGGTTGAGTAATTACACTAAAAGTGGTTTTTCAACAGTTTTGTTGTATACCAGATTGTGCAGGGATGATAATGGCAAGAAATTAAAAATACTGAATTTTCAAGGAACAGAGTACTGAATCCGGATTGAAAGTACTTTTGCATTGGACTCACATCAAAATAGCATTTCACAGGACCGCAATTTTAATTAAAGCCATCTTTAATTAAAGACATTCCCTAGTCACCTTCGTTAGCTTAGTAGGTCTCGTACCAATAAAAAAAAGTTGCGACTTGGTGTTTTTAACGTGTGAAATGTTATTTATATATGTTCGTTCATTTTCAGCTATAGTTGTTACGGCTTTGTTCTTAATATTTACACAGTAGCGATTGACATTCTGCTAGTTAAATCAATATTAATAATCATCACCGTGTTCATGTCAAGCAGTCTTAGCAAATCCTATTGTAATTAATTAATAATTTGGCCCATAAGCAACCTCATTTTAAAAGAAGCATTTAACGATAAACCATTTTTTGTTTGGCAAGCAGTAGTTGTTGAGTGACTCTGGTGCTGTTTTTGAAATTTCAGGAAAAGCATTAAAACTAAGCTAAACTTATCGCTCGATTTTATTTGAGAAATTAAACTGCATTTTGAAGTTTCCTAGTCTTCACCTACCAATGCAATAATTTAATTAAATGCGTTTGCCGTTGTTATCGTCATTTCAGCAATTATTATTGCTATTCTTGGAACTTGGGACTGAAAATGACGTTAAATAAGTAGAAAATAATTATTAGATCTCTTCGAGTGTTCGACTGCATAGTTCGAACTCCCATTAGCTGTATCTGAGCAGTTTACGTTGGAGTGCTTTTTAATGACGAATCATAAATCAGCTGCGGCAATTGAATATAACCTCTACCAAGACAATAACGCACAAATTACCGTGCATTCTTAATTAATTGGATATATGGCCTAAGGCCGTTAATTCCTTGTGTCTGAAAATTACTCAACTTTCGCAACTAAAGATTGCGATCGAAAAATCTCGTCTCGTAAAATTATTTATATTTTTGAATTTTCCGAAAAATAACGATGCAAAAATATAAGTAATTTGTGTTTGTTTAGGTACCACTGAAAATAAAGGAGATTTTGTGATCATTTTATATTAGAAATTCTGAAGTGCTATGGGCAATAATATTTAACCACAAAACTTTGGTTTGAGCAGATCTTTTAGAATGGAAGCCTCCGGATCCTGACACCAACAGTTTAAATTGAAAGTGACAAAATTTTTTGATCGTTCAGACCAATGCACTGGACTTCATATCCAATTCAAAAGATCTTTTACACTTGGATCCAAATATTAAACTACGTCAGTAGCTTTAACCACAAAACTGATTAAATATCTTAGGCATAGAAGTTAGAGTTGTTGAACACCCTGATCTCTCTCCCTCTCCCTCTGATCTTCTTTTCTTCGACAGAAGTTGTCTCGAATTGAATTACAAGTGACATTTCTAGCATTTTCTCAAAAGTACTACAAATCACTCGAAAGTATCGAATTATTATCATCCCTTGATTATAATAGTCTAAACCTCTTGAATCGAACGATGTATGAATACGAGTCCAACGAACACAATGACTCCGTCTTGGTGGGCACTTGGGTGATTCGGTACGCGAAATTTTAAAAGCGAAAGTGAAACGCAGGAAAATAATAAGTGGTGTTAAGTGAGCATAGTGGTTTAATAAAAAATTTTAAATGGTGTATTAGAGATGGTAAAATAAAAGTGGAAAAATGATTATCGGAACATTTCGGGAATATTCCACCAGTAGTGGCGTAAGTGGCGTAGTGGTTTAATTTGTAAATTATATAGAGGTTATTTTCGGTATTTTCGCGAATATTCTGGAAGCGTGTAACCGCCAGTACAAAATCATTTGAAATGAAATTCTTCAGTTAAAACAGCCAAATTAGTTAAAATATGTTTTCTTAGTGTAATCACAAATTTGGTGAAAGTGCACACCAAATTGATGAACACGTATACGTAATATTAAAACATTTATAAGATTTTCTAAATAGTTTCAAATTAAAGTAAGACAGTCATTTCTAAAAACTATTATATTGAATAAAAAAATAACCCAATTTAATTAGAATATGTTCAGACTATTAAACAAAATAATTTTTATATTAAAAATTAAAATAAATATTATTATAAAATTAAAAATTGTATACAAGAAACAAAATTATTTATTTTATTTAATATTATATTCTGTTATTTTTACTTACAAATATTTTTTGTTATATTTTTAATTAATTTAAAATAATTTTTAATTATAATTTTTATATTATTTTTTTATTTAAGAAATTATTTTAAATTTTAATTTTTTTTGTTATTATTTTAATTTTATATAAAGAGGAGCAAAAACAAATTCGTTGTTTTTGTTTTGTTTTTTTTGTTGGTAAAAAAAATTACAAGAGAAAAAGAATAAAAAAATTTACAATATTTATAATAAATTATAGTAGCATTTAATTATAATTTTTTTTTGTATATAAAAGCATATTTAATATATAAAATATTTAAATAACAATAAATGAAGGCAATTTATTTATGTTTTATGTTACGATATGGCACGTTGGAATAATATATATGCATAAAATATGAAGCATAAAAACAAAAAACAGACACACATTTTGGAAGACAATTAGCAGGCAAACAATTTAAATTAATCGTAATTATATGCAGATACATAAAATTAAAATATTCAATTTTCGTTTTAATTAACCCAGAATTATTGTTAATTCATTAAATTTGAATGAATTCTCTTTTTCGACGAATTGTTTTAAAATAAAAAATTAATTTTTGATATACGAGTATTATGAAACGAGTTTTAATTTTATTTGATTGATCGAACTGCGTAGCGGTCGAACCGTCATCAAATTAAAGAATTCCGGATAATTAATTCAATAACCTTCATGGAAGGAAAGAAAATGGTAATATTACTGATACCTGCCTAATTTAATTTTATGGCGTATAATTTTTGGAGAGCAGGACTACCCAAACTACCAGAAATCAAAACCTATCTATCCCATGTTGAGCAGTCCTGTGGGGTAAATTGTCCAAACACCAAACCTTTTAAATTATAATAAAACCTAAAGGATTGATTTGAATCACCAAATTACTAATAATTGAAAGAATACAGTCAGATTGCTGAACCGTAGAATAGTTAATCGTAAAAAAATTTATCGTAGAACAGTTTATCGTGTGCATAGTTGATCGTATAACAGTGTCTTGGATTTGAAATATAGGGCTAGTAAAGTAGACCTGGGTCGGAACTCGGCCATTTGTAGTCTAATTTTTATAGGATTGTTGTTGGATGAAAATTGGGTTTTAAAACAGTTTTTGGAAGAAGATCTATAATGATGCCACCTGGAATGGAACTAGGTCATTTCCTAACCACATGTTGCTTACACGGAAGTTGATAGTAAATTGCTATACTCGCCGGTAGATGAGAAAGCTGAATTCAAATTCTCCTCTTTTCTGATAACCGCTTAAGTGGAGAGTATAACCATTGGTTGTAACATCGATCTATGTCCCGGTCTACCTAAGCTCTTGTAATTCAATTACGTCAAAAGCGTGATTTTCTGTTTGGGACGAAAAATTCTAGAGAACTTCATCTCTTAGAAGACTTAGCACGTTCCATGTTCCCGTGTACATTTTCAGAGGTCGTTGTTGTTGCCGCTCAATCCGCTTATTACGTCTGTGGGTCGCACCCATCATCATCCAGTTTTACGTCAAACAAAATAGACGCCTGTTTCTGCCACCCGGACAACTGAATCTGATGTTATTTTGGTTATGCGGCGAGAATAACTCGCCCTGACATGTAGTGTCAATGAACATAAGCGTGGAGGTATAAATCTAGGACTTTGTTCCCCAATCCGTCAAATATAATATAACAAGATTGACGGTATAGAACTGAAAAACTTACAATTTTACAAAAATTAAGAATTTGCGAAATGTCTTGCTATTACTATGAAATATTTTCCTTCTTTAATAAAGTAGGAAAATTTAGCAACGAATAACAAATGTGGGTGTTCTCTGAACAGAATACTATATACTGAAAAATCACCATGAAATTATAACCACCATGGAACATACTCTGGAACATACACAAATGGATATCGCGAATTCGTGATTATCTTCACACCTATTGCCCATTGTATTTGCGTACTTAGGTTTGATTGACGTCACTTTAACATTTTTTTTTGGCAGTATCAAAGCCCAAAATGAAGATAAATGATTAAACCAGACCTGGTTTTTACAAACATTACGAAATCGATTTGAGTGAAATTGTACAATGCGACGTCTAAATCTTAGCGGGTGATTAAAATATTCGGATCAGAAGCGTTCACGGGCTACTACATAAGCCATTGAGCTAGTCATGTTCTAAAATTACTTGGATGTAAGGTTGCGGTTGCATATTTCCCATATATATACAATAAAGGTTTTATCATCATGTAACGTCTCAATCGCCCGTGAGGTTACTGAAGCACTTAATAATCATGTTAACTACAGATATTTCGATAATACTAATTCAATCATTTCTTGAGTCCATCGATCAGTGGACGATTAGTTAAACAGAGTTAATAGATAATTCTGTGTCTATTTTATGACAGAATCCACAACAAATAAACTATAACTGATGGGATAATGAATCTAGGAATCCTTTTGAGATAAATTTTGGCTTGTCTGAAAAATATTCAGACAAGACAAAATTTATCAACTAAATATGCAGGCGGAAACAGTGTAAATAGTACAAGCAAGAATCACTTAATATCGAATAGGTTAACATTAGAGATCGATATCGTTATATCATAAAATAGCCCTGGGCTACCAACCACGTAGCAGCTTAATTCGCAACGACCCTGGAGAACCAACGATGGATAATAGAACCGTTCTCAAAATTTGGAGAAATTATTTTTCAGCACTTTCAACAGACATGTACCACCACCCACTTATGGATGAAAATTATTTCGTTTAACCCACAGCTACACATAGCTCAGCGCATAGTTGTTTATATCATAAAAGGAGAACTTCAACATGTTCAACAGTATCAACATGTTTGAGCTTCAAATCAAAGAAGTAAAAACCCAAATATATGGGTACTGCAAGGAAGCAAAATGCAAAGATTTTACGTTGGATGGCAAATATCGTGAATCGAAGACATCGAGGATTGCAATCCGGTTTAGAGTATTAAAGTGTCGCCAAATGTCGCTTAAAATTATTTTGAAAATTTATTGAAAATACAATTTTTTTTACGACCACTCATTAAAAATGGTTTATAGTCTTAGACGCTCACAGCCCGTGATATCCCACCATATAATCGGTTAATAAATGGTTGAGTTCCGACCCAGGTGGCCATATTTCAGAAGTTCTTCTAAAAATCATTTTAGAGTCTCATTGCCATCCAACAAAGCCAATCTAATCAAAAACGGACAAGTTCTGAATGTCCGAGTTCTGAACCAGGCAGCCATATGTCAAAACCCATTCTGAATATCATTTTAGAGCCCCATTTCCATCCAAGATACCCATCCCATTATAATCATTTAAGAAATGGCCCAGTTCCTTCCTAGGTGACCATATTCCGGAACTTCTACCAAAGATCATTTTAGAATTTTATTTTCATTCGAAATAGCAAATTTCATCATAACTCGTAAGAAATATTCCAGTTTCAACTAAGGTGGCCATGTTCCAAACCTTCATCCAAAAAATATTTAAGAACCCCATTTCTATCCAACATATCCAATCCAACCATAATCGATTAAGAAACGAGTTTTGTCCCAGGTCCCAAGAATACGATTTCCATCCATCATACCCAATTTCATCATAATCGTGTAAAAAATCACCGAGCTCAGTCCCAAGTGGCCGTATTCCAGAACTTCTACCAAAATCCCTTTTCCATGCAACATGCTAAATCCCGTCAATGTCGGTTAAAAATGACCGAGTTCCGTCCCAGGTGGCTCTATTTCAGAACTTCTTCTAAAAATCATTTTAAAATCTCATTGTCATCCAACAAACCCTATCTAATCAAAAACGGACAAGAAATGGCCGAGTTCTGAACCAGGCGGCCATATTCCAAAACTCCTTGTGAATATCATTTTAGAGTTCCATTTCCATCCAATACACCCAATCTCATCATAATCAGTTAAGAAATGGCACAGGTTCTTTCCCACGTGACCATATTCCGGAACTTCTTTCAAATATCATTTTAGAATTCTATTTTCATCCGACATAGAAAATTCCATCATAGTTCGTTAAGAAATATCCGAGTACCGTCTCAGGTGACCTTGATCTAGAACCTCACTCAAAAAATATTTAAGAATCCCATTTCCATCCAACATATCCAATCCAACCATAATCGATTACGAAACGAGTTTTGTCCCAGGTCCCAAGAATATCATTTCCATACGCCATATCCAATTTCATCATTCATTCAAAATTCATTTTACAATCTCATTTTCATGCAACATACTAAATCCCGTCAATGTCGGTTAAAAGTGGCCGAGTTCCGTCCCAGGTGGCCATATTTCAGAGCTTCTTCTAAAAATCGTTTAAGAATCTCATTTCCATCGAACATATCCAATCCCATCCTATAATTTTATAAATCCCAGACACTTTAATTTCTTATTTACAAATAATTCTTTTATACGGTGAATTTTACAAACTATGATAAACTGGCATACGATAAATTATCCACACGATAAATGGTGTCCATGGTAAATTACGTTCAAGATAAGCAATTATACGGTTAAATATTCACGTTAAATTGGAACGCTATACGACTAGGAACGAAAGTGTACCGAAATAAATCGTGGAAACCATAAACGTAAAACAAACTGACCGATTATTGGCTCTAAATCAGAAGAGACATTAAAGTCAAACACTAAAGATTAAAGTGACGCTGCTTAAACTCGTCATCAGGAACTTTTTCCTGACAAAACTAGCAATCATTCAAATAACAGCCCAACTCCTTCATCTCAAATAATTTCTGCTAATATATGAGCTTTTTTGGTTTTTGCAAATAATTTGAAAAATATATCATTTATCAGAAAATCAAACCTAAAGATTGTAAATTAATTTTGCAATAACATCTGTCCCTATCAGTTTTCCAAATTTTAAGCGGAAATTTTGACTTTTGATAAAAAAAATGTTGTTCCACTAAAGTTCGGTCTCTGGGGCTGTACATACGGATGATTGATTGGAACAAAACTCCATAATAAAGCATTTACTATAAATAAGAAGGTTCTAATGATGTTGGGCAGAAATCATTTCTTCGGCTAATAATCATTTTAAGCTCGATAGTTTGACCGAAGCGACGGCAATATATTTCAGGCAATATAACTCAACATAAAAGTGAACAAATATGAATGAGGAATCTTTCCGCCAAATGTAAATCTAAGTTGCGGTCAGAAGAAAATAAAATATCACCGACATAAAAAACAACCCCCTTCCCCTTGTGAATAAAACCACACAAATGCCCTATACCTATTGGAATATTATTGTAGTTGAAACGGGAAACTGATTTTAAAGCGGGCTGAACCAAATTGATTGAAAGCATCCGTATGCCATCCATGTTGGTTGGATACAGTAATCTTTTCGATTAGGTATATGTCAGCTGGATTTAGCCTCATTTATTTAGGGTTATGCTTATCAATGAAACCCATAAAGGGGCATTAACAATCAACATTTTAAACTAAAATTAAAACTTTCTATAGTAGCAACGCTGGGTGTGGAAAAATCACTGAAGATGCTTCTATTTGCACAATCATCAGAAGTTCTTCTTCAATCCTTAAAACTATATAGGATTGCCTGAGCATAATCCACTTTTCGGATAAAACGGTAAATCCTATGATTTAACCATTTATGCGGATTTTTGATTTATAATAGCCGAGCGGAAAATTAAACAAATTTTGTTAAATTTTAGTTTATGAATTTGGGCACTCTCTCGGTGCTTTCACTCAAACCAGTTGATGCTAAAGGAAACAGAATGTCTGATGGGTTATTGAATGCGTCACTTTTTAGAAGATCGGTCTTGATCGCTAAGCGTATTATTTCAGTGTCAAAAATGGTGACAGAAAATGGCTAAAAAAATTTGACACCAGCAACATCAACATTTAACAATTGCTGGTGAATTCTGATTTATTGATTTATTGCTTTTATTGATTTTAAATTACCCATAATCTATTACTTTGTAACAATATTCTCAAACATAATGAGCTTTTCTAAAATATTGAATTTGTTCGGAATTTTGAAAAAAGCTATTGCAAGAGACCCCAACATTCGTGTAAATCTATCTTGCCCTGATGTCTACTACTAAAATTCCGGGTTTCACACATAAATGGTGATAGCGACACATCTAGTTGTTATTTATGTCAGAAGTTGTGCTTTGTTCATAGCGCGGACAGTTGTTAACGATAACCAATTGTAATACCAGCACATATCGCAACGAAAAAGTATTTTTTCAAAGAACGAAAATGTTTTGTGCCAAATAAACAGCATTAGCGAGAAGCTTCGCTTTTCTGCTTTAATTTGACAAAAAAAAATGCAGCTGAAGCACGCTATTAGCTTGAGGAGGCCTACGGGGAAGAAGCGCTCCGGAAGACCAAAAACATTTGAACACGTCGAGCTGCAAGCGTTATTGAATGAAGATAATACGCAAACTCAAGATCAATTCGGAGGCATTAAAAATGGCTCGCCAAGGTATTTCCAAACGTTTACATGCTATGGGAAAAAACAAACGGAGAGGAAATGGATGCCGCATGAGTTGACTGAGAGACAGTTGGAAAATCAAAGACCAATTTGCGAAATTTTGCTTTCACGGCATGAAGGAAGGAGCTTCCTGCATTAAATTGTTACGGGAGATGAGAAGTGGATCTTTTTTAAGAATCTCAAACGCAAAAAGTTGTGGCTTTCACCTGTCATCAACATCGATGGCACGGCTAAATCTCTTTGGAAAGAACACAATGCTCTGCGTTTGGTGAATCCAGAAAAATGGCTAGAATGGGACACGAGACAAAAACAAGTGATATTGCAGCATGATATTGCTCCATGCCATCGCACTCCCATCGTCCAGGACACCATGAAAACGCTGAGATAAGATCTGCTACCGCATCCGCATTATTCACCAGACCTGGCCCTCCACGGATTATCACTTGTTCCGGTCGATGACACAAGGCTTGGCAGGGCTACACTTGGCCAGTTTCAAACAAGTGCAAAATTGGTTGAATGAATAATTTCGGTCCTAAGACGCGTCCAATGCCAAAGCGAATGCGAAGGAGTAGAGTAAACAATTTTTTATGTTTCTATTGAAATTTCCCATTTTTCATTTTACAAAAAATACCCGGAAATTTTGTTTCACATCTAGTATGTACTAAATTAGCATATAGGCTAACTTAAGGCTAACCTTGCTTAAATATTACAAAAAAATATTTAAAGATCAGAAACCGCGCACGCACTTTTGAGTTGATGCGGCCAAAACTAACGGAATAACGCAACGAAAAATCTAGGAATTTAGAGTTTTTTAGTAAATAAAATTGCTAAATAGTTTTCGTATCGTGTCGTAAACAGGTCCTTAGATTTTCAGTAGATTAATGTTTATCTGCTAGTTTTAATGCAGAGCAAGCCAAACTTTCGCTTAGTATTTTGTAGCGGTTTTTCTGTAGTTTGGGAAAATCACACGATACGCAAAACAACCTCTTTACCAATTTTATATTATAAACAACACGGGGTTTCTAGATTGAATCAATGGAATGATGTTTATCTAAATTATCTTAGGCTATTTATATAGAGCCGATTGGATTGGGGGAAAAGAAATCCATTAGTTTTTCGCTAGATAGCTTTAGTGACATAAATCTTGATGTATTTGTCATAGTAGGACATATTTATACCGTTGGAAAGGAGGATTCATGTGTTACAAAAATTATTTTGCCATTGTTTTGATTGAACGATTTAGTTGTGAGTTATACCGTGTCAAGAATAAAGAGGAAATTCAGAAATTCGGACCGTGTTTCCATCTGCGAATCCGGGCAAACGGAACGAAATTGTGCCATTTCTGAAGCGAATGGTGACTGGCGACGAGAAGAAGGTTACATATGACAATGTCAAGTGGAAACAATGATGGTTAATGACTGGCGGAGCGGCCCAAACAGTGGCCAAAAAGGATTGACGGCCAGGAAGGTTTTGCAGTGTGTTTGGTGGGATTGGAAGGGAATCATCTGCTATGAGATACTGATCAATGACCAAACGTTCAATTCGGCCGTCTACTGCCAGAAATTGGACAAATTGAAGGCAGAAATCGACCAGAAGCGGCCAGAACTAGCTAATAGGAGGGATGTCGTGTTCTACCAGAAGCTCCGGGATCTTGGTTTGGGAGTTATTATGCATCCACCTAATAGTTCGGACCTGCCACCAAGCAATTATCATCTCTTTTTATCAATGACAAATGCTCTGGGTGGTATCAAAATGGCCTTAACAGAGGCTTGTGAAAACTGGCTATCTCGGATTTTTGTTAATAGGGACAAGGCGTTTTGGAAAAGCTGCATAATAAAAGTGCCTTCTAAATGGCAACAAGTTATCGAGAAAAACGGCGCATATCCAAAACGGATGATTGTTTGTAGCCATGCATTCCCATTTATTATGAATATTTGTTATTGTGCAGGTTTACAAATACAATCAAACAAAATGAAGGTTTTTGTTTTTTTAGGAAGGTTTAGGAACTATTCCATCACCAGAAAAATAGTGTGTTAGGAAATGTTACTGGATTATAATAAAATCAAAGGTTAAAATTTCTAAAGCTAGTGGGCTATGCTAATTTATTGAGTGATATGCAAATCACGCGAGATACCGATTCTACCAGTGTTAGCTAATTTATCGAGAGCCATGCGAAAAATAATATTTGAAGTTAATCATACTCCACCGAGTACGCGAGAACTTATGTGAGCCAAATAGTTTAAGAAAACACGATCTCTTTTGGTTGCCCAAAAGTCTTTAAGCAAAATAAGCGAGTGGAGGGACGATCCGGTGGACTAAGCCTAACAAATGTTTTAGGTTGTATACTACTGCATGGGCTTAATATAATTCTCGAAATTCAACAAATGAGTTTAGACAATTTACTCATTTTAAAATCATCCTTGATTCTGGACAGTGAGAAGTACAGATATTCTCACGAAAATGCCGAAATTGACGCAAACGGACATAATTCTGTCATGCTTCATAATTTTAATCAATTTTAATGGACTAAAATAAATTTTAGTATACAGTAGTCCTTCGACATCGAAAGTAATCCACACTATTAAAGGGTGGTCAAATTTGAGTTATCTTTTTTAAATGTTCCGCCATTTATATTTTTTGTACTAGAGTATCATATATTTTTACTAACATTTCGGTTAGTTCAAACGAAGTTTGAGCAACGTGTTTTCATTATTAAAACTTAGTTTAAATATGGTGAAAGTTATTCAGAATTTGGAAGAAAATTTCGTCCTTTTTTTTTTTTTTTTTTTTTATTTTCTCTGATTTGTTCTTGTGCCGAAGCTCTCCCTCCACTTTCGCGGTTCGCTTATTTACGTCCTTACCTTTACGCCAGTATTGGCCAATTCGAGGACGTACGAATATAGGTCCGATTTTATTACCATCTGCACATTGCATAGCTCCATGCCAGCCTATACTGGCATGGAAGGTGGGTCGGCCCGTGAGCCCCGCACTCCGACAGGGGGTCATAGATGTGTTCCTTCTCATCCCAAATCGTAATTTGTTGATGAAAATTCCCTTTGTATCCTGCCCCTATCGGGATTCGAACCCGGTACCTCCCGATCCAAACGCCAAAGCTTTAACCACTATGCCATTTGGTCGGTAAAATTTCGTTCAAAATACGGTAGAGAAAATGCTCCGAAAAATCGTGCTATTAAACTTATCATTGATAAATTTGAATAAACTGGTTTAGTTCAAGATCAGAGAAGCAAAATTTTTCATCGCATTGGTCATTGCAGAAGAGCCAAGGACTATAGAAATTTGTTCAATATTTTACACAAAGATCTTCATATAAAGGCTTTCAAAATACAGTTAACACAAGAATTAAAACCAAATGACCACGCATTACGTCGGCAATTTGTTAATTGTGCCATAGAAAATCAAGAAGAAATTGAGAAATTTTTCAATCAAATTATCTTCATCGATGAAGCTCATTTTGAAATTGGCGGCTTTATCAACAAAAAAACCTATATAACAAACCTACCCTCAAATCTATATGGGCTGAAGAAAATCCAAGAGAATTGTTTGAAAAGACAATAAACCCAGAAAAGTTACTGTATGGTGTGGATTTTAATGTGGTGGTGTAATTGGTCCACATTTCAAAAATCAAAGTGGCAATGCAATTACTGTGAATGGAGCTCAATATCGAGAGATAATTAGAAACTTTTTGTAGAGTCAATTTGAAGATATTGATGTGCAGTATATGTGGTTTCAAGAGGACGATGCAACATGCCACACCGCAACGGAATCAATCGATCTTTTGAAAGAGAAGTTTAATATTCGAACAATTTCTCGAAAAACAAACGTGAATTGACCATTGGACTTCTTCTTATGGGGTTTCTTGAACAGTAAAGATTATGCGGATAATCCTCAAACTGTTCAACACTTCAAAGACAACCGACCAATGTACTTTAATTTCCAATACAAATAAATGAAGATTTTACTTCATTGAGCACCTTATAAATATAATCAAAACATTTGAAGTATTAGAGTTCTTATATTCTACTAAATTTTTTTTTATTTCAAGTACTTGAGGCAGAAGGAGGTATGGTATAGTGAGTAGTAGTTTTTTGTCTGGCGTCACTTTTTGGCTGGTGGTAGATGATATCTACTTAAAAAAGTTTAAAATTAAATATTTTAACAAGAAATTACCAAATGATTGGAGCAAAATTTATTAAATTGACTTTAAATACTCTATGTAATGTAGAGCTTTGTAGTGACTATAACAGATGGCATTGCAAATAAACTATTTGAATGTATTTGCAATACCTTCAATTATTTTAGACGTACTAACCACTATTAAAATGTTGGAAAACACCAATTTAAACTAAAACCATTGTTTTCCAAAATAATTGGAAAAACTACAACTATTCTACATTATCTACAAGTTGTTTACATATTCTACCAATTATCGAGATTGTCTACGCAAAAATCAATTGTCTACATTAACTTCGATACCAACTTGAATTGTCCAAAACAGTTCTATTAAAGTCCGGTAAGTTTAATTACCCGCTTTAGATTTCAATAGTGGTGTAATTGTGGTAAAAAAAAAGTGTGATGATAGTTTGAACTACTGTGGGCAATTTTTGAAAATAAGTAAAACCGGCTTGAATAAATTTTTTTATATTTATATTTTATTGTGTCGTCGGAAAAATTGTGTGTGTAACTCGAGCACAATGGATTTTGTTGCTCAGTATTGATGGCCAAGGCCTTACCAGAAATGCTTCCAGAGTAAATCAACTGAAAATATATTAGGTAATTTTTTTTTTTATAAAGTCAACAATTAAAGGTAAGTTTGTAACTAAACTTCCAACTAAAGCAATTATATTCTTTATTTCGAGAATAAATATTAAACCGTGTTTTGGTGAAATCGCCAAGAAGGTACTGTACACATTTCAACAAAAGACATTCTTAAGAAAAAATAATTTTTTAAGAAAAATTAACTTAATTAAAATAAATGCAAATAGCACAAATTCTACTTAATTAATGTTGCCCCGGAAAATCCAACGAAATATTAATAGTTATTTAATGCAGGTAAACCTGTAATATTTTTTAATTCGTTTAAAATCCATTTTTTCCTTCTAAGTATTATAAATGATTCATTGCTGTTAAAGCAAAATTCATCCCTCGCAAATCCTACAAATGCAGATTAAATGGTTAAGGCCGCCCACATGGTAAATAATAGTTTGCATAACCATTTATTTAGTAAAACATTAATTGAATGAAGAGATAAAGACAGAGCAAAGGGAAATTATTCCGTTTGTTTTTACAAAGAACTCATTTCGACATGTTGTTCAAGGATTAAATTGCTTTTTACAATTACAATAACACTACAGTATTTATCAGGTAGCTTTGATTGCACGTTTTAAAATTCCACAATTCCAAATTTTAAAGTGTAAATTGAATGAAAAACGACAGATAGTTATGCTCGAGCAAACTGTTGTGCAGAAAATGTCTACGGTGTACTTTAAATCGCCTAGTACCTGATACAGTGGTAAGAATAAAGTGTGTTGTCGTAGAATAGGGGAATTAGTTTAGAATAAGTAGCTACGGTGCGTATTTAGCAAATTGAAAGCGGAGTATACTAAAAATTATTTGGCTGTCTTAACACAAAAGGTTAGATGAACCAATTATCTTGGTTAAATTAGTGAATTGAGTTTTCCTGGCATGGCTACAATAAAAAGTGGTCTAGTTAGGTAAACAAGTAACTTCGATTCATCTTACTAGTAATGTTGACTTAATACATTTTGTAAACTATACTTTGTTTTAAATAATATATTTTTATTTTAATTAGCAGGTAGAGTAAACGGAAATTTTGTAGCACTTCGTCGCTAAAAGGACATTGTAGTAAGTAAAATGTAAATGTAAATAGCTCTCCGGGTTGGGTATATAAAGTTGCACAACAAAATCTTGCATATCAAGAAGAGAAATGAATAAATGAATACTTCCACAGTAATATACAACAAAGGCAAGGAAAAATAATTTATCGACGGGTTTAGTTTCCACCTAGGACGAAAAACCCAAAAAACATTTAATTGGATATGTAGCCAGCAAAAAAGTGTTATTGTAATGTGCGGGTTGTAACCTGTTTCATAAATAATAAACACGAAGTGATTAAAACTCCATCTGAACATTCCCATGCACCTATCACAAATGAAAAAATCATAGCGAATACAAACCAACATTTAAAATCTAGAGCCAAAGCGACCTACCACCCTCTTTTATAATTACAGAAGCAATTATAACAACAATACAGCTAGCGATTTACGTGTATATTTACCTAGCAAAGAATCACAAAAACATAAAATTTATCGTGCGCGTGCTGGTAAGACAAATGAGCTCAACAGTTGGGAAGAAATTAATATTCCTGAACAGCTCCGATATCTCGAAGGAGAGTTATTTGTGTTGAACGAAGATATGTGCGAGGGAGAAAAAATTATTATTCTATGTACAAAATCCTCTTTAACACTTCTTTCAGAATGCAGTGTTTGTTGGATTATGGATGGAACTTTTTATGTATAGTTCCTTCTATAATGCAACAACTGTTTTCTACACATGGAAACGTTGAAGTTGAAATTATTCCACTGGTTTCCTGCTTAATGAGCAAAAAATCCAAAAATTGTTATGACCAATTATTTTTCCAATTAAGGAAAATTTGCAAATGATATAAATCTTAATCCACAAACAATTTTGTGTGATTTTGAGAAAACAATTGTTTCGTCAGCTAAGGTTTGCTTCCCTCAGGCCTCAGTCGAGAGCTGCTTATTTCATTTTGGCCAAATAATTTAGCGTAAAATTAAAAAAATCAAATTAACAGCCAAATATGGAAATTCTCATTTTTTCCTTGCAAATCAGAATGCTCAAAAGTCTCTCGATTGTACCATTAAACGAAGTTGCAAATTATTACTCAAGCTTAAACGGTCAGTTTGAGGACGAAGATTTAAAAAAGCTTGGAAGTTGGTTCAAGAAAAATTATATTGGCGATTTGAATGAGCGCCCTAAATATGCACCTAAATTTTGGGGACTGTTGGGAATGTGGATTCAGGCACAGAATGTTTTCCACGAACCCAGAATAATGTTGAAGCGTGGCACCGTCGCCTAAAAGTTGTTGTGGGAAAACGCCATGCTGGGTTATACAATTTTGTATGGCTTTGTGCAGATTGAATGTCGGCCCCGATGGGATGTCTGATCGTAGTAAAACTTCAAACTTAAGATTTTAGTGTTTTTTGGCCGAGATCGGTTTACTAATTTTGAAACACTACCGGTCTAGATCAGTTTTAAAAAATCTTAACTGTAATGACGCTTTCTTGACCAAAAACTGGTTTCCAGGAAAATTCGGCCCCTGTTCAACCAGATGGATTGATTGATCGAGATGAAACTTCATACGTAAGATTTTTCCACAAATTGGGAGATACCAATGTGTATTGTTCGAAATCGGTACACCGGAAGAAGCAGCTTCCGTTATTTACGAGAAAAACAACAAACACCTGAAGACTGTTAATCTAAGACTCTAATGCCCTCCCTATTCTTCGTATCAACTATGAAAGCCAATTACTGAGATACGTGTAATTTGCCATTAGCATTACCGCTTCAAATTAAAATCATAACAAAACAACCTTTAAGAACCACGTTTCACAAAATCTGTATATTACGTAAAATAAAATGGTTCAATTTTAAACTTTTATTTCCGGATATTTTAACTATTTGGAAACGAATGACATCAATACCTACATTAAATGAAAAAACGACGAACCTGATATTACATAAATAATGGAATAGTAATTCATTCAAAATGACGTCAAAATCTGATCATTTTGATCATCTGATCAGCAATTTACAAAATGGTCTAACTTCCAGTTCATACTACCTTTGAGCATGCGAATTGTGTGAAATTAATTTTTATTGGCAATCCAAATTTTTTCGGCGAAAATTGTCTGGTAACTTCAGTAGCTAACTTCAGTATATATACTATTTTACCAGTTTTAAAAGAATACCTGTTAACGAATTAACATACCATTTTTTTAAAAAATATAACTTGAGTATATGTTATGTAAACTTTCATGTAGCTCGACATTCAGAACATAATTGTAGCGTTTGGATCATACATGAAGGCCGAGATACTGTTAAAGACCAACCCCATAAAATTGATCTGATTTTGATTTTATTGTAGTATTTGCACTAAACCAATTAACTGAAACGAATAATCATGAATTGTTGTTATTGCTCTAACAGCAATTTATGTTACATCAATTTTTTGGCGCAAATTTTCCGCTCGTTCGTTCCCAAATTTTGTATAATGCTCTTCTATAAATGGTGTGATTTTTGCGTGAACAATCACCTCCCTAGTCAGGTGAAATAAGTTTTAACCTTATGGATTCCTATGTTCTATAGAATTTAAGATTTCTGGTAAGAAATTTTAAGGCGCGTGATACTAAAATACCCAATCAAATGAACTCAATCAAATGAAGAACAACGGTAATCAAATCAATAATCGAAATATTTTCAATGACTCGAATTTCTTATACCAACTGACATAACTATGGCGCCCCACAGAGCTCCAGGCGTAACAATAAATATATTTTTTGGTTTTTCTCTGGAAGAATGTTGCATAAGAAGCCGTCTTTTGTTATTTGGTTGTGAGCATCTGCTGAATTGTAACACCATTGGCAAATTCGCTGGCATCTGCTAAGTCGCAGAGTTCCATTAAATCAGTGGAATGGATAATTGGTTTAGAGTATTTAAACTTGTTATATGAATATTTGCTGGTACGAAAGGCATTACTTATGGAGAAGCCTCATTCCAGTTCAATTTTAGCTGTCAAAACCTCTAAAACTCATCGTTGAATTACCTATCTTGAGTACACGTGGATTGAGGAAGATAGTAGTTAGAAGCTCGAATGTCATGACTTGATATTCTATGCCAGTGTTGAGGAATCGTCCAAACTGGAAGATTGGTCGAAAAATGAAAGTGGTCGATAACATTTAATTCAAATCAACCGGTGATCATTTCATCTTGGAATAAAAATTTGAAAATCGAAAGTAATTGTTGCTGCGGAATCGACGCCACACATTATAACCAACTATCCTAAATGATGAATTAAAAGAATAAGAAACTGGCAAAAGCCTAGCCAAATCTGAGCCGACATAATAATTTATAGGCCCGAGTTTCTCTTTGCGATTTTGAATCTAAATTATTAAATCACGAAGTATTTTGTTTAAGTGTACAGTAGACGGATCATGAAGCATAAATAAATTCAATTTTAGACTTAGCAATCGAAATGCATCACATTTGAATGAGAAAAAACAAAGGCCAGTTAGAATATCTTAGGCATCTGATTCCAATCGGTAAATCGCTATACAATTAGGCAGATCACGACCGGTTATCAACAATTTTATAAACGAAAAAGAAAATAAGGGGAAAATTCGAAAAAAAAAATAATCAGAAGCTTTCAACTGTATCTGCAAGTTGGTCCCGTATCAGAGTAAAATCAATCTTCTCGGACAAGAAAAAGTTTAATTTAGACAGACCTGATGAATTCAAGTATTAATATGGCATGATTTAAGATCTGATAATAAAGTATCAATGAGCCGAAACTTTGGAGGCGACTCCAAAAGGTGTAAAATTTCCAGGTTTTGGTGAGCATCAACCAACCTGGTTGGGCTAGCCAACACGTTCTCCTGATATAAGTTTTATAGAGAATTTATGAGGCAATGTGGTACGAAAGGTCTATAACAATGAGAAGCAGTTCAATAACCTAGTTGTGGTGCATAAAGCCGTTGTACAGGCATTAGCAAAAAATACAATTAAAATTATGTTTTTATTTCAAAATGTGTATATTGACATCCCAATTAAAACCTGATAATAGATCAAGTTCAAACTCTAAGCATTACTTTCATATCAAAAAAATAGGGGTGGCTTTAATTGAATTTTGCGGAGTGTACATTGAAATTTGTATACATCGGCGAAAGAATTAAATTAAATTATGATGGACTCTACATGAAAACTCTACCCTATAAATTTCCAAAATAAACTTTTTAACAGTTTAGTTTGTTAGAGACGCAAAATTTGGTGAGGTTAGGTAAAAATTGAATTTTAACTTCCAATTTGAACAGGAAAACTATAACATCACGAAACGTCATGCCACAAATATATTGAAAAAACAACAAAAAATCAATAATCTACATTTTCTACTTAATGTTTGCATAGTCTACAAATTCTCGATATTATTTACACAAAAATCAGTTGTCTACGATATTTTCGACATGAACAATTCCGAAATATGCGGAGATCCACAACAATGTATGATGTAGGAAATCTTTTAGAATTGTGGAATAAATACAAATATGACGCAAGATATTCATTACCACGAGCAACTTGCCAACCAAGACGTTCACATCGTGTAACAAAATTAGAAATAATAGAAATAGAAAATAAACTATGTTGTCCAATCAAAGAATTGCCTATTCAGCTATAATGAGTAGTATCTCTCTGGCTGCCAAACTTTTTCCTGGAGGCCGAATGGCACATTCAGCATGCAAACTACCGTTAAATTTAACGACGAATGATGTACCTGTTTGTAGAATTACTAAGAAACCTCGCATGAGAGAAGTTAATACTATTGTGCAGTTGTGTGTGGGATGAATCTATGATTCTCAAACAATACTTTACAAGACGTGAGAAACTAGAGGGCATTAATGGACGTTTAAGTAAAATTTAAGTAAAAAACACTTTCTAAATAAATAAGTGTTTTTTTACTTAAAACCACGCCATTTGTTTATACTAATTACTTATAATGACGGGCCGAAGCACGCCCTACCTGTATGTATGTGAAGTTGGCCCAAATTTCAACCCAAAAAAATGCGATGGCAACACTAAAATGATGATTGCTATAATATTACGAGTATCAGCCCAAAAAATTTGTATTTCACGACATTTTATAAGAACTCAAAAAAATATTACTATCGTGATAGTTTCTCATAGTCAGCCCAAAATTTTCTTTAACAAAAGTTAAAACTGTCTCGCCGTTATATCTAATGCTCTCAACCCAAAAATTCATTATGAAAGGTTAAAAAATAAACCAAACTAAAAAAAATTATTTCAAATTCAAATTAAAGACAAACTAATAAACGCGTTTGAAGTTAGACCTAACTTAATCCTAAACCAACAAAAAGAAACGACAACTTGTATGTATTGGTTAAAATGTAAAACAAGAATGTCATTTAGGCGAAATATTGAATTTATGAATTAATTCCAATTGAAATTTATAATAAATAATTAGATTCAACATTTATTAGGATTAAATATAAGAATTTAATATTTTCTTAAGAAATTTAGTATTTGAATATTTCGAAACCTAATATGTTTATCGAAAATATTATTTCGTTTTTCTGATAGGTCTAGGTTAGGACTCGAAGCCATTTGAAAAGCTAATAATTTTTGCGCGATCAAATTAATTTTTTGCTATGCATTACTAGGTAACATTAGGTCTCGAGATATTCATTTTCTTAAGAAAACAATGAATTCTTATATACCGTTCTAATAAATGTTGAACCTAACTATTTAGTATAAATTGCAATTGGAATTAGTTCATAAATTCAATATTTCGCCTAAATGATATTTTTGTTTTACATTTTAACCAATACATACAAGTTTTCGTTTGTTTTTGTTGGTTAGGATTAAGTTAGGTCTAACTTCACGCGCATATACAAGCGTGTGAAGTTTGTGGTAAACTAATCCTAAAGTTAGTTCTATACTGGTTAGGTCTAACTTCACATGCATACTAATAAAAGATAATCAAAAACTAAAGAACTCGACGAAAAACTAAAGATTCATTTGTGTAACTTCAAAGTTCAGGCATAAGCTAACGAAGTCATCATGATTTCCATTGGTACTGGTACAACTATATTCCACAACACCACATTTGAGCAACCTAATTACATAACATGATCATCGTGGACATAAATAACTCAATAAAACTTCAATGCATGCGATTCAACAAGGCTCTCGGGCCATATATGGCTCAATTAAGCTAAATAAATACTCGTCAATTTTTACTCTGAAACTTCTAAGTTTTGGTATTGGCCCGCGATGCCATTACAGTTTTCGATTAGTTGTGGCCCTAAATCTATACCATTGCGTCGGGGCGTGCGATTCTAACAAGGCACTCGTGGTCATATATGGCCCAATTAAACTAAATAAATACTCGTCAACTTTTACTCGGTAACTTTTGAGTTTTGGTATTGGCCCGCGATGCCATTACAGTTTTCGATTAGTTGTGGCCATATATGGCCCAATTAAACTAAATAAATACTCGTCAACTTTTACTCGGTAACTTTTGAGTTTTGGTATTGACCCGCGATGCCATTACGTTTTTCGATTAGTTCTAGTCCTAATCTATACCATTGCATCGATGCGTGCGATTCTAACACGGCTCTCGTGGCCATATATGGCTCAATTTCCGTACCTTACAATATAACTTGATCGAGCAACACTTACATTTAATCGATTGGGACGTACTATTCGTTAGTACTCTGACTGTCAATGAAATGGTTGATGTATTTTATGACGTGTTATTTGATTCAATAAATAAACACGGCCACAATAGATTTCGTGCTAATAAATCTCATTTCCCATCTTGGTTCTCTGGTTCTTTAATTAAACTGATCACATCGAAGAACAAAGTTAGAAAACGGTTGCATACTTATAATAATACTTGTGACCGTATACTTTTTTTGCAATTAAGAAAAAAAGTTGACAATGAAGTAAGTAGTTGCTTTATGAAATATTTAGCCTCTCTTCAGAACCAATTATTTTCTGACCCAAAGAAATTCTGGAAGTACACAAATTCATTAAAAACCGAAACAAATTTTCCGTGTACAATGTTTCTTAACCAACGTTGTTCCGCGGACAAATCTTCCATTGCTAATTTATTTGCAGATAACTTCAAAAGTGTTTATAGTGTCAATAACTCTAGTATCCTAATAAGTAAATCTGATCACTATTCTGATTTATATTGTACGGAGTCAGATGTTATTGAGGTACTTAATGATTTAAAGATAAATAAAGGACCTGGACCTGATTTTATTCCGAATTTTTTTGTGAAAAGTTTGAAAGATGTTCTTTATAAACCTCTTACTAAAATTTTCAATTATGCCGTAAAAACATCTTGTTTTCCTGATAGATGGAAGCTTTCACATATAATTCCTGTCTTTAAAAAGGGTGATCGTTGTGATATTGCCAACTATAGGCCGATTTCTATCTTAAATGCTTTTGCTAAATTATTTGAAAAAATCATACACACAAAATTATTCAACTTGGTTAAGACTTTAATTTCCAATAAACAGCATGGTTTTTATCCAAACAGATCTACTCTCACCAATTTAATGGAATTTTCTGATTATGTATTTAGTGCAGTGGACGATAATACGCAAGTAGACTGTATTTATCCAGACTTCAGTAAAGCGTTCGAGACAGTAAGTCATTCTACTCTATGTGCTAAACTAGTAAGTTTTGGATTATCTAATTCTGGCATAGTACTTCTTCAGTCTTATTTGGTTGGTAGAGTGCAATACGTCGTTTTTAATGGACTTAATTCTTTTTGTTTTTCTCCCACATCTGGAGTTCCCCAGGGGTCAATATTGGGACCTTTGCTCTTCATAATATTCATAAATGATCTAATAGATACGATTGATTCCTGTTGTCTTCTTTATGCTGATGATTTAAAGATCTTTAAGGAAATAAGTGCTTTGTCAGACTCGCTAAATTTACAAAAAGACCTATGTCAGGTTTATGAATGGTGTCAGTTAAATGAATTACATTTAAATACCAGCAAATGCATGGCAATATCTTTCACCAGGAAGGTAAACTATCTTGTTTTTTATTATACTATTAACGGATCTGTTGTTATCAGGACCAATTTAGTGAAGGATCTTCGTGTAGTTTTTGATGTGAAATTAAAATTTGATGCTCATGTTGATACGATTTGTAATAAAGCGTATCGAGCTTTGGGTTTTGTATTTAGACGAGGTAGGGAATTTAGGTCACCTACTTCATTGATTGTGTTATTTAATCATTTAGTGCGAAGTATTTTAGAGTACGGTTGCCAAATTTGGAATCCTTACTATGATCTACGTGCTATGAAAATTGAAAGAATTCAAAAGAAATTTACTAGATTTTTATGTTTCAATTTTGTACCGTTTACTGATAAGTTGAATTATAGTGTAAGGCTTGCTATATTTAATATGGAAGCGCTTGAAATTAGACGACTGCTTTTAAACGAATATCTATTATTTAAAATTGTAAACAATGTGCTTGATTCCAATATAGTATCCAAGATTAATTTTTATGCCCCAGCTTATTTTACCAGGCCAACTAAACTATTTTATAACCCTACTCCGCGCACTAGTCTTGGCTTCTCATCCCCGTGTTTCAGAATGCAATACAACCATGACATTGTTTTTAGTGTTGTTGATTTATTCGCAGCTTCTTATTTTTCATTCAAGAATGCGTGTCGCAATCTGGTTAAATAATGTTTTGTTTTGGGTCTGTTACATATATTTGCAAATCATATCGCGATTTTTGCTTTCTCTTGTTCTGGTTTTTGAATTTGTATACTAATTTTTTCTCTAATTTATAATTATATTAATTTTTTTTTATATTATTTAATCTTGTTTTTGCATTATATTATTTACCTTAATTATTATTTTTTGTTTATTGTATAATTTTTGTTATATACATGTTTGTTGTGATAACGAATAAAAAGTATTTTGTACTGTGAGTTATCCTAGAAGTGGAATAAATAAAAAAAAATAAAATAAAAAAAAATTTAACTAAATAAATACGGGCTAATACCAAAACTCAAAAGTTACGAAGTAAAAATTGACGAGTATTTATTTAGTTTAATTGGGCCATATATGGCCACGAGAGCCTTGTTAGAATCGCACGCCCCGACGCAATGGAATAAATTAGGATCAGAACTAATCGAAAACTGTAATGGCATCGCGGACCAATACCAAAACTCAAAAGTTACGGAGTAAAAGTTGACGATTATTTATTTAGCTTAATTGAGCCATATAGGGCCACAATTTTAGTTAGAATTTTATTTATAAACATTTTTGTAGTACGTAATTATTATAATTAACATCGAATTTTTTATTGTTAGTAAGGTTTTCTGATTTGATATTACTAACTATTGACTACTTAGGAGTCTGTAACCGGGTCACGTCTATCATATCTAATAACCTTTCCTATCTCTCCGTATTGTTATATGTGTAAGGGGTGTACGGTAGGCCCGGCGTATCCGGGATCCTTGCTTAGTCTTGGCTGTACATCCTAATCAATCAATAAATAAATTTAAAATTCACCTACAATTTTTATAGAATATTTACTATCGCAAAATGTTCAAATACCTAACAGTAGGAATTAGATAACTATTAAATAGAATTTCTTAATTTTTTCGGTTATCGTATGAGTTTCACTTAGATAGGTGATTGTTTTGTACTCTTAATCTTATTTAAATGGAAAAGAAAAATTTGTTTATTGCTTATTCCGGAGCAAATAGTTAATCTAATTTATGATTGGTGCTGATTAATGACTAATATTCGGGTGTGATAATATTTTAAAAATGGATTGGAATAATAAAATTAATTTAATCTTAATTTAGGAAAGGATTCCGGAATTAATAGTATCTATGCATCTCAATTTAATAACCAATTTAATTTCTTGGACATTGGTGCGAATTCTAAATTTATTTAGGATATTTTAATGGATGGATATTTTAAGGGATATTTGAATGCAATCCGGTAGTTAATCTAGTTAATCTGGCATTGATTAACATTGATAGTTTCCCAAGAACCATTGCCTTTGGAATGCCTCACATATTTTTTTGCTATTTCGTGTTCGCCCAATTCAACGGTTAAATACTAATGAATTTTAGAGTTATTTTGAATATAGTTCAAATAACTTTGGTTTCAGTAAATTCTACTGTAAGTTGCGGAGTGCGGATTATTTAGGAAGCCGGAAAATATGAATTGAGAATTAAATTTCAGGAAATTTACAGATGCTTGTGAATTAATGCTTCATTGTAATTGCTGATTGTGTAGTTTAGAATTGTGTTGTCATTTTATTACTAACGACTTTACATAGGTGTCTGTAACGGGTCGAGTCAACCAATTTTGGTTAGGAAGCCGAAAAGTATTAATAGAATTAAATTTCAGGAAAATTCCAGATGCATGTGAAATAATAATATTTTTTCTTAGGTTGCCGTTTTAAAGAAGCAATTGTTGAAGACCAATACCATCGTTATCCATTAACCTATTAAGCCTTTATCCCTCATCTAGTAGATTAGAATTGTGTTGTCTTTGTGTTACTAACTATCGGCTATACCTAGGTGTCTGTAACCGGGCCGATTCTGTCCCACTTAACTAACCTATCCAATCCTTCGGTTTTGTTATGTGTAAAAAAGGGTGTACGGTGGACCCGGCGTCATCCGGGAACTCAAGCCTAAGAACTTGGTCGTACATTCAAAATCAAGCAATCAATCAATCAAGTTAGTAAGGTTTTCTGATTTGATATGAGATTAGAATGTACCCACTAGCTACAACAAAATTTGTATTTCATTTATTTATATGTACACAGGTTAATGAAATTTACTTTGTAATGGCAACTGTTAAATGATAATTATACAATAATAATTAATAATAAATAATAAATAAATTTTCTTTGCTCAAATTCCCTCCGGGTCGATTTGTATTATGATAGAAAATGATAAAATAATTCGCAATATAAAATAAACTACTGCGATACACAACTAAACTTGTATACAAGTACAATTGTATATCGCAATAGTTTATTTTAGATCGTGATAGTTTAAAAGTGTTGCCGGCGTTGAAAAAACAATTTTTTGGGATAGAATTTTGGGCCAACTTCATTTAGCTCCTTCCTGCTACTAATCAATAAATAAATCTGCCCAACTTGAGAATTTTATGGTTCGTTTTTAATGTTTCGTTTATAATATTGGAAATTAAAAATGTTAACAGTATACTTGAAACAAGTAAACAGAAATGCAGTTAAAACTCGATTAGAATTTAAAAAAATCAAATGCAGTTTTCATTACATAAATCAATGGTTAAAATGTTTGGTATGAGTTTCACAAACAAACTCTATTGTTTGCGATGGCACAGGTACATTTTTCGTAATTTATCCCATAAAAGAAAAACGAAAAATTTAAATTTCACTCACACAACTTCAGTTAATTTTAGCGGGTATTTTAAAATTCATTAAAATTAGCATAAGTTACACCCAGTAAAAGCGCCCACACCTGATCTGATATTACCGATTAAAAAATATTATGTTTTGCATTCCAATATTGGTGGTGGTTAAAATTTGTCGTAAAGAATTAATGTTTGTGAACTAAACACGCACATTCATATATTCACGAAAGATTAGCCTGGCCTCACAAAAATTTAAAAAAAAAACAGCATTAAACCCAAATTTTAAATGGGACCATTTCGAAAAAGGTATTCAACCCTTGAAATTATTAATTTTTATTATCCAAGTTGTTCAAAATAAACTCAACCAATATAAATGCAAATAATACCACAAACGTGTTAATGTTAATTAATTTTACCTCAGAAAATCCATTGAAATTTTTTATAATTAACTTACAAATCCCTATAATATTTTTTTCTTCCTTGTTTCCGCATGCATTTTACATGAATAATGATTATAACGAATTTGCTTTATTGTGAAGGCGAAATGCTTTACTCTGAAATCCACAAATGCGGTTACACACGGTTGCCCACAGGAAAAACTATAAAAGGTAATTATTTATAAATAGAAAAACCATTAGGTGGATGGATAGCGAGACGCATATTTTTCGCGTTGAATAATAATCACATAGAAATGTAGTTCAAGCATTAAATTGCTTTTTTATAAAAAAATAATACGGCCTTTATCGCAGGTAGCTCGAATTCCACGAACTTGGTATACTCGAACATAGTATAACAAACTGATTGCAATTTAGTATTTGTTCTGTCGTGTGTTTGTAGGCTATCTAGATAAATAAAACCAAAAACATAAAAAACCGGAAAAAGGTCAACAAAAAGGATACATTTATGTTGTAATAGCAAAGTTTCTTGTTTGCACTCATTTGTAAATTTCCAAATATTATCGACTATATTTCCTCCTCTGTACATCGTAAACTAGTGTAAACGAGTTTCTTAATACTAATACGGATTTTATCAGATTTTATGCTTTTGAAGTGAAATTCGATAGGTCAGGTTATTCCAAAATATTTTTATTTTGGGTGGTGATGGTGGTGTTAGTACTAAAATGAGCAATATTGTTGTTTAATCAATACCATTATGAAATAGATCTTTCGGATATAACAAAGCATATTTATCTTATTTGAAACCGAATAATAATTAATTTGGGTCTTTTCGTACTTCGGGCGGGTCAGATCAGAGTACACACTAAAATCTTTGCCAAGAAAAATATTAAAGAAGGTCGTTTATACAATTTCATTTTTTTTCGTGTTGGTGCCCTAAAAACCGTAAATTTTGAAAGAACGTATGCTTTGCGCTTTACAGTATTACATTTCACCAGTTCATAATTTATCATCTGAATTTTTATTTTCGAGTCGACATAATGTCTGATAAGTTAAATTAGACTTTATGTATTATGGAATGAAGCTAAATTTGTATTCAATCTAGATAGGAGTACAATTAAATGTTTTTTTTGTTGCAGGAAAAAAATTTCTAGCCAAGATGTCACTGGTAAATTTATACTGAGAAATGCTGTAGGAATATTTTATGTAGATGAATTGGTTAAAATTTAAATTATTGCAAACATATTTAGGTGGCAACGAGGATGAGTTTTCCATCCCTAACGATAAGTCCGCCATACACATAAATTAACTATCCCACTTTGTTTTTTCCTCACTCGTCTTTTTGTTTACTGTAAAATTTTTTTTAGTTCGTTTAAAAACGAACAATCGAAGAGGCACAAATTTTCAGTATCAGCTGGATAGAACAAGCTGTTCTATATACCAGCTATATTTTGAGAGAGGGAAGTTTCTGAGAAACGAGATCTGATATGCAACATAATGACAAAGGAATCACAAACAACTATCTGAAGTTCAATTTAGAACACTGAAATAATTATTACTGTGTAAAATAAATATTAGTATTGAAGTGGCTAAAATAACCTATACGAATATATTTGTTTTATCCCACAGTCAAAAAGGACGATTTATTGGTAGAATCAAAACCTGCACTTTGATTTGGATCCAGCGTAAGTAATTGTGTCGACACGTTATTCACATCCAATAGCAGAGAAGAAAAATTAGCGCTCAAACCAATCTTCGAGATCGTTTGGACAAACTACAGATATCCTGCACATTCTCACCAATCTTATCATCCCGAAACATCGCCGATGGATATGCCATAGTTTGTTTCTATTGAAATTCACGAACTTCTAAAAGTTGTCAGCTTCGCTTTCATTGATGGTTTGATTCAATGTCTTAAATATAATTATTATAGAGAAATCTACTCACAATCTTAAATTCCTTTTTCAAGGAATCGAACACACTGAAATTCGATCGAGACGGGAGAAGTTTAAATTTCTTATGGGTTTTGTCATTGTAGGACAAAGGAAAGGATTCTGTAGTGGGTAAATTATCAAAATAATTTTCCAGACAAACAATATTAAAAAAAATTATTTAGTGATTGACCGATTGACCGTAACCATCGGCAGTGCACATACAATGGCTTTGATATAAATGACAAAAGCATGCGAATTTGACCTTCGGTGCAGCAACACACACAGAGTATGGTTTTTTGGTATACCGGCGGTGGCTATGAGCATAAATAGGGCTTAATCGTTATGCAAAGTTTCATTTTGAAATTCGAAAGTTTCTCTGCTGCAGTTACCCACACATCTCATGCTCTCGTAAACTCAGGAGAAATGATATCGAAACTTTCGAATTTCTAAAATGAAACTTTGCATACCAATTAAGCCCAATTTGTGCTAATTGGTACTTACGGGAACAAATCACTGGGAAAAACTGGGAAAACAAAATTTCAAATTTCGCCTGAAAGACGAAACAAATAAGACTTGATTTCTAAAAAAAAACAATTTTAAAACTTCCCAAAGGCGGCAAAACTGGCAATATTTGTGCTTATCATAGAAATATAATTTTCATAAATTTTCATTCGTAAATTGAGGAACAAAAACTGCCCCTAAAAGATACTATATTAAACGAACAAAATACAGAGGTATACCGTTCGAGTTAAACAACAAACTAAACAATAAAAATAAAATGTTCTAAAATCCAAGTTATAAGCAATTCAGATAGCATATTCCTCTCAGGTATGTTTATTGTCATCCGAAAAATATAGTGGCTGAATTTGACGACTTTGAAGTTTGTTCTAACTTGTACTAGATTTTCTTGTATTGTAAATGTATTAGAAAAATAAATTGATATGAAAACATTTAGGCGCACAAATTAAAATATATACCTAATAACATTTAAATTAATCTAGCCAATATTCCGTATAAATATTTTGCAAATAAATAAAACAGATAATAAAATTCTAATATGTAATTTATTCTTTCAGCTTCCCTAAAATTCAACTATTACAAAATGCAAAAAACACCGATAAAATCATTAAAATACGAAATATTTGGAAGTTCAGGGATTTACTATGAAAAATCTAGCCCGTGGTCCCTCTTCTGATATCAAATTTCATTTTAGGTGTTGAGTTTTACGTTCACTGCCTTCGTTTCATCGTTCTATCTGGGGTCCGTGATATCCAGATATGGCAAATTGCTATAATACACCGATAAAATGATGAAAATGCGAATAATTTGGAAGTTCACGGATTTACTAAAAGATAGAAGGATGAAACTAGGGCAGTAAATATAAAACTCAATCCCTCAGAAGAGGGATCACAAACTAGACTTTTTATGGTAACAATGTGTTTTACTAAGAATTCGAGCCACAGTTAAAGGAAAACTTAAGTACTCGCACCAGCCGAGATGGCCAAACACTCAAGCTATACCCGATGTGTTTTTACCCAATCATCTTTTTTCCTTACCATCAACCGACACAGTCATGTATCAAATGCGCACAATCATGAAAAATCTTATCCCCATCGGATACACGACAACTGCGACAAACCATTATATTTGGTTTAAGATCGCTCAATGAGTGCAATTTTTCACACTGGATTATAACCTCTCATACAAGGGACCATATAAAAACAGTCGCCGATTACGTAGATATTTTATCATCTCGGTTAACAACAATGAACTCTCAGTATCTGTCGGCCGATTGAAATCTTTGTTCGGCGGAAGGAATTTTAACGCGTAAGTTTTTTTGAATAATGGCCTAAATAATCCACTTCTGACTTTTTATCGGTTTCCAACATGGAGAGTGGATAAAGTAGTATATAGATTTCCCATACAAACGATATTAAATAAAATTAATTTTACTTTTTATTTTATTTAAATGTTAAAAAACAACGAAAATTACAGAATGAGAAAAAAGAAACGAACTACAAGCTTAGAGCTAAGCTCAGAACTAGAGGCGACACGCTACATTCAAGCTCAGAAATTCCAATCGTTTAACTAAGAATTCGAGCTACAGTTAAAGAAGAACTTAAGTGTTCATCAGCCGAGATGGTCTATGGTCAAAAACACTCAAGCTACCCGGTGTGTTTTTCCCCATTCATCATTCTTCCTTACCATCAACCGACACAGTCATGAATCACGTACGCACTACCATGCAAAATCGTATCCCCATCGGATACGCGACAACCACGACAAAACCATATTTTTGTTTTAAGATCGCTCGATCGAGGTTCACACCAGGGATGATATTATCGATACTATAGTACTTTTTTCGATACTTTGGCTGTACTTCGACACTTTCGAGCAATTTTTAGTACTTTAGAGAATATTCAAGAAATATCACTCGTAAATCGATCGATGCAATCCAGTGGGTTAAATATCAGAAGTGTTCAACAGTTTAATTCAAAGACTAAGTTATGTAATCCGTTTTGTGATTAAAGTTACTTACGAAGCTTAATATTTTGAGTCTAGTGTAAAATTTTGTAACGGCCTTATGCAAAATGCAACTATTTCTAATGGGGCAGACTGGATTAACCATCCAGTTTGAAGAAATATTTACATTCAGACCAAAAGTCTTTTGAATTGGAGGCAAAGCTACTAAGTTTAGTAAATTTTCATTAAAGTTATTGTTGTCAGGACACGGAGGCTTGTATTCTAATAGGTCTACTCTACCAAAGTTTTATGTTCAAGCGGTTAATTATTTTAGAACCTATCACAGCAGGAATACATAGAAAGTTCACAAAATGTCTAGTCTTTCAGTAATCCCCAAATAAACAGAAAAGAGGTTTTACTTGACGTCGTTCTTTCCAGTCCAGTTTTAGGATTAGAAATAATAATTGCTGAGATTATGATAAGAGTTATAACATGACGCAATAAGAAGGTTTAATTACCAAACGGGCAATGCAGGTCTGCAACAGCAAATGTAGCTAAGTAGCGCAAAAAGAAGTTTAATTTTTTTGAATTTTTGAACCATAAATGGAAAATTTGTAAGAATCTCGACAATCAGTTTCGAACGATTGAGATTATTGATTTGAAAAAATCAGTCATTGGAATATTGTCTATATAATATATAGGACAATACCACGTATTTGTAGTACTAGCGAATTGCTTAGCCTAAGAAATCGATTCTTTCATATTTTTGAGCCAAAAATTCAAATATTTATATTTCGATTACTAATGTGAGGTATTCCCTCCTTTCGATTTTAGCACATCGGATAGCCGCCTTATGACACTTAGTCTATTAAATACCTTATGAAATCTGTGGGTATATTGTTCCCCACCTTTACTATTGTATTCCACGTTTCATCTTCCGTTCATTCAACCTCACATGATATTTCCCGATTGATGTAAGCCCAAACGTTCTCTATGACATTTAGGTCAGGGCTTCAGGTGGCCATTCTAAAACATGTTTCCCGATAAAATTCAGTGACAATTTTTCCTTTATGTACAGGTGTATTATCATGCTGCAGCATGAAATCTATTCCAATTAGATTGCATTCCGCAACCTCGTAGTTGACGAACATTACTGCCCCATATCATTTAGTGACCGCCACCAGAATGACGTGTTGGAGTTATTAAAACTTCGTTCCCCAAGTTTCATCTAATCAAAGTATGGACTCATCCGTCCATAAAATGTTTCTCCAGAACTCCAGTGGCTTATTGATATGATAATGAGCAACTTTCAAACGTTTTGGTTTATTATTTAGTATTTCATAATGCCCTGTTCCTTCAACCTACTACAAATAGTAGGTTGGCTAATTTTATTTTGCCTTGAAGAATTTATTCTGTATTGGATATTTCGTTGAGTTACTGATGGATTATCTTTCATAGCTCTAGCAATCAGTACATCTTCCTTAACACTTCTCTTTCATTTACTGCCTCTTCCAATTACATTACTTACTGTACCAAGTATATTTTGTTTTCTCATTTGTTATAAAATCGTATTTTTGTCACAATTAAAGAGTGTCACTATAACCGGTTCAGGTTTGACATACTGGTTATTTTGGCTCTGGCAACACTAATGCCATTCTTTCTTTGACAGAAACTCAGTATATTATTTCTAGTTGACGAAATGAGTCGCTTAACGATACAACAAAAGTGGGAAAAGTTGGAAATTTACTTCCACAACAAAGAAGTTTGGTTCGAAATCGCAAGAAAATGCCGTACGTAAATTCGGTCAAAACACGGGACTCACCCTCAACGGTATCAAGAAGTTTGTGCATGAAGTTTGTGCACGGGCTACCTAGTCGACAATCCAACGCGTACCCGTGAACGTCGTGTTCGTTTAGCCGAAAATGTGCGCCAACGGCCGAGAATATCAATTCGTCATCGTGCATCGGAAACGAACAACAACCGGTCTTCCATGCAACGAATTCTGCGTAAAGATCTTGGTTTGTGGCTCTATAAAGTTCAATTGAAGAATTGAATTGTTTCGCCTTGATATCGATTCGCGGTGTAGGCCTGCGACAAACTCGACATTGATGAGGAATTTGCTCAAAAAATCATCTTTTCGGACGAGGCGCTTATCCATCTCGGTGGGTCCGTAAACAAACAAAATTGTCGCATTTGGGGATCGAAAAATCCACAAGGTGATGCCGGCATGACCGTTATGGTCAACGGAATCAACTACCGCCACATGTTAACACATTTTTTATGGCCATATCTTGAAGATATTGGTTTGGACGACCTTTGGTTCCAGCAAGATGGTGCGCCAACAAAAATTCGATGGCCGTACTGTGATTTGACGCCTTTGGATTTTTATTTGTGGTGTGCCGTGAAGGACAAGTGTTATACGGACAATCCACAAACAAGCGAGCATTTGAAAGCCAATGTTGAAGCAACCATTGCCGGATCTATCCGCACACAATCCAAAATGTACTTAGAAATTGTGCCGACCGAATGGAATACGCCAAGGCCAGCCGCGGCTCCCATTTGAATGAAATCATTTTTCATAAATAAGCAGGAGGATTGTACTTTCAAACAAAAAAACTATTTATTAAATATATTAAGCTGTTTTTGTTTTATTAAATTTTTAAATCTGCACTTCTTATTGGGTATTTGATAATTCACTGGACGAAATTTTGGAATCAGTTATCATAGCTGCTCTAACTTCCACGTTGAATTCTGGTTTCTTTACCATTTTTAATTAAAACTAAACAGACTGAATCACGAATAACTGAAGACTAGCTTAATATTTAGTTTAATGAAATTAAAAATAAAATTTTCCATTTAATTATTATTTGTTTCATTTTGAAGAAATTTTTTGTTACGTTGCACTGAAAATTTACCTCGAACAAACAATTGTGAATAGGATACGAGTAGTATATGTAGACAATATTTCAATGTAAGTAATACAACATCAGTCGTCGCGACCTGATGAGAAAACTGATTTTTTCAAATCAATAACCTCATCCGTTCGAAACTGATTGTTGTGATTCTTCCAAATTTTCCATCTATGGGTCAAAAATTCAAAAATTTATCCGCGGTCTAGCGATAAGGGACGAATAAGTATGGGGTAGTTCAATTCTTCAGGTAAAATCGAGCCTTATTATGATTAATATAGTTTTAATTATTTTCTGGAAACTTTTTCAATAACAGCACCCAACCTGCACTCAACAGTTAAAATCCCACTGCTTGATAAACAAAAAGTTGGGGGTTGTTAATTATTACTTTTATACTTTTCAAAATTTACTTTACACTTTGTAAAACTATTTTCGCGGGGTGATTATCGATCAAATCATTCAACACATATTCTATTAGATTTTGCATTTTGTTCTCCGAATGTTATTTAAAATTACAAACAAAAATTAGTATTAACGTGAATCTAAACCAAGTATACAAAAAATTTCTATAAATAAACCTAAAAATGCCAGATCGTGTAGTTTCCAGTGTTGTGCCGTATTTTCTACACCGAGTAGTTAATTAATATTCTACATGTGTAGAGAATATATGTAGAGAATTAATAAAATTACATCGACAATGTAGAGAATGTAGAAAGTCGATAATGTCGAAAATTATTTTTTAACTTAGCAATCAGCAAATTCTATGATTTCTTTGTTAATGAAACCATCTGAAGATAGAGGGCTTAAATCTTATGCTCGGTTTTCACTCTCCTAATTTTGTCATGACGCTTGAATCTGCTCGTGCGCATTACACCTTTACAAAGAGAAAATCTTTTAGTCATGACACTGTGACAAAATGAGCAGAAAATTTTATTTTATTCTCATTTAAACAAAACAGAGAGCTTAAAATTATTTACATACATTTTGGTGTTAGTAGTTGTGAGTATAAAAATACAATTTTGTCATGACATTATTTTGTCGGGACACCATTTTTTAAGTGAAGACCGACCGTTACTCCAAATTTGAAAAATTTGAACCCAAGTTTTTATATGAAAATGTGTTACTAATTATACTCGGAAAACAGAATAAGCAAAAAAATAAAATTTCTTGTATGGTTTAGCTGTTTTAGGAATATTTCGAAAAAATATTAAAACGGCAGACACTTGTTGAACTACTTTTTACTTTGTTTTACTACACCTTTAAACAATTATGTTTATAAACCAGACACAGAGCTGTTGAATTGTTTATACAATTCACTACAATGAACAACACCAGAGCTACACAAATCGTAAAATCATCTAATCCTAATAACCGCGAAAGTTTCACCAAAGGCTTGCAGGATATTTCTGGGAATATAACTTTAGTGAAAAAATGGAAATGGTGGATCTCTCAGTTAAATGTAAATTTTAGTTGGTCAGAACAAAACGCATATCGCCACTAATTAAAAAATCACACCATATCGATGAAATAAATCAAATAAATGATTCATTTTTTTTGTATAATCTTTGAATTCTACAATAATATCAATTGAAAATTATATTTCGAGCTATTATTGGTAAGAAATTCCCTAAATGTCAAGTACTTTTTACGAACATTGCTGCCATCTATAGTTAAGAAAAGAAACTGTAGACATAAATTTGATGTCGTATCAAGTAGTACTGCCTGATACTATAGGAGCATCGGGTAAAACCACACAAGCACTTTATAAATACTGGCGAATTTGTGTGGTTCAAAAGTACAGCTTACTTAATTTACATTGGACAAATCCAAATCGGTTGTACACAACCTCCACGTATTTCCGCAACATCTGTATACCGCCCGTGCTGGCTCAATACAGTATTTGTTTCGAAGAAACACACGGCAAATGGCATATTGAGCAGAAAATTTTTACTCTCGTACATAGTTACCATTATGATTATCGATTAAACCCATAATAGGACATAACTAGCATTTACCAGAACTGAAAATTCGGTCACGATGTCCCTATTTCCCCGATTCTACACCGATGGTTTTGTATAGTATCGACAGAAATAATGTCATGCTTCATGACTCAAATAAAGTTGGCCTGGCCTATTTACCAAGAGATATGCAAGAAATAAATTTCAACTCAAAACCAACATTACTTACTATTGATAACATGATTTTGAGAATTAAACACATTGATTATAAGAATCGGTAGACTGCGCTTCACAATATTTTAGGTTGCATACTACTGCAGTGACTTATAAACATGTATTTGGATGATAAATAAATTACATAAATTCAAAGCTTAGGCAATGTACTCATTTTAACATCATCATTGAACCTGAACAGTGACCTGTGCAAATGTTTTGAAGAAATTGTCGCGATAGCTTTAATCAAGTCAACGGTGGTTTTAATCACAATCACGATAACGTCTATCAAATCATAGTTCGTAGCGCAGGACATTTCATGTGATACCGCGTACAGGTGCTCGCATCGAAGGCAAAGGATAACTAGATGTTGCGCCACACAAATTGACAGATAGAAGTTGACAGATAGTAGTTGACACTGAAACTTTAAAAAAATCAACAATTTAAAAGTTGAGTTTCGAATATGTTTTCGAAAAGAAATCACCACAAAGTCACATGTGAGGCAAAAGTTGTAATTTCTCTGGTATGAGAAAAATATATGATAAATATAATTTGGTGCTAAATTTGGTAATAACTAAAACAGTTTACAATATTTGTAATATCTGGGAAAAATAAAAAAAGGAATTTTATACAATTATCGACATTGTCTACCAAGAAATCAATTGTTTACACTATTTTCGACACCTACATGTCGACAATTGTGAAATCGCGTAGACGCACAACACTGGTATGATTTCAAAATTAAATAAAATATAAATTATATTTATGTGGGATACCACGTTGATTCGTTCCCTTTTATCCGCAACACAAAAACAAACAAATGTAATTAACTAATGGCGTATATTACGCCCAACAATATTTTATTATTTATTTAATTGATACGAGATCTTTTCTCTTCGCCGGTCAAAACACTAAATCCCCATTTCGTTTTATTTCATCTTCTTCTACAATTTGGTTTACCTCTACCAATACATACAATACATAAAACAAATGAAAATCGATGCTCGAATAGCATATTCCAACGTCACAATGATCACAGGGTGATCCCACAAATTCGGCCATCCTGATAATTCGGCGTCACGACGAATTGTTGGTTTCAATCCGGTAGGTAGAAAGATAATTCTTCCTAGCTATACTTCCTTGCGGGCATTTTGATAACATATTCTTCAACTTGGTATTGTAAATTGGCTTGTTCTTGGTAAGCACATTTGTCTTCATGTCCTTGAATGTACGGCATCAACAAAACAGGCAATAGCCGCAGGTGAATATTACGTCTTAAACAAACACTTCTTTATTCAAATTCACCTTCCATTATTACTTCGTCTTTGGTAAGTATTTCGTCTTGCAGGTAAATGTTCTGTCCTTTACGGCCAGATAGTATATACTTCGTCTTCGCAATTCATCTTTGGTAAGTATTTCGTCTTTTATAAATACTGCATCTTGATAGTTCATCTTGGATTAGGTGGAGGTGGTCGTCGTAGTTTGGCTGATTATTATTCTTCGGTGCTTTCTCCTTCTCTTCGTTGGTTGTCTTCATCGGGCTCGCTTCCGGATGAATCGAATATACTGCTAGGTTGCCTCCATGGCTTCATATATTCTGCACAACTCGTTGTTGTTATAGCTCCTTCGTGGTTACCCACCTTCTCAACCTTGTATCTTTCGTTAGGACAAACTTTTGTAATCTTATATGGCCCCACAAACTTCGGACTTAGCTTTAGCAGTGGTCCAAATTGCGTCCGTTTGATGGCAACCATATCACCCAGTGAGTATTCTATTGCTTTTTTCCGCTTCTTGTTGAATGATTTTCGATTCTCTTCTTGGATTTTGGAAATTTCGCGTCTTGCTTCAGTACGGTCCGTCTCCCGGTCGTCCATAAACTGTTGTAACATCTCATCGTTAACTATTTCTGCTATGGCGACATCTTCTGGATTACGCATTTTAACGCCAAACATGACTTCGAAGGGTGATCGTCCGATACTTCTTTGCCAGGTGCAATTCAAAAATCGTTGAACGTTGCTAACTTGCTGATACCACCTTTCTGGCTGCTCAATTGACAGTTTGGTTAACACCGATTTTACGATTGAATGGATACGTTCAATCTGTCCGTTCCCTCTAGGCACGCCTGTCGTTATCAGAGTGTGGGTAATGTTATTCTCCTGACAATATTCATTAAAACTGCCTGATGTGAAGGCTGTTCCACGGTCGGTCACAAAACATCTAGGATTCCCGAATGTCACCTTCTGCAACTCCAATTTTTGAATGACCTCTTCTGTACTTGTTGACTTGGTGGGGTATAACCAAACATACTTCGAGAATCCATCTATAATAGAAAAAATATATTTGTAGTTTTTGGCTGTACTAGCCAATGGACCTAAATGATCGAGGTGGTAAAATTGCAATGGACACTTATCTTTTGGCAGGGGGTGTAAATACCCCTCCTGCCTTCCAGATTTACGCGCAGCGAGTATACACTCAATACAATTCTCTCGTAACCTCTGACATTTATCCGATAATCCAGGGATGTAGTAATCCTTTTCAATCATTTCGATCATCTTTTTAACACCAAAATGTCCAATTCTATGTATCTTTGTGATGATTTCATCTTGTAACGTTTTCGGAACACAGATAAGTTGACTTCCCTTTTCATCATCTTTGAACAATAGCCCTCGGTTGATTGAATAATTTTTATATGGCCCATGCTCTAGCAGATTTTTAATGAGCTGCAACTTTTCGTCTCGCTTTTGTAGATCTTCTATTTGTGCCATAACTCCGTCTTCGATAATCAGAGTGACGGGGTATCTGCTCAACGCGTCGACATGCTTCATTTGAGTACCGCTACGATGTTCCAAAACATAATCAAACTCCTCTAATACTAACGCCCATCCGGCAATACGTGGTGCTATATTCTTTTTTGACATGGTCATCTTAAATGCGGCGCAATCCGTCACAATGGTAAATTTCAACCCCAAAAGATAAACTCGTAGCTTTTTTAATGCTGCCACTATTGCCAATACCTCAAGTTCATATGAGCTGTATCTTTCTTCAGCTGGTTTAGTTTTTTTGCTAAAATAATACACAGGATGAAATTTCCCATCGCTTTGGTCTTTCTGTAGCAAGACAGCACCATAACCGTATTTTGATGCGTCCGTGTGCATTTCTGTTTGTGCATTAGATCTGAAAATACTCAAAATAGGTGGGTTAATCAGTAGCATTTTAAGAGTATTGAATGCAATTTGTCGAGCCATGTTCCATTCGAACTTTCTCTCTTTTCTTAAGAGCTCCGTCAGAGGCCTTGCTATAGTCGAGTAATCAGGTGCAAATTTACGAAAATATCCGGTTAGGCCAAGAAAACTTTGAACTGATTTTATATTTGTTGGCACTGGAAAATTTTCTACGGCACGGGTTTTTGCTGGTGATGGTTTGACTTTCTCCTTTGAAATAATATACCCTAGGAACTCAATTTCCTCATACAGGAATTTACACTTTGTCCATTTGAATTTTAACCCATACTCACTAGCAACTTTGATTACACATTTCACTTTTTCAAAATTTTCTTTAGCATCTTTTGCCGCTACGATGACATCGTCCATATAAACAATTAAAATTTTATTTTTAATTAATTCCCGAAACACATAGTTTATAAATCTTTGAAATACGGCAGGGGCAGTGCACAACCCAAAAGGAACTCGATTGAATTCGTAGTGCCCCACATGTGTCACGAAAGCGGTGTATTTTCGGCTTCCTTCGTCAATTGGTACGTGAAAAAATCCGTTTTGCAAATCCATCGTTGAGAAAACTTCCGCAGAATGCAATTGATCGATCAAATCTTCTATTAGTGGAAGAGGATAGCGATCCATCACCACTTCCCTATTCAGCCGTCTATAATCGATACACAATCTTTTGGTTCCATCCTTTTTATTGACTAGCACGACGGGACTAGCATATTCGGAGACACTGGGCCTAATTATGCCATTATTTAACCATTCTGTGATTTGTTCCTCTATCTCCATTTTTTCTTGAGGTGCAGCTCTTCTCGGTGGTTGGAAAATTGGCCGATCAGTTTTAAGTATCAGCTTCATGGTCACGGGCGAATCTTTGGATTTCTCCGGACGGTAATTCTCGGCTAGTTCTTCAATTTGTCTTCTATATATCCTGTCTTGTACCTCGATAATTGGGTCATCATTTTTCCCTAATTGGTACCCGTTTAGGAAATTTTCATCATACTTCGTTAGCTTTTTCACCCTAATCCCATTATCACTAATAACGATACCGCTTCTTTGTAGCATATCTGTGCCAATTATGCAATCTACTTCTATTGACCTTGCTGGGACCACATGAATTTTTCCACTAAATTCCTCGCCATCGATAAATATTTTTCCCATAAAATATCCCATGGTTTCGATCGAACTATCCCCTATTCCTCTTAATTTGGTCGTAATATACTGCAATTCTGGACTTCCAATGATTTTGTAAGTGTCCTCCATTAAAAGTGTTAGGTCACTTCCCGTGTCGACTAGTGCTTCGATTACATAACTATTCAGTTCAACCAAAATATGATTGTATCTTAAACTCGTCTTATTTCGATCATCATTGTTTTGCTTTTTTAACGTCTTCGTTTGCGGCTGTAAATTCGATGGTCGATCCGGACAATCTGGCGCTTTATGTCCAAATTTTAAACATCGGAAGCATTTTGGACCCTCACTTCTCATTCTACACCTAGCCGATATATGGCCCTTTTTCCCACAATTGAAACATGCTATGCTCGATTGTTGAATGTTTGAATAGTTTTGTTTCGGCGGCATTTGTAAATCTGGTTTTGATTTTGAACCGTCAATGTGTTTCGATGAACCCTGATGGTCTGACCGTGACTTATAAGTTTCGTATATCTGAAGCTTTTCTCTAAATTCGACTACTGTCTTGGCACCGTACAAAACCAGCTTATTATATTCAGCATCGACGATACCGTTTATCACGTATTGGAATATGGCTACATCCTCCACGTTACCCTGTATGCCAATTTCTCTCATCCTTAAAAAATATTCACCCAAAGTCTCACCCTTTTTCATACGTCGTGATTGGAGCTGTAGATGAACATCCGCGCTAGTGAATTCCTTTTTGTATTCTTTGGTCAGCAAACTTTTAATATCCTCCCAACTTTTAATATTTGGGTTCGTCTTTAGGGCTTCTTTCGCACTTCCACTAAGCGATTGTTTCGCGAAAACTAATTTTTGAAGAGGAAGGAGTTCAAATAATGCGGCGGTGTTCTCAAATTCTTCAATCCAATTCTCTATACGAATATCACCGGACCCGTCAAACTTAGAGATATATTCAGCTAAATCTTTTAAATTAATTGAATTGGACTTTAGAAGCGATGATTGTAAATGCGCATTATCACCGTTTTCTATTTCATTTCCTAACGGTTTCTCACTACCCGTACGATTATGCTCACCATGCCTGGAATTTATCGCTTGGTTACGTAACTGTTCATTTTCGCGCCTCAATTTTAAAAGTTCCTCATGCATCGATGCATTTGTATCACCAGTAGCTTGTTTCCCAGTACTATTCATGTTTTTCTTATTAGTTAAACTAAATTGAAACTGTTTTCTGAATTCTTCTTCATCCGAATCGGTAAATAAAACTTTCTTTTGCTTGTTCTTCCGCGTCATATTTTTTCCGAAAGCTCGACACACAACTTTTCAATTTATTCTTTTAGTACCTTTCAATTTATAGCAATTTTCACTTTTTTAAGTCTAATCGAACGACACGAATTTTGTTTCTTTGCACGACCCCAACAAAAATGTTTGCGGAAAAATAAAAATAAAAATATGTTATATTTACGTGACCTTGATGTCGGTTATTTTACAGATGACCACGTTGTGCCAACAAAAAAAATCCACCGGTAGTTGCTTTATTATCCTTGCACAACCAGATAACCATAATTAATAGCAGCGCTCGTCTTCTTATATTTTAGAATCAAATGTCTCTTGGTATCCCGGTTGAGCCCCCAAATTTTGTGGGATACCACGTTGATTCGTTCCCTTTTATCCGCAACACAAAAACAAACAAATGTAATTAACTAATGGCGTATATTACGCCCAACAATATTTTATTATTTATTTAATTGATACGAGATCTTTTCTCTTCGCCGGTCAAAACACTAAATCCCCATTTCGTTTTATTTCATCTTCTTCTACAATTTGGTTTACCTCTACCAATACATACAATACATAAAACAAATGAAAATCGATGCTCGAATAGCATATTCCAACGTCACAATGATCACAGGGTGATCCCACATTTATTTTTATTCTTTATTTGTAGTTTTTTTCGTAACCGTACTTTGTCGTATCGCAACAAATGGCCGCTAAACTTGGGGATTAAACCATAAAAGTTCTGAAACGATTTATGGTAAAAACCATATATTTGTTGCTTTCATATTTTAATTTCAGAATTTTATAAAACATTTTTAGAGGACCGGACCAACTCAGTTCCCTGGAATTTAATTATTAGCAACATTACAACAATTCAATATCTTTCAATGCTGTAAAGGGAAAATATTTTTGAAGAAAATTCACACGTAAGTTGATTGTCTATTCGGAAATGTAATTAAAAATTCACACGTAAGTTGATTGTCTATTCGGAAATGTAATTAATTATCATCTTTAATTGTAAATTAATTGTAAAAAATGTGTGTCATTAAAGTTGGTTTTTGATAAGTTAAATACTAACTGCTCCCTTTTCCAATCAAAAAGCTTCCAGTGTTTGCTTCTGTGCAGAGTAAATAATAGGTAGGGTAAAAAGTTCTTGGCCTTTTGCTCACTATAGACAACCGGCATATAAGCAGCCAGGCAATTGGTGAAGAACTAAATATTGATCACAAAACAGTTTTAAACCATTTGAAAATGGCTGGGTACAAAAAAAAAGCTTGACGTTTGGGTAGCACATGAATTAACAGTTAAAAATTTAATGGACCGGATTTCTATCTGCTAAAAGTGGATAAGATGCGACAACGTTGTGCGAAAAAGATCATGGACGAAACGAGATGAAGCTTTGCAAACAGCATCAAAGCCAGGATTGACGCCAAGAAAGGTAATGCTGTGTATTTGGTGGGATTGGAAAGGAATCGTGCATTATGAGGTGCTGTCACCGGGCCAAACGTTTGATTATAATCTTTATTGTCAGCAACTAACGCGTTTAAGGCAAGCAATTCAGTTAAAACGTCCAGAATTGATCAGACCCGGCAGAAACTGAGAGAGCTTGGCTGGGAAGTTTTGATGCACCCACCATAGAGTCCTGACCTTGCACCATCGGACTACCGGTCCATGCAAAACCATCTTAATGGTTTTACATTTAATTCAAAAGAGGTCTGCGAAAATGAGTTGTCTCGATTTTTCGCCTCTAAACTACGGAAGTTCTTCAGCGATGGGATCATGGCTCTACCAGAAAAATGGCAAGTCGAAATTAAAATGTCACATATTTGGTTTTATAAAGTTCATTTGAAATAAGAAATTTTTTTGTTTCAATATGTCACCCAAAAAAGATCACGAACCTTTCTTTCCCTATCCCTTTTTTAATATGCATTGTAAAGCATTAACCCCACCTTGCTGACATTATTTACCATGCGCTCTGTAAAAATTTTTTAAATTATTTTACGAACTGCAATGTAATTTTTTTTTTCCCCCTGATCTGTTCTGGAGCCCGAAGCTCTCCCTACTCTTTCGCGGTTCACCTATTTACGTCCTTACCTTTACGCCTGTATTGGCCAATTCGAGGACGTACGGATATAGGTCCGATTTTATTACCATCTGCACATTATGCATAGCTCCATGTCAGCCTATACTGGCATGGAAGATGGGTCGGCCCGTGAGCTCCGCACACCGACAGGGGGTCATAGATGTGTTCCTTCTCATCCCAAATCGTAATTTGTTGATGAAAATTCCCTTTGCATCCTACTCCTATCGGGATTCGAATCCGGTACCTCCCGATCCAAACGCCAAAGCTTTAACCTTTATGCCATTTGGTCGGTAATGTAAATTTATCAAAGCAATTGCAAATATTGCTTATAAACCGTAAAATAGAAATAATAAAATTTACATAGCAAGTTGTAATAATTGATTTGCTAAGATCGCAGTAAATACGCAGCGCTGGTATGGCTCAATTTTAAATCAGTTTTAAGTAAATATTACTCCGCTTTTTTGTGATTATCATCGATTATTTTTTCAGTGTAGAACCTAAAGTACTATAGATTTGCAGCAAGAACTTTTTGATATGCGTATGGTCGAGATTAATTGATTTAGCGGGTGACTGACACAAAGTGTTACCAACTTCACTGTCATTGCTGTCAAACCAGTGATGACTAATGACAGTTCATTCCATTGTTTACAATCGTACAAAAGCGTGGAAAATATTCAGAAAAAAAGTTATCAGCAATGGAATTCAAGCGTAATAGTGTGATTGCTCTATATTTGGCAGGAAAACCACAGCCGCAGATTGTTAACCAGTTAAAACATCTGCATGTGAATAAAATGTTTGTGTTTCGCAACATAAATCGTTATAACGATACTGGCAGCATTGCAAAACGCCATGGTGGTGGACCGAAACGCACTGCAACATCGCCGGATATCATTCGGAAGGTGAAGGCCAAATTGGTTCGGAATTCGGAAGCAGCTCATATTGAAAGATCATCTTGAACTAAAGGCTTTGAAATTCCATAAAACGGATGGTCTCATCGATGCTCAAAAAAGTTAGAGTGGAAAGAGCAAAGGAGCTTTTACGCTTGCCCGAAAGTGGCGATTTGCTGAATTTGGTTTTCTGCGATGAGTCACCGTTCGTTATTGAGCAATATGTGAACAAGCAAAACGACCGGATTTACTTGCCCGGCCTTTCTACTGAAACTTTGGACCAACGGATTGCCACTCAAAACCAGGCGCCGCCGATGGTGATGGTTTGGGCCGCCGTAACGGCCGAAAGCCGTTCACCGCTCATTTTGTTGGACCGTGGTATCAAGATAAATGCTCAAATTTATCGGGAACATGTGTTGGAGGGAGCGTTGAAGACTTGGGCACAAAAAGCGCGCGTCAATCACGATTGGCTGAGAAACAACGTTCCGCGGTTCATTTCCACTGCCCAATGGCCACCAAATTCACCGGATGCAAATCCGCTACATTTCTCGGTTTGGTGTATTTAGAAGAGCAAGGTTGGGACAAAACAATACCAAAGTGTCGATCATCTCAAGCAAGCGCTTCGCCGAGAATGGGCCAAAATACCGCAGAGCCACTTTCGTGCTGCATGCAATAGCTTTGTCTGCTGTTTGAAGGCTATAATCGCGGCTTAGGGTAGCCAAATCGAAAACTGGTAATGCAATTCGGAAATTTAAATATTTTTGAACATTTTTTACTTTGATTCAATAAAATTGATCAAAAAATAAAAATTCTGTGGCGTTTTGTTTTGGTAACACTTCGTGTCAGCCACCCTGTAATTTCTAGTTAAATCTGCTGAATGCATTAATTAAAATTGTGGCTTGGGTCCTACAAAATATGATTTTTATGTGAGTACCATCAAATTTAATTCCATTTACTTTGAAATTTACTTGTAAAGTTGCTGAAATCTTGTAATTTTCGATAGATGTGCATAAAGTACTTTCAAGCTGGATTCAGTACCTTGTTATCATCTATTTAGTACTTTTGATTTTTTGCCAATATCATCTCTGGTTCACACTGGATTATAACCTCCCCAATTAATTTTAAAAATCATCATTAAATACAAATTCTATATTTCCATTAAAATTCTGTTATTCTAATATCGAAAGAGGTTACTTCAGCTATCGAAACTGCTAACAATATTGCCACCAACAGTGAATTATGTAATTAGCCCATCGCAACCAAAAACATGGGTAGTCGCGATATGTTCCATATAAAACTTCAAGAGCTCTAACACGATTGATCTGCAGTATTTGCATGAATTGAGGCAAAATTAAAAAGTATTTCCATATAGTGTAGAATTAGGTAAAATAAATTACTGTACCACTTTAAAAACTGGTACACAGCATTATTCTAGCTTACATCATTGAAATTTAGGTCAATTTTGTTATAATAACAATTTCCTTTTAAGATTTGACGGATAGATAAAATGTAGTTTTAAAACCTTATTTAAAAGTTTAAAATGACTTAATTAACAAGTTACGACAAGAGGTTTGTAAAGTAATTACCAGTTATTTAGTCTCGAAATGGTAAATTTATAAATTTAGTACTAAACATATAATATCAGAAAAACATACAATACTGACGTCATCAATTTTCTTAAGGTATTTTCAGCATATAAAAAAAATATTAAATTTTGGGTAAAATATCTAACTACATATATCTAAAACACGTGACGAAAAATATCAAAAATCAATAAGCAGAAAGCTCCGAATATATAGAGATCCAGCGCTTAAATATTTCGCACATAAACGAATATAATCCAGAACAGCCATGTTTATATTTCGATGTGCAAAATTTCCTACGTGAGCATTTTCTCAGGAAAATAGAAATTATTTTATGGAAAAACACCGGCAAAAATTTTCCGTATTTAACAACAAAAAAAAAATTAGAACTATTAAATCAATCAATAAATTTTATTGCATATTTACACTCTAACATTACGCAACTTTATAGCTCTATTCACCGCTCATTGTGCATACTGGTTACTTTTAACTAACCTACATCAATAAATAAATAATTTAATGATAGAAATACCAATAAAAATAATAATAATTAAAATCACAAGCGGTTTTCACATGCATTCGCAAAAATTTAAAATAATTTTAATGCATTTGGTTAATTTATATAAAATTAACAAATTGAAAACGCAAAAATATCCTTTTTTTTTGGTAGATTGGTCGATTCGGTTTTCGTGGTTTTTGTGGTTTATTATAAGGTATGGCGAAAAAAAAAATTATTCCAACGTGCCATTTTTAATTTAAAACAAATAAATGTTTTTTTTCATCGTTGGTTTTACAACGATAAAATACATAAAACAGCAACAAAAAATATTTTATCACAAAAATTAAATCGAATCACAATCAATTATACATACTGCATTATAATTTATTATTAATTATCTATTAATATTATTAATTGGAAAATTAAATAATAGTAATAAAGTTAATTTGAAAGAAGGAAGATTTTTCGTTTTGGTCGGTAACTTTATACTGTTACGCGATATAGATTTTCGTCTTTTTTGTTGTTGGTTATTTTTTTTTTGTTTGTTATATTAAGTTTAAGCCGAAAGCTTTAATTATATAATATAATTATAATCATTCAAAATAAAATTAATTAATTAAATATTAAAATATTAGATATATATATAAAACTATATATTTATGTATATAGGTATATAAATTCACCATAGAACCATTTTTTATATTTATTATTATTTGTTTTTGTTAACACTAAAAACTTAATTAAAATAAAATAAAACATAAATCATAAATTCACCTCTGGAAATTTTTTTAATTTTTTTTTATTTTTATTAAACACTTTAAATTAATAAATGAAACGAAACAAAAATAATTATACAACAAACTATTTAACTCAAATGTATAACAACAACACAATATATTTTTTAATTAAAAATAATTAACAAAACTGCCAAAACGAACATATTTATTTAAAAAAAAAAAAAAGAACATCCGCACTATAAATTTCGGTTTTTCGATTATTGCGTTTTTGCCAGTTAAGCACCAAAATAACACTACAAACAGAGTTAAAATTTTTTTTGGCTTAATTCCTTCCTATGCACGCTTAAACTTATTTATAAACATTTTTTTTTAAACACTTTAATTTATTTGTCAAATCAAAACAAATTTTGATTTTTCTGCACAGCATAAAATTTTCATGTGAAAATTTTATTTTTTAATATTTAACCGGTCAAAGCTAGGTAACTTCTGGTTGGAAATATCGGCAGAAGCAGAAAAAAAAACAAAAATATATTCAAAACAAAAATACTAACGTAATATACTGTAGTAGTAGTATATGTGTAGAAAATGATACATTAGTATTTGTGGGCACAACATATAAATGTAGGGGAAACTGGAATACAATTTTGCCACAACACATTTTTAGTGCTTGCCTTCATATGAATTGAATTTTTGTATAACACAATTCATATTTTGTTGTACATCATGTACATCATTTTAATGTCCGTATATTTTGTTGTTGTTTATAGGTTAAGTATTTTAGAATTTTTTCTTTCTAATTTACGATACAGTAAAAGATTGAAGTGATAGAATTTGGTGTGGCGATGCGCTGTTCTGGATGAATTGCGGTTTTTTTTACTTGGAATGTTAATTGAAATCGAATTTTATTCGGTTGAATTATTCGTGCAGTCTGGGGGCGATACAAAACTAATAGAATTTTTTTTTTATATCATTTTAGCACCTGTCATAATTATACGCGTCCCTTAAGCTAGCAGAACCCATACAGTAGAATATTACATGATAGTATGGATAATTATAGGCTAAAATTTAGGCTCCATTCCTTCCAACTAAAACGAGGGTTCTGCTAGCTTTAGAAAAGTTAGCAGAACCCATTTCAAAAAATTATTTAAAAACAATTGGAAAGTTAAAGGTTAATTTTAGGCTAATTATATGCCCTATTAAAACTTTTTTGCTCTGTTCGTTCTAGAAAAATCATAAGGCTTTATCACTTTAAAGCTAGAAGAACCCAAATCGAAAATCAGACCAAAAATCAAATTGAAACGCAAAACTAGCTCATTCAACATACAAACAATTTTAGATTTTTTATTTTTTGTTGCATTTGATTAGGCCACAATGAGCCTAAAATTATTTGTATGTTAATTGATCCTATTTTGCGTTCCAATTTCGGTTTTGGCCCGATTTTCGATTTGGGTTCTGATTGCTTTAGATTAAATGACCTGAAGTTTGGTCAAAAACGAGTGGAGCACAAAATGTCTTAATGGGGCATTTAATTAGGCCACAATGAGCTTAAAATCGTTTGTATGTCAATTGATCCTATTTTGACTTCCAATTTCGGGTTTTGCCCGATTTTCTATTTGGGTTCTGATTGCTTTAGATTAAATGACCTAAAGTTTGCTCAAAAACGAGTTTAGCAAAAATGTTTTAATGAGGCATTTGATTAGGCCATAATGAGCCTAAAATTATTTGTATGTCAACTGATCTGGTTTTGGGTTCTAATTTCGGTTTTGGTTCGATGCATTTGATTAGGCCACCATTAATCTTGTTTTGGGTTCTAATTTCGATTTTAGTCGATTTTCGATTTGGGTCTGCTTGCTTTAGATTAACTGACCTGAAGTTTGCTCAAGAACGAGTGGAGCTCAAAATTTTTTAGTGGGGCATTTGATTAGGCCTCAATGAGCTTAAAATTATTTGTATGTCAATTGATTCTATTTTGCGTTCCAATTTCGGTTTTGGTCCGATTTTCGATTTGGGTTCTGCTAGCTTTAGATTAAATGACCTGAAGTTTGGTCAAGAACAAGTGGAGCCCAACATTTTTAATGAGGCATTTGATTAGGCCATAATGAGCCTAATTTTTTTTGGATGTCAATTGATCTTGTTTTGCGTTCTAATTCGGTTTTGGTGCGATTTTCAATTTGGGTTCTGCTGAATTTTAGTCAAGAACGAATGAAGTCCAAAATGTTATAATGGGGCATTTAATTAGGCCATAAAGAGCCTACAATTATTTGTATGTCAATTGATCCTGTTTTGAATTCTAATTTCGTTTTTGACCCGATTTTCGATTTACGTTCTGCTAGCTTTAGATTAACTGACTTGAAGTTTGGTCAGGAAGGAGTAGAATGCAAAATTTTTAATGGGACATTGTTTCGGCCACAATGAGCCTAAAATTGTTTGTACATCAATTGTTCTTGTTGTGCGTTCTAATTTCGGTGTTGGTCCGATTTTCGATTTGGGTTCTGCTTGGTTTAGATTAAATGACCTGAAATTTGGTCAAAAACGAGTGGAGCCCAACATTTTCAATGGAACATTTGATTAGGCCATAAATGTGTCTAAAATTGTTTGTATGTCAATTGATCTGGTTTTGGGTTCTAAGTTCGGTTTTGGGGCGACTTTCGATTCGGGTTGTCCTAGTTTTAGATTAACTGACCTGAAGTTTGGTCATGAACGAGTGGAGCCCAAAATGTTTTAATGGGACATTTGATTAGGCCATAATGAGCCTGCAATTATTTGTATGTTAATTGCTGTTTTGGTTCGATTTTCGATTTACGTTCTGCTAGCTTTAGATTAACCGACCTGAAATTTGTTCAGAGGGGAGTTGATGGCAAAGTTTTTAATGGGACATTTGAATAGGTCATAATGAGCCTAAAATTATTTGTATGTTTTATGGGTTCTGCTAGCTTAAGGGACGTATGCATACAGTGTAAATGGAACATGTGGTTTTAATTGGGAAATTGGGTTGATTTTTGATTTGGTTTTTTGATTCTAGAAGTAACATCGGTTGCTCATACAATATTAAAAAAATTTCAGGGATAACGGTAAAAACGGTTATCGTAGTATTATAATGGAAGAAAAATGTAAATTTAAGAATTTTGGCCAATTCAGATTTTTTTAATTTCTTTTTAATTAATGTAATTAGTACAGGTTTTTTTGAATCCTTATAAGTTGTGTTGCCTCCTCTTGCATTAATGACAGATTGGCATCTTCTGGGTATGGAGCTAATCAACGTCTGAGCAGTAGTAAGAGTGGCGGTCCGAATAATATTCGAAATACGGTTTTAAAACGTAATGTTTCCTTCTTTCCAGCCTTCTTGCTGGAATGATTAACAAAGTAATTGAGACTGGTGTATATCCGGATATTTTAAATATAGGCAATTTTTAAATATAGGCAAATCTCAACATTATCTGAATTTGATAATATTAACACTTGCTGCAGGAGTTTCTTAAATGATTCAAAAGTTTTCTTTGTGTATCAATATGGTTTTAGTCAATGCTCTGGTACCGAACAAGCTCTTGTGGAAATTCCAAATGTGAACTATAATGCATTTGATAGTCAAATATATGTAGGAGCATTATTTCTTGATCTTAAAAAAGCATTTGATACTGTTGACCACAAGTTGCTTCCTGATAAATTATACCGCTATGGAATTCGGGCAGAGTCCTACAAATTAATTGAAAGTTACATAGATAACCGTCAGCAATATGTCAAAATTAAGAGCACTACTAGTAACACTCTAACTGTGCCTGTGGAGTCCCTCAAGGCAGCGTTTTGGGACCATTATTGTTCCTAATTTTTATTAATGATATCTCAACTTTGGCCTTGATTGATCATGTATGTATCTTTCTTGATGATACTGCCATCTTCTATAAGACTAGTGACCCACTCTCAATAATTAGTAGTATGGAACAGGACATGAATATTTTACTTGAATACTTTAAATCAAATGTCATTTCGTTAAATTTAACCAAAACAAAATTTATCATTTTTTACTCACCTCGTAAAAGCCACAATAAAGGACACAAAATCCATTGGGAAATTATTATTAATGTAATTACTAAAATGGAAGCAACATTTTTTATTGTACAAATTCAAATAAATAAATTTAAATTTAAATTAAATTAACGTATCGAACCTGTATTGTGAAATTTTTCTCAAATAACCTTGAAGAAGCTTGCATAGTTGCACTCGCGTTGTTATTGGTGCTAAATGTAGCACAATGCATCGTTGCCGTTGTTCCTTGAACGTTTTTCGTTGATCTGACTCAGATTTAGGCCCGCGAATTGTGCTGGCCTTGATAACACACAGATGTCCTGTGCTTCAAACCAGTCCGTTGTGATTCTTGGATCGGCAGGTTCCAGTATCTCATTTATACAACTGGCTGCCGATAAGTTACCTTCTGGAAAAACGAGATCTTTTACCACTTATAAGTACCTGTGCACTTCTTCCAAAACTCTTAGCCTTTCGGTGTTACCAGGTTGTTTCCATATTACTGTACTTCTAGTATATGGGTGAAAGCCGAATCTTAACTCATCAGTGAACATAACTTTGCAACATAGCCCTTCTGTCATGTTTCTAGCTCTCGATTTCCATGTCGTATTGGTGAATATCGCAACGGGTGGCGAGCGTGGAGATGGTTTTCGTGTAGTCTATTCCTGATGGTTTGGTCACTATCCTACATGTTTTCAGTTGTCCACAAGCGTGACTGTATCTATTGGGCAGTTTAAGTTGGATCTCGGCGGGTTTGCAGTTGAATATATCGGGTCCTCTCCTGAGGTTAATCTTACTCGACCTGAATGCTGCGCGTACTACGGTACACATTAAAACGACGGGCAACATCTGCTCCTTCACTTCGAACCATTCCTACTGATTCATCCATATCATTATGAGTTAAACTACGATGTGTATTGTTGTTTTCCTCACTCCTACACTAAATTTTAAATTTCACAATTCACCCTTTTTCACTATTTTACAATTCACAAAATCACTCTTTTTCTAGCTAAAACTGAATAAACTCTGAGATATTAATAGAAATTTAATACGACGCGTCGTATGGGCAATTGCCGGTGTGAAGTACTTAACGTTAATAAAAAGTGTAGCTACACATTTAAACGAAAAGTGTAGACTCGAAAAGTGTAGATACACAAATTATCAAAAGGTGTAGCTGCAAAAGAAAAAAGTTTGGAATTCGAAATACTTGGTTGAATTAAAATGATTAAAATAAACCAAAAATATTGAGAATCTTACTTTCTTTATAAAAAAATTAATTTTCAAGACTTTTTAATTCAGAAAATCTTCCGAGCAATGAGTATCGAGTGTGAAATTTAGTGTTCCCCACTAGTGATGGTGTCTATAGTTTGTAAAAAATAATTCAAGACAATTTGCTTGTTGCGATATGACCCTACAAGTGGAAGCTTCATTGGCCAAATCCGGTTAATTCTACTTTTCATTCAAAAAATCTTCGGAATAATGAGTGCCTAGTGTGGAATTTAGTATTCTCAACTATCTTGATGTCTGAAATTTCTACAAAAAATTTCAGGACAATTTGCATGTTGTGATTGGCGATATGGTCTTTGGGGCTAAATTCACTTAATTCTTTAATAATTCAAAAAATCATCGGAGCAGTGAGTGCCGAGTGTGGAATTTAGTGTTCTTAACTTAGCATGGTGTCTTAAAATTGCAATAAAAATTGAACAAAATTTGGATGTTGTGATCGGCGATACGGCCCTACACGTGGAAGTGCCTTTGCGGCCAATTTCACTTAATTCCTTCATATTTCGAAAAACCATCGGAACAATGAGTGTCGTGTGTGGAATTTAGTATTCTCAACTAGGCGTGGTAACTAAAATTTGTACAAAAAATTTCAAGACAATTTGCATGTTGTGATTGGCGTTATGGCCCTACACGTGGAAACGCCTTTGGGGCCAAATTTACTTAATTTTTTAATAATTCAAAAAATCATCGGAACGATGAGTGCCGATTGTGAAAGTTAGTGTTCTTAACTTAGCATGGTGTCTAAAATTAGTAAAAAAAAAATATTTCAATCAATTTGTTTGTTGTGGATTAAGTGATTTTGGCCCCAAAGGCACTTCCACGTGTAGGATCATATCGCCAATCACAACATGCAAATTGTCTTGATATTTTCTGTACAAATTTGAGGCATCAAAGCAAGTTGAGAACATCAAATTCCGCACTCGAAACTCATTGTTCCGATTACTTTTTGAATTATTAAAGAATTAAATGAATTTAGCCCCAAAGACGATTCCACGTTTTGCGCCATATTCATATATCAATTATCTTGACATTTTTTATACAAATTTCAGACACCAAACCAAGTCGAGAACATAAAATTCCACACTCGGCACTCATGATTCCGAAGATTTTTTGAATGAAAAGAAGCACAACAAGCAATTTGTCTTGATTTTTTTACAAACTCCAGACACCATCACAAGTGGGGAACACTAAATTCCACACTTGGTACTCATTGTCCCGAAGATTTTCTGAATTAAGGTGTCCGTAAAGGATATGAAACTGTTTTTGAAACTTTTTTGTTTTGACACCATAGTTACGAACAAGCATTGAAACCGTATTGAATCCAAAAATTGTTACTTGGCACGTGTCGCCGACGTTTCTAGTGAATTTTTTATTCAAGCTCGACAATTTTCTTAGTCACATAATTTCTATAAGATTGAAATAACCTGGAATTTATCAAATTTAAACTATTGATTAGATATTACCAATGCTGCAATATTCATGGTACTTACGGGTTTTATCAAAACGACGTCTTGAAACACAAGAAAGCTCCTAACCTCAAATTTTTTGGCATAATAAATTTTATTTTTATTGTCAACGTCACACAGTCAATTTTAATAATTATTATATTATGTAAGAGATGGAGCGCTTGTCATGAAGAAGTAAATTTTTAATAATTTTTTCAATTTTTACTTTACATAATTTAAAAAATAATACATAGGCTTATTTTTTGACATGTTAAAAACCATGAAAATTACACCGAGTAATTTACACACCCAACAGTGATTGAAATGGAATAAACAAAAATATTTTTAAACTTAGGTTGAATTTTATGGCAAAAGCTGGTTTTGCTAAGAAATTCCCGCACGCCTTAAGAAATTTAATTACTTAAGCTTGTTTGTTTAATAAGTTTATTTAGTTTATTAACCGTTCGTGTTACTTCGCTTTTAGAGGTGTTTAGTGTTACTACACAAGTGATGCCACTATTGCCAGGATGAACAGCTGTTACTTTGTCAAGTATCCGTTGACTATGATACAAATTGTTCTTTATCAAAACTACATCATCAACTTGGACTTCATCGACTTTAGTTTTCTACTTTATGCGTTGTTGTAGTGACGTAAGGTAGCCTTCTCCTCCAAAAACCTTGGATACGTTGTTGAATATTTTGCCATCTTGATGGTTCATTTTGCTGAATGCCATCCATCAGTTATTCTGGGATTGATGTTAGTGATTCTCTGACCAGGAAGTCGAATTCGGTAATATTTGTAAATCAGCTGGATCGTCATGTAGTTTGCATGTGGCGAAATTAGAAGTGCCTCGATTTGCGTAATGAGCGTTGTCATTTCCTCAAACACAAGGATGACATTTAACACACTTTTTAATTTCTATTTGAATGACTTGACTGTGGATTCCTACAACCCACCAAAATATTTAGCTTCTTTTGGATTAAAATGCACATAAACACATTTCTGGAAAATGAAATCAAATATCAGTTGGCATTAATGAAGTTGGACTTATTGTCGCACCAAGAACGAAACAGTTTCGAGATTGGGTGGACAGCTTGTATCACTAGGCACATACAATCAGTTAGGTAGGCTTTCGCTTAAGCGGCTTAAGATTAAATAAAATTAGTAATGAATAGAAATCACTTGTGAGCTTGTATTGTATAAAGCGGCAAATAAAATAAAAATCAACGTCAAAATCAAATTAAAAATTCTCGAAATGATGTTCTTACATAAATTCGATATAAGCAAACCAAGCCGTCTACCAATTTTTCCAGTCCTGCTTTACCAGTTTAGATCACACAGTTTTAATAATTTGCATTCGACACATAAAAATATTTTTGGTTATTTAGTTTTTGAAAAGCATTACAAATCGTTGTCCCGTGAGTATTTGCTGTATCTTGTGGAGATAATAAACTACATAAATCCAAAACAGAATAAAAAAAATTAAATTTATTGAATTCATGTACAAACACACACATATATATATACATACATACATAACATGTATATGAACATAAAACATGAAAAAACGATTCTTTACACAAAAATATAAAAATACAAGAATCAGCACCAAAAAATACAAAAACAAGAATATTGGCCATAAAAATTCTGAATTCCTGGAAATGACTTGTGATTTAGTTATTAAAATACAACCAACAATAACAGATACCTACCTAACAAAAGCATAAAATTATTGTTGGTGTACGATGAACTGCTTCGTATTTATTAATTCTATTGTTGTCGTTGTCGTATGTCGAAAACCAGTAACAATCCATTATGTATTAAACCTTGCAAATTATGAGATTTGGGTATAGCACTGAAGAAGCCATGCGCCAAAATGTCTACGTTCATTTATTCGATGTATTGGTCCCTTTATTTTGTGTATCACAATTACTCCTTTATTCTGTGTATGTAGTTGTAAGTCGTTACATATTCGGGTCGTTTCAAGCACGAATCGCATCGTAAAAAACTGTTATACAAGCCTAAACAGAAATGTATCTGTATGCGACATGTTTATTGTAAACGTATATAGGACGAGAGATAAATCTTACATACACATTTGCACATAAAGGACTATTGCATAAAAGATTATCATATGAGTGACCTTGAAACATTGATGGGTAAGGATTTATGTGTGTGTTTGTGTTACATTTATATACACAGTTGTTATGGTATGGTAACATACAAATAAATTGCAGAGTCCTTAATGTTACATTTAATACGTCACAAAGTTAATTCAGAAAAGTACTGAATCATATGATTCTAATCGTTTTCATAATTTTTCAGTTTACGAACTCTTTCATTCTATTATGGACATTTAATCGTATAAACAATTTATCGCAAGAAAATATTGTAGTAAGAACATTTTTTCGAAATGACATGCCATTGTGTAATCGTAAACTGCAGAGGTACATGTAAATAAAATAATCGCAATGACGAAATGTTGTGGCCTGCGACCTCAAGTTTGAGCACATTAGCATAAGTTAATCGGAAAAAAGTATTGCTATGTACAGCGTGGCCATATGTTGGTACTTTTTCCAATCGATGAATTTAGTACTTATTGTCATCTGTTCTAAAAAATTCTTTACGTTTGAAAAGTCAAAAATATGCCATTCTGATTGCCACATTTTTTAAGAAAATAATCGTTCAAAAACAACACCATTTCGTAAATTATGTGAGAGTTTTGTTCGACATGGACGTCCTACTGAGCGTGCAATTAGCTAAATTATTTTGAAGAAACTGGTTCAGTGGAAGGTCGTATGCCGTATTAACTTATTCATCCAGTTGATCCGTACTCCTAATGCTGTGGTAGGCATCGTACACAAGAACTAATCATGTCACGAACCACATTACGATGCATTTTGCATGTTGATCTTCATTTGCATCTATACGAAATTCAACTAACTCAGAAGTTGAAGCCACCAGACCATTTAAGTCATCGTTGTTTTGTTAATCAGATGTGTGAACGGAATGAAAGTTTTTCACCACAAATCATCTTTAGCGATGAAGCTCATTTTCATCTTAATGGGTACGTCAATAAACATAATTGCGAATTTGGGGAGCGGATAATCTTTATGTTATTCACGAAGCAGAAGTTCATCCTCCAAGAGTCACGATTTGGTGTGGTTTATGGGCTGGTGGCATCATTGAGCCGTTTTCTTTGGAAACTAACAGGAAATTGCCCTTACAATGAATGGGGAATGTTATCGTAACATGTTAACTGTTTTTTATGGCCCAAATTGAATGAATTGCATTTCTACGACCTTTGGTTTCAAGAAAGCAGCACGCCATAAAATTTGCTGATCGCATAATTTCAAAAAATTGTGAAGTTCCTTGACCACCAAGAAGCCCGGGTTATTTGAGAGGTAAGGTGTATGCTAATCATTCATAAACCATTCAACAACTTAATAACAAATTCGAGCTAAAATTGAGGTCATTGATCCGCTTTTATTGCAGAAATGTCGTCGAAAATTTTTATGTTCGGATGCAGGCCTATAGACGAAGCTGTGGTTAGCAAATGAACGATATTGTTTTTCATACATAAATGGCATAGAACCACCTTGCCTTATCAATAGAACATTTTGACTTTTCATCCCAAAATGTTTGTTTTATTTACAAATGAAAAAATTGGCTAACATATGGCCCACCCTGTTATTTATAATATTAGCTTTAGAATACGAAAGCAATTATTTTAACTCAGTGACAGTTTAGTCGTTGATATTGCCCAAGGATTTGATCACTTGAACAAAATTTTCCATGTTTGCTGCGTAGTTCCTGACAAAATGATCGATGAGTTTAAGCAACTGAATAGGAGTGTTTCTTGAACCGCGGGCAAAGTTCGTATAGGCAAGTTACCGATAGATATTAATTGGTGTGATTGTATCAAAATTTTCAAATCCAGCATCGATATTGTCGCAAATAAGATTGAGTTTGTCAACTTTGTTTTCAATAATGCAAAGCCGATTATACTGAACAGTGACATTAACAATAATCTTTTCGACATAACTATTCACAACATTATGTATGTGAAACTGGCCCGAAAAGTGTGTTTGCTTAATCTGTAACATTTTCGGAATTTAGAAAAACTGCATTTCCTTTAATTCTTATCCAGAATTTTTTTACATCAGCATACTACAACAAGATTTTATTTTACAAGCCAACACTCAAAAATAGAATAAAATTTAATGAACAAAATATAGGGTGGCGCATAAGTAATATTTTTCAAATGGTGCCCATTGATGGCTTCAATCTGACGTGCTCTTTCCATTTTCCATAACTTTTCCTAGAATTTCAGGTCCCAGCGCCCTCACTTCTTCTCGTATATTGGCCTTAAGCTGTTGGTTGATTCTTGGTTTATGGGTATACACCTTTAGATAGCCCTAAAGAAAAACATCGGGACCCGTTAAATCGGGCGAACGCGGTAGCCAGTGTCAGTCAGAAAAACGCGATATTACTCGATCGCAAAAATTTTTGCGCAGGAGAGCCACAGTTGGACGCGATGTGTGAGCTGTGGCTCCATCTTGTTGGAACCACAATTCTGGATTGTTCTCTAGCCTTAAAAATGTTTCAATCATTGCCCGGTATTGAATGCTATTCACATTAACCACAACTTGTTCGTCGTTTTAAAAAAAAAATATTCCGAAGATCCTTTCTGAAGTTATTCCACACCGTACTGTGCATCTAAGTGGATGCATTTGATCTTCAACAATTATTCTTGAATTGCCCAATATTCTGCAATTTTGTTTATTCACGTGACCATTGAGGTGAAAATGGGCCTCATCGCTCATTATGAGTTTGTGAATAAACTCGTTGTGTTCTAGACACAATTCTTGAAAACGGCGACTATATTGAATGCGTGTTTGTGCATCATTTGGTTTTAACTCGTGAACCAATTGAATCTTATGTGGGAAAAGGTGTAACTTTTGTAAAATTATTTGCAAAGACCGCCTAGACCTTGTAGAAGTTTCGGGTTTTCCTCAATACTTGCTTGCACTCTCAGTGATTGAGATCTTCCAGAACACGGAAGATCACAGACAGCTTCTTGTTGCTGAAAACGCTGAACCAATCGGTAAATTGTTGGAGCGCTTGGTGCATTTCGAACATGAAAGAAACTTCGATATATGATCTTTATGTTTGAATAATCGAATGCTGACTTTCAAAATAAAATTGAATTGGTTCTTTGTTCTATGCTGAGGAGTCTTTCCGTCATAAACTTCCCAAGTTTTTCAAAGTTAATTCTAAAAAAAAACGAAAAAAATACGTAAACAAAAAATGTATTCACTAATCAAATCATAACGTTACTTATGCGCCACCCTTTGTATTGCGTAAATGAAAAGCAAATTTACTGACAATTTCAAAGAATTAGTCTGCATTCAAAATACGAGTATAATGATATAAACCATTTTCCTATGAGGTGGTTCCCACTTTCCCGCAGGGATTGCCTGAGAATTCGGCCACTGTCATGAATTAGTGTAGACCATCTGGAACCCAAATAATGTAGCCCCATTTCTGTACGTGATGGAAAGAAGGTTCGTGCCAGTCTCATTATGTAACGGATTTCAACAAAAAAATTATTTAGAAATTTTCTTCGGTGGCGGTTGTCGCAAGAAAGGTTTCTCAAGTTCGTTGCATACTGAGACCTTCTTGGTATTTAAGTTACTTAGGTAAGAAGAATGTCTCAGTATATAATGATTTTCAACAAAAAGAAATCTTATAAATTTTCTTCTGTGGTGGTTTTCAAAGGCGGCTCCTATTATGAATTAAAAATTGGCAGTGGCCAAAGTCTCAGACAATCCCTATGAGATCTGCTTCACAGAAAAATGTTTTGGTATTTTTTTTAGAATCTTACTTAATATCATTATTCTCGTATTTTGAATGCAGACTAATTTTTGGAAATTGTCAGTAAATTTGCTTTTCATTTACGTATTATATATTTATTCATTAAAGTTTATTTTATTTTTTAGTGTTGGCTTATAAAATTAAATCTTGTTGTAATATGCTGATATAAAAAAAATCGAGATAAGAATAAGGTAATGCAGTTTTTTTAAAATATTACAGATTAAGCAAAGACACAATTTTATTTTCGGGCCAGTTTCTCATCTGTGAAATCATCGATTTTTTGACAGAGAAGATGATGGTTATTAGCTGCATTATTTGCAGCCAATTTCCAATATTCAAAAATAAAGAAAATGTTTAGCATACTCAGAACTTTAAAGCTATTCCTAGACTAGGTTGTTCCAAATTGTAAAAGAGGTAAACAGAGGCGATTTGTTGGAAATATTTGAACTGTTAAGAGGGATTATTGTTTTACCATTTCGGTTAGACCCACATTTTATTTTCTCATATAAATATTAAGGAACACGATCAATAATGACTTTATATAACAGTATTAACGCTCTAAAGTAAAATAATTGAATCAAGTGCAACCAAAAATTCTTTAAACTTATAGCTGATATGTGGCCAAATTTTCTCAGTCCATTAACATATCTAACGATATTATTCAAAGTAACTTGCAGCATGTCACTTGAGGTAGAATCACATCTTAAAAAAAGAAATTCGCAACATGGTACGTGGGGAATTACTAATGATCTAACCAACAAAATTCAAATTTCTTAGGGCACATATTTTTATGAAGCTTCATCCATATAAAGTAGAATTGATCTTACCACAAATATTAACAACTTGTGAATCCCAGGTGAACCTGTCATTTATATAAATTCCCAGATTATTAACATGATTCGCCAACTTAATCTTCACACCATCAATAAAGATATCGGGTATCACTGTGAAAGTCCTTTTGCAAATCAGAATTGCTTGCGTTTTAGCGATGTCCAGTGAAATTCCATTAGACTTGGACCAAGCTGCATTGCATAGATCCAAATTAATATTGTTAAAGGTTTCCAATAAAACAACAGCATACATGTGATATTTGGAGTATTTTATTGCTTTTAGTAAGTTATTAATAAAAAGTAATAAAACGGGAAAACATAGTTGAGCCAAGTATAGTTCCTTGAAATACACCTACAGGTATACGCTCAGGAACTGATTCTTTTCCGTTTACAATGCCTTTTTGATATTTGTTCTGAGCTCTATTGTCAAAATTAAAGAAAAGCATCAACTTCTGTAGTAAAAAAAACATGGTTCAAAGAGAATGCTTTGGAGTGATCCAACAGTATTAGAACAACAAATGATTTTTTTCCGTCAAGATGACAAGCCAGACCGTCTACAACATGAAGCAGAGTACAGTTGTTGTACTGTGATTATTACGAAATTCGGGTTGAATTTTTTTTAGATAGTTACAATTAGCCAAATGCTGGTTGAATTGATCACGAAGAATGATCTCGAATACTTTAGATAAAATGTAAACTAAACTAAGCGATCTAAAATTATCTAAAAAATTGATACCCTTCTCTTTTACAGTCGGAATCACTGTGTTCATTTTCCAAATATCAGGAAACTTAAAAAGCATGATACAACTGTTAATCAGGTATTGCAAAGGTGATACAATACATGGTAAAATATTCTTTAGAAATTTTAAGTTTATTTTATCGTTACCGGATGAATTTGATTTAATAAGATACACGGCTGTGGAAACATGTAATTCACTTATGCTGCAAATGAAGAGAGAAGTATGCATGCCTGTGCGCTCCATCCCCTGCAATGGAATAACTCCCGATGAGTGGTGTACTTTGCAAAAATAAGTGTTGATAATTGAATGCTCAAAGTCAGTAGAAACACCAGACTTACTGGTCCTTAATCCAATATGGTTAAAATTGCTCCATTGGTGATTCGTTTTATGGTTAATTTACTATTTCCAAAAAAATATTTTTGTTTGGAAATCCCTATCAAGCTAGTTACCCTATTACGTTCTTTACTATATATAATTTTAGGTTCCTCATATCGCCTGTTCTTTTGTACTTTGCATACACATGATCCCTCGCAAGCATACTTTTAGCAATATTACAATTAAACCAAGGGGCAGCCCATTAGCAATTAACTATTTTTTAGGTGGCACACAATTGTCATGAATATCATACGTCAATCATAAATTGATTTGTAGAGAAAAGTAATTCATTATCTCTTCAGAATCTAACTGACTATAGTCATAGATAAGCTTGTAGTCCAGTTTAACACGCTTTGATCTGACTTTAGAAGAAATAGTCGGAAAATCATGGTGAGATATGTCATGCAAAGTGTGTTGACTAGACGCCAATACTCTAAAGTAATATGACTTTGGGGCAATGTATTGATCAAGGTATGTACGGAAATGAGTAGGTGAGAACGGGACTGAACTAAATGGTTGGCTTTTAAAATATTATGAAATTTATGGGACTTATCAAGCATATGACAGTTTATATCGTACGCCATCAAAACTTCAGGTTTACCATTAATGGATCAATCAATAGCCTTAAGTTTAAGACATTTTTTCTATCAAATCTCAAGATGCTATACCCATTCAGCGAGACAGATTCGTTATTAATCTTATTTGTAAGCCATGTTTCGACGACACAATATACGTCGAGATCTTTGGAAATGATAAATATTCTCAGTTTCTCGATATGACAAAACAGACTAGGGGCATTAATAAATTCAAAACTAACACATGTGCTGCCTCGATTCACAATCGTAACATTCTTATTTAAAAATAAACATTCCTGCGATGAGTCCAGATTGAGAATAGAATTGGTGAATGACCTAAAATATAAAAAAATGTTAGAAAGCAAGGTGCATGCAGTATGATTATCACTGTATAATTTACTGTGATGGCACTATGGCAGTATATGTGTAGCTGTTGATTTTCTCGGCAAAAAGAAAAATTACAGTTGAAGTCTATTATTTCTGAATCGGATTGTCGATCCCCATTTGTAAATTTGTAGTAGGGAAATTCCAATGTCATTTTTTGAGCCTCCGATTTTACGCACATCGCACAACGTCGAACTAAGCCACCCTTAGGTTAAAAAGAAGGTGACAAAACTTGTACTGCGAAACTTCTCTCCAAAGTATGTTTAACGAAACAAATGTGAGTTTACTTTTATCCCGGCCCTTACGGAGCATAAAATCATTATTTGTGCTATAATGGTTGAAATCCATTTTTTAGCCCCACTGTTAATTTTTGTCACTTATAAAATTGAGTTTGAATTGTTTTTTGCAAAACACTTGTAAACAATTTTCCTTAGAGTGACAATATTTATTGATTTTATTATTATATCGATTTCGAGTATTTCTTCTTCAGTTCCTTTTTTACAACTAACTAATTAGTTGTAAAAAAGGAACTGAAGAAGAAATACATTTTCGAAATCGATCTTCCTAATAATAAAATCAATAAATACTGTCACTCTAAGGAAATTTTTTTACAAGTGTTTTACAAAAAACAATTCAAATTCAATAAAATCATTCATCACAGTGAATGATCCAAACATTTTAAACATATGGCTTGTCAACTTTTCAAGCTTTTGTAAGGCAGCAAATTTGGTAATTTCACAACACGATGTACAGAACCAACGCAGTTGCTTTCGTTTCATTAACATTTGCAGACACCGCTGCCGTCTATATTTTAAATCAAGTCAGTTAGTAGCATATGCTGATGGTATATGCATTTTGGACTGCTCAAATCAACTTATTTATTTATTTATATTGAAATAAGTTTGCAAATTTGACTTGGAACAAAAACAAAATAAAATAAATCCGCGTTGGATTTGAAAATTTTAATTATAACAGTAAAGTAACAAGAAAAATCAGTTAGAGGCATACAATTGCCTTAACCTACTTTTAAAATTATCTTTAGTTAAACAAAAATCAAAAAAGCAGTTAATTCTATTGAAACCCTTATACATCATCTTCATTGGTTCATTATCGCCATAGTTGGTTATGTGTCTATCTATATGTGAAGAAAGTCATAATCTCTTAGTTGTCTATCAGGAACCTTTATTTTAATTGACTTTAGCCCATCCGGTGTGTCGATTAGTCCTAGTAGGAAATTACCAATAAATGTACTTTTTAGCAATTCACGTCTAGAGTCGTTAAGTTGTATACCTAGCACCCGGTTAAATATGGTGGTTATCGCTTTATGTTTACCTGGTATCGTAGATCATGATCATAAACCCATCCGTCTTTCCAGGTCAAGTAGCGTATACACTTCTTTTGAATTTTCTCAATACTTTGGATATAATCTTCTTAGAAAGCGCTCTAGTGATGTACAGCTCAAACTAGGTCTTTACTTTCAACTACTACCTGAAGGAGTACACCATTTATCACCATTTGAAGCCTTGTCTAACAGGGTTGGCTTTTCGGTGAAATGATAGAGATTTACACTTTCCAATATTGTGACTCAGATTATTAAACTAGCACCATAACGCTAGGTTGCCAATATATTCCTGTAGTTTATTGGCATCGACGACTGACTCGATGGCTTTGTAGATTTTGAGGTCAGCTGCGAACATCAGGATATTGGAATGCTTTATTACTTCAGTAAAACCATTAATGAAAATTGTGAAAATCCATGGGCCACCATAAGAGCCTTGTGGTACAACAGAGGTTGCTTGTATTATATTCAACGTTTTAACTCCTATTTCAATATATTGAAAATCCAAACTTGAACATGTGTTCCAAAGTTTTACAATGGCTGATGGAGTCAAAAGCTTTTGCAAAACCGTCATATTGTTTGTTATTCTCAATTTCTTTAATAGAATAGCTAGTATATTCTATGAGATTTGTAGAAAGTGATCTTTTAGGCACAAAGCCATGTTGATATTGTCATAAATATAGCGGAAGCACTATAGCAGATATACAGTACCTGGCAATTGAGTTAGAGCCACTTTCTGATGTTGGTATTTTTTCAAATTTATCAGGAACAAATTGAAACAGCCACATATTACTAATACAAAATGTTTATTTATGTTTTATAGTAGATATTACCTCAATATTTTGTTAATCCTCCTTTGGCTTTAATGACTGCACTAATTCTAGCTAGCATACTGGATATACAAGTTTTTACCACTTCTTGCATAGTTTTTCGTTCTCTTGCCAATGTCTGTAAATATTATCGTTCAGAACAACTATTTTTGGGTTCGAGAATAGGTACACAACCTTTTGCAACATTCTCCATAGATTTTCGATCGGATTTAGATCGGGTTAGTTTCCGCGCCATGACAAGAGGGATTTGCTATGCTCTTGGTGTATGGCTCTTCTTCTTCATTTATTGAGTTTTGGAAAGAAAAAATGCAGTCTCAACAACATTTTTATATTGCAGTTCGTGGTTATTGCATGGCCAGATCGCGACTGGTGGTGGGTGTTTCATTTTTTCTGTACAGGTTCATCACTATAAGGTTCCTTGTGTCTTCGTCTAACGAAATTAACACTCTCCGTCATTGGTTCAAGTCGGGATTCATCGCTAAAGATCACCTGTTGCAAAGAGGATGTGAGTTGTAAAAATGAAATTAATATTTGATTTATTAATGGCAAAATTTGTGCTCATTTACGTTTTTCCAATCTTTAACCGTAAAATTTATGTTCATTTTTACGCATTGCAGGCGTGCTTTCTACATTTTTGGGGTCAAACTGGGCTTCTTGGCTGGTCTGCGATTTCAGTCCGGCAGAGTACAATCATGATCGCATCGTGCGCTCAGATATGTTAGTATTATGGAATTCTAATTTATTTAGCACATCTTTAGCAGAAGTTTGCTTATTTTGGAGTGCTGTTTTATAATTAGGCAGTCGTCTCTCGCAGTGGTTTTACGGACACCAGGCCAATGGCTGCGACCGCTCGATGTTGACTGCATATTTTTTCGAATTAATGCTGCAATTCGGTAGACTGTATGCCGAGAAACTTTTTGCATTATTGCAATTTGCCTTTCACTTTTCCAATCCTGAATAAATTACAGAGTTTAAAAATTCACCAAGAAATTTATAAAATTCACAATATATTATTAAAGCACTTTATTACATTTCTTAACACGAGCACGTACACATTTCAACTTAATTTGGTTTTTAGGAGTACGAATATCCTTGTAAATATTTCATTATCTGTGTTTAGACTCTAACAGCAGCCATCTATTCTGCTACCCAAAATAGGTAATACTGGAATTACCCTAATAATATAAGGGTTGTTGTTCACATAAATAGCTACTCTTAGGACAACTAAATCCGTTTACAATCGAAAATTTGAAATATATTTCAATACAGACTGCATGTATTACAAATTACTTGATACACAAGGGTGGCTCTAATTCAATTGCCAGGTACTGTAGATGTAATACCTCTGTAGCAAGAAACATTATTTCTAAAGGGTGGTTAAATTTTAAGGGCCGATGTTGTTATTCTTTTTATTATGATAATATGGTATGGTTCAATTATGTATGGTATGGTATGGTTCAATTATGTATTGAACAAAATATCGGCCAAATGGTTGCCGCGACCTCGGCGGCACACCTCCACCCGATGGTCCAAATTTTCGATGACGCTTAGGCATAATTGAGGTTCTACGTGTATGCCGTTAATGTGCCGAATTATCTCATCCTTTAGCTCTTGAATTGTTGGCGGCCAATTGACATCGCCACCACGTGAGATAACACGGCCATTGAATTTGTCGCGCAAAAGAGCCATTGTTTCGTTAGCTGTGTGGCAAGTGGCACCGTCCTGTTGAAACCACATATCGTCCACATCAAACAGTCACTCTTTGTGGGTGCATTGGTTTTTCGACAATCACTCTTGGATTATGATTCGCCTAAATGCGGCAATTCTGCTTATTCACAAATCCAGTGAGGTGAAAATGTGCCTCATCACTGAAGATGATTTTCTTCGAAAATTGATCATCCACTGTTGCTATTTCTTGCCACCATTCTGACCATTGACGACGTTTGGAATGGTCAAGAGGCCTTAGTTCTTGAGTCAATTGCACCTTATAAGCGTGTAAATGCAAGTCTTTATGCATAATGTTCATCAACGACGAGCGTGAGAGGTGCAATTGTTGGGCACGACGACGAATTGAGGTGGACGGCTCTTCAGCCACACTATCGCGAACAGCAGCAATATTTTCTGCTGTACGAGCTGTACGAGCATGCACTGGTGTTTTAAAATCTCCTACAGACCTGGTTTGCTCAAATTTTTGCACAATTTTTCCGATTGTACGCACATTTGGACGATTAAATTGACCGAAAAAATCACGAAGTGCACGATATGCATTTTGATTTGAACGCCCATTTTCAAAATATGCCTGAATAACTTTAACGCCTTGCTCGATTGTGTACCTTTCCATGGTTCAAATTGAGTTAGTCTGAAATTGAGAAATGTCAAATTAAATGCAGAAAAAACTTGACGTTTAGGTGTGGTTCACATTCAACGTCGGCCCTTAAAATTTAACCACCCTTTAGATCCAGTTTTGAAAATAGGCGTAACTCTAGTTATCTTCCAATTTTTTTAAAAAGTTGCCAATTTTAATGACTGATTGAACAAAATGCTTAGTGGAATTGCCAAATTTTTAGAATTTTTATTAAAAATGAAGCCGCAATACCATCAGGACCATATCCTTCTCTGAAGCCTACCAATGCTTGCTGGATGTTTTCTGGCTCGATTTGTGGAATACATATGAATGCACTATATTCACTAGTGGTTGGATCTTTTAATTATCAATGTCCTCTGCTTTCTAAAAAGATTGGAAAGACTCAGAAAACTTGTTGGTTATGATCTGTAGATTACAAGACTTTTGATCATTAAATTACATCCAGGCTCCACCCATCAGTTTCGCGTTTGGTTTTAAAAAAATTCCAAAAGTGTCTGGGATCGCCTTTTATTTTATCATTTTGTTTGCCAATATACGAGTAGCTTCTGTATCTCAGTTCAAAGTAAGATTCAACATTTCTGTTATATGCAGTAAATTTCTGTTTACTGTCGTAGCAACATAATTTGAGGTTTCCTTTATAAGCCTTGTCTGTTTTGCTTTGAAGATTGATAAGTTTATCGTCATACCATGGAGGATATTTGTTCGGTTTGCTTATTGCTGTTAAACTCGGCGTTCCAATTTATTTTATCAAACTATTGTTGTAAGTTATTGGAATTGGCCTTTCTGAAGATGTAATATGGTTTCCGGGTTTGGTAATTTTGGAACCTATTATTCACATTGGTTTTCAATATTATTTCTATTGCTTTGTGGTGAATATCATTAATTACGAAAGGTGTTGGTGATTCTTCTGTTTTTAATAAAACTGGTTCATTAGTAAAAATAAGATGCAAGGTTCGATCTCGTCTATTTTTTAATTCGCAGATTTGGCTCGAATTTGAGTCAAATATGGTGATGACGAATAGATCCTGCAGGTTTGCAGGTATAACCTCGTTGGTTTCTTTATCATAGGTCCAAATAATATCTGAGAAATTGAAATCCCCAGTTATTAAAATTATGTCTGATTGATTGAAGTAGGCGAATCATATGGAATATACGCCACGTAAATTCGTACTGACTTATTATTGATCACAATTTTAACATGGATGGATTCGTTAAATCTACCAAGCCCGTTCGTCTACCCACCTTGGGATGAGCGATCACATCTATAAACCACATATTGACTAGGGAAGAATTCCGAACTTAAAATTTAATCGTTGAATGATGTTTCACAGTTAAAATTTAGCTGCCTCTGAAGACATTTTATTTACATTTTGAAAGTAAAATGTCTGTTTAATAGTTTTTTGTGGATGTGACAAAGTTGTGGTACCATGATTACATTCCGAATTTGTGGCACTATTTTTCCCAGCTAATGCATTTAATGCCATTTTGTTTACATTTGATAGTTATAGGTTCGAGCTTTCATTAGCCACTGGTGAAAAATATTTAAATGACTGTGTGTGTCTTGAAATAGCAACTATGGCCCACGGTACGCTATCGAACATCTCAAGTGGTTGTGAATTGATTTTAATACATATTACATTTGGTGAGGTTAATTCTTGCGCTTCGTGGATCGTCATGACTTTACGGTAGCGTGAAGTTTCCGACAAATTGACAAAAACTTTACAAAAGCTTTAAAGTGTAAATACACAAATATTCTGATTCAATTTTACCTACCCTATTCATGTGTAGTAAGGATCAATAGTTAATGGCAAGGCATCGTAAAGATGTCTTCGCTTAACGGTATATATCGAGTAAAAGTTCCTGATCAAGGATGCATGTATAAGTGAGTCTTCACTGATAGTTAATAAATAATCGCTTTTTTAAGTAATTTAGGCCGTAGTAAACATCAAGGGTATGTTTTGAAAATTTTGACGGTTTTACTAATTTGCTAACATAAAAATAGAGTGAGACCGATGGTTAGTTTGCTGAATTACTGTTCTTTTACCAAAACTAGATTTGTAAAAAAATAAATTGAATTCAAATAATTCTTAATTCTAATTTGCAAATTGAAAAACATCTATGACCGCCCCATCGCATAAATATGTTGGCTTCTAGAAAACATTAAAAATAGTCTAATTAACATGATACAGGGTGGCTAATGAAAGCTGCTACCAAAAAAAAATTAATAACTTTTTTTCTATAATTAATACTGTGGGCAAAAAATAGTAAGACTTTGTTCATAATTTTTAAATTCTTTATTTATTTCTCCAAATCTATTTCGTCCCCCTCAAAGTAATCCCCCCGGCCTCAATACACTTATGCCAACGTTTTTTCCAATCCTCGAAACAGTTGTTAAAGTCAATTTTTGGAATAGCCTCGAATGCGCGTAGCGATCCACGTTTAATGTCTTCAATTGACTCAAAACGGTTTCCCCGGAGCGGTCGTTTGAATTTGCTGAACAGCCAGAAGTCACACGGAGCTAAATCAGGCGAATACGGTGGTTGCGGAACGATATGGGTGGAATTGTTGGCGAAAAAATCACGTAAAACCAATGCAGTATGAGAAAGTGCATTATCGTGGTGTAAAAACCAAGAGTTGTCGACCCATAATTCCGGCCTCTTTTTACAAATAGCTTCGCGCAAACGACGCATAACATTCAAATATTAGTTTTTGTTGACAGTTTTGCCGGTCGGAAGGAATTCGGAGTGCACCACACCTCGATAATCGAAGAAAACTGTCAACATCACCTTGATTTTTGACTTGCTTTGTCGTGTTTTTTCGGCTTCGGCTCACCTTTGGCACGATATTCGGCCGATTCAATGTCTGTTTCCGGATCGTAAGCATAGATTCAAGACTCATCGCCAGTTATAATACGTTTCATGACATCCTGGTAGTCGGGAAGCATTGTTTCACAGACGTCAACGCGACGCTGTTTTTCCAAAAAATTGAGTGATTTTGGAACCAATCGTGCTTTCACTTTTCTTAGGCCCAAATGATCTTTCAAAATGGTTTTCACTGATGCTTTTGATGTTTCAACGATGCCACTAAGGTCTCTGACTGTTAATCGTCGATTCTCGAGCACCAATTCCTTCATTTTATTAACGTGTTGATCATCAGTTGATGTTGATGGCCGTCCTAGACGTGGTTCGTCGTCAACACGTTCTCGACCCTCTATGAACAATTTATACCAATGAAAAACACTTGTTCGCGACATACAATTATCACCGAAGGCCTTTTGCAATATTCTGAACGTTTCGGCACCACAAAAATGATTCTGCACTCAAAATTTAATGGAAGTTCTTTGTTGAATAATTTCACTCATTGTAAAAATCGCCGAATGCACTTGTTGTACTTCAGAAAGACAAGCGTATACTAAACGCTTTTGATTATTTTGATGTGACATTTGTCACAGATACCACGGACAGTCATACCAACATAAAAAAAAATATTTCGACGAATGTACATAGGACATCTGTTCCAATTGTTTTTTATTTTATAGATTGATTTTTAAATTTAACGAAAATGGAGAATTGGGACACTGAGAAAAGAATTTGGATTGCCCGCGGCTGTCACGCATTGGAGTCCGTAGTTTCGGTACAAAGAGAATACAGGCGGACGTTTAGCGGCACTCCTCCTATAGCAGATGGACTATAATGAGGCTCGTAAACAACTTTGCTGAGCGTGGGTTAATCGCAAGAAATCCTTATCATCGATACCCTTCAGTTCGGACAGGAAACTATCGCTGTTGTAGCTACTGCCATACAAGACAATCCCAGAGTTTCGACAAGGAGCTTATCTGTTCAAATGAGTCTCAGCAGACAGTCACTGCAGACAATTATGCACAAAGATTTGAATTTATCCCCTTATAAAATTCAAATACCAAATAAACTCAATGCAGCAGACTTGCCGATTCGCTTGGAATTTTGGCAGAAGATCGTTCAAATGGTGGAAGAGGACGAAAACGTCTTAAACTGTCCTTTTATGTCTGACGAGGCCTATTTTAAACTAACCGGCACTGTTATTAAACAAAATTGTCGAGTATGGAGTGATTCTAACCCACAGATACTCCATGAGGCGGAATTACATCCACTTCGCGTAACAGTGTGGTGTGCAGTTTCATCAAAGTGCATTGTCGGTGCACTGTTACGGTCACTGCAGACCATTACTTAAAAATGTTGAAAGAGTTTTTTTTATCTAGAACTGCGCCGAAAGAGAATCACTTTCAACTCTATGTGGTTTCATCAAGATGGTGCAACTCCTCACATAGCCCGGCCAGTTATGACAGAATTGCAGCAAAAAATCGCCAATAAGCTGATTTCAAGAAACTTTATATTCCGTTGGCCCCCAGGTCCCCTGACCTTACTGCGCTTGATTTTTTCTTGTATGGGGTTATTGCAAACAAGAAGTTTGCAAAACAAAACCAACAAATTTGAATGATTTAAAGCAAACCATTCGAACGATAATTGAGGTAATTCCCGCTGCAACTCTTCGCACATGCGCCAACGTGCATGGTGGCCATTTAAATTCCAATATTTTTAAAACCAATTAATAAATTTAATAAAAATTAATTATCTTTCAAGTGAATCAAGAAAAAATAAATTACGTGAAGTAATCAAAAAGTTATTTGAATTTCTTAATGTAGCAATATTCATCAGCCACCCTGTATTATATACCGTTAAGCGTAGACATCTCTACCATGCCTTGTCATTGACCTTTGAACCTCTACTACATTTTTTACTATTGCTAAACTTTAAAAATTAAAAAAATCTAGAACTACCTACCGCATAAATATGTTGGTTTCTAGAAAATATATTGAAAGGTTATGGCTCATTGTTGTGGCTTAATATCCTTGCCATTGTTAACTTATTTTTATTAGCATTTTATTTCATTTTACAATTTTTTTATTGGGTTTCCACTTTGTGGGCTGTTGTAAAGTTTTTTGTCATTTTTAGTTTGTCGGAAATTTCTCTATAGTGACTTTACTAGATTCTGGTATCTTAAACTGGGAGATTAATTGTTTATCAGCTTTTGTAAAAGTTAGATATAGTGCGTTATCTAACATAGGTATCGACGATAATATTGACGGCAGGTTTATAAATTTGGTTGAGATTTGTACGGTGTTCATACTACTAATGTTAGGGTATAGTGTTCCTTTAGGGCGGAAGTAACATCAGCGTCAACGAAGCAAGAGCGGAGGATTTGGTTGGGAACACTCGCAGTAAGAGAAAGTGAAAGTGTTAAAATATTTTGGATCGCTAATAAAGGAACAAAATTTAGTTTCTGCTAACACAAAAATATTTAAGTCTCTCAATATTTAAGAAATCTCTCACAGTAAGAGACATGTAGAAGAGAAACTTGTTGTATTTGAACGTAAAACAATTAGATTAATGCTCGGACTAAGAAAGCGGTTTCTAACAATTACGGATGAATCATGAGCTTCGAAATTATCTCAGAAAAAAAATACAATAGTATTCATAAAATCACCTAGAGTAAGGTGGCTAGAACATGTTCTACGAACACAAAACGAAGACACTATGCAGATCCTTGAGTCAACACCAACGAAATGATGGATTAACGAATTGGAAAAAGATTTGCATATAGTCGGTCATCGTGTACGGCGTTCCGTTGTTGCGAATAGAAATCTCTAGAGAAATTGAAGATACAATAATGTAGTGATTGATGTGTGACTCGTCCAAAATTACATTTATTAGTTTAATTTAATAAATTGTTCACATAAATAAATGTTCACATAACAGCGATCAATATACGTATGTGAACCGCCTTTGATCCCGCTCTCTATATACTCGTATAATTTTCATACCCAATAATTACACTTTAAAATACATTAATCATATATTTACAATAAAATCATGTGTATCATACAGACAAGCGGACGTCCAATGTAATATGAATAACATATAATTGGTTACAATAATACATTTAATTGCCTATTTAATTGACATTTGGCCAGTTGTGTATGGAGAGCAAAATTGAAAAAAATTAAATCTTGATTTTCTAAAATAATTTACAATGGCAATGATCTGCTGCGGTTGCTAATATGAAACGACCTCCAATTTGTCAATATCACCAGACCTAAACATGTTAATAAAATAATTAATTCAATTACATTTGTTATATATATGAATTGGCGCGCGGTTGATCAAGATGAATCTCATTTTAGTTCCTCCCAATATGAAAAGCCGATGGTTCAAATGAAATTTAATTTGTATAAATTAGAAATTAAAATTATAAAATTATTTAGAATCCATCACGTACATACATGCATACATACTTCTATTTATTTTAATAATAATAAAAAAAATCCGGTCTCGTACCATACAATATTATTAACTTCGTATAGGTCAATGAATAAAAGCTGATACATTGTAATAAATGAATGCTATAACCATGATGTTGGCTGAACCGCAAAAGATGCATCCATCCGCAAGAAATATGGTAACATGCAAATTTAAATATACAGACAAAAACAGAAACAGTAATTTTGTCAATATTGTTCGACGTCCCCTCAAAATATATGTAACAATATAACCATCCCCTTATATCGCATGGAACGAGCGTTTTAAATTAAATTGAAATTTTATTGGGGACAACATCCAGTAATTATTTTACCTACAGCTACATAGTTATGTATATACATTACTATGTATACAAAAATAGGTATATGTAGCTCTAAAATAACTGCTTTGTACTTTTTAGTGGTGTATTGTTTAAAACAATTCAGGTATTTGAAATATTGTAATCAATACATATTGAACTCATCGAAATATTTTATGATTTAAGGACGATTGTGAAGTTTCCGACAAAATTAAAAAAATAACAAAACTTGATGTATGTGAAGTTAGCCCGAAAACCAGCCCGAAAAAAATCTCTTATAAAAGAGATAAACGTCAAAATAACACGTTCCTTAAGCTAGCATAACCCATACAGCAGAACATTACAAGATAGTAAGAATAAATATAGGCTAATAATAGGCTAATTAAATGCTCTATTAAAAAAGTTTGGGCTCCACCCCTTCCAACTAAAAATTTGATGGTGCATTTGATTAGGCTATAATGAGTCTAAAATTGTTTGTTTGTTAATTGATCTTGTTTTGGGTTATAATTTCGGTTTTAGTCCGATTTTCGATTTGGGTTCTGCTATAGCTTTGAAGTGATAAAGCCTTATGCTTTTTCTAGAATGAACAGAATAAACATATTTAAATAGGGCATTTAATTAGCCCAAAATTAACCTTTAATTTTCTTATTGTTTTTAAATCATTTTTTGATAAGGGTTTTGCTAACTTTTTCTAAAGCTAGCAGAACCCAAATCGAAAATCGGACCAAAATCGAAATTAGAACCCAAAACAAGATCAATTACCAAACGAATAATTTTAGGCTCATTATGGCCTAATCAAATGTCTCATTAAAAAGTTTTGGACTCCACTCGTTATTAACCAAACTTCAGGTCATTTAATCTAAAGCTAGCAGAACCCAAATCGAAAATCGAACCAAAACCGAAATTAGAACCCAAAACAAGATCAATTGACATACAAATAATTTTAACCTCATTAAGGCCTAATCAAATGTCTCATTAAAATGTTTTGGGCTTAACTCGTTCTTGACCAAACTTCAGGTCATTTAATCTAAAGCTAGCAGAATCCAAACCGAAAATCGGACCAAAACCGAAATTAGAACCCAAAATGCTTTCAATTAACAAACGAATAATTTTAGGCTCATTATGGCCTAATCAAATGTCCCATTAAAAAATTTTGGGCTCTACTCCTTTTTGATCAAACTTCAGGACATTTAATCCGAAGCTAGCAGAATCCAAACCGAAAATCGGACCAAAACCGAAATTAGAACCCAAAATGCTTTCAATTAACAAACGAATAATTTTAGGCTCATTATGACCTAATCAAATGTCCCATTAAAAAATTTTGGGCTCTACTCCTTTTTGATCAAACTTCAGGACATTTAATCCAAAGCTAGCAGAATCCAAACCGAAAATCGGACCAAAACCGAAATTAGAACCCAAAATGCTTTCAATTAACAAACGAATAATTTTAGGCTCATTATGGCCTAATCAAATGTCCCATTAAAAAATGTTGGGCTCTACTCCTTTTTGATCAAACTTCAGGTTATTTAATCCAAAGCTAGCAGAATCCAAACCGAAAATCGGACCAAAAACGAAATTATAACCCAAAATGCTTTCAATTAACAAACGAATAATTTTAAGCTCATTATGGCCTAATCAAATGTCTCATTAAAAAATGTTGGGCTCTACTCCTTTTTGATCAAACTTCAGGTCATTTAATCCAAAGCTAGCAGAATCCAAACTGAAAATCGGACCAAAAACGAAATTAGAACCCAAAATGCTTTCAATTAACAAACGAATAATTTTAGGCTCATTATGGCCTAATCAAATGTCCCATTAAAAAATTTTGGGCTCTACTCCTTTTTGATCAAACTTCAGGTCATTTAATCCAAAGCTAGCAGAATCCAAACCGAAAATCGGACCAAAAACGAAATTAGAACCCAAAATGCTTTCAATTAACAAACGAATAATTTTAGGCTCATTATGACCTAATCAAATGTCCCATTAAAAAATTTTGGGCTCTACTCCTTTTTGATCAAACTTCAGGACATTTAATCCAAAGCTAGCAGAATCCAAACCGAAAATCGGACCAAAACCGAAATTAGAACCCAAAATGCTTTCAATTAACAAACGAATAATTTTAGGCTCATTATGGCCTAATCAAATGTCCTAATAAAAAATGTTGGGCTCTACTCCTTTTTGATCAAACTTCAGGTAATTTAATCCAAAGCTAGCAGAATCCAAACCGAAAATCGGACCAAAAACGAAATTAGAACCCAAAATGCTTTCAATTAACAAACGAATAATTTTAGGCTCATTATGGCCTAATCAAATGTCCCATTAAAAAATTTTGGGCCCTACTCCTTTTTGATCGAACTTCAGGACATTTAATCCAAAGCTAGCAGAATCCAAACCGAAAATCGGACCAAAACCGAAATTAGAACCCAAAATGCTTTCAATTAATAAACGAATAATTTTAGGCTCATTATGGCCTAATCAAATGTCCCATTAAAAATTTTTGGGCTCTACTCCTTTTTGATCAAACTTCAGGTCATTTAATCCAAAGCTAGCAGAATCCAAACCGAAAATCGGACCAAAAACGAAATTAGAACCCAAAATGCTTTCAATTAACAAACGAATAATTTTAGGCTCATTATGGCCTAATCAAATGTCCCATTAAAAAATTTTAGGCTCTACTCCTTTTTGATCAAACTTCAGGACATTTAATCCAAAGCTAGCAGAATCCAAACCGAAAATCGGACCAAAACCGAAATTAGAACCCAAAATGCTTTCAATTAACAAACGAATAATTTTAGGCTCATTATGGCCTAATCAAATGTCCCATTAAAAAATGTTGGGCTCTACTCCTTTTTGATCAAACTTCAGGTCATTTAAGCCAAAGCTAGCAGAATCCAAACCGAAAATCGGACCAAAAACGAAATTAGAACCCAAAATGCTTTCAATTAACAAACGAATAATTTTAGGCTCATTATGGCCTAATCAAATGTCTCATTAAAAAAATTTGTTCTCTACTCCTTTTTGATCAAACTTCAGGTCATTTAATCCAAAGCTAGCAGAATCCAAACCGAAAATCGGACCAAAACCGAAATTAGAACCCAAAATGCTTTCAATTAACAAACGAATAATTTTAGGCTCATTATGGCCTAATCAAATGTCCCATTAAAAGTTTTTGGGCTCTACTCCTTTTTGATCAAACTTCAGGTCATTTAACCCAAAGCTAGCAGAATCCAAACCGAAAATCGGACCAAAAACGAAATTAGAACCCAAAATGCTTTCAATTAACAAACGAATAATTTTAGGCTCATTATGGCCTAATCAAATGTCCCATTAAAAAATTTTAGGCTCTACTCCTTTTTGATCAAACTTCAGGACATTTAATCCAAAGCTAGCAGAATCCAAACCGAAAATCGGACCAAAACCGAAATTAGAACCCAAAATGCTTTCAATTAACAAACTAATAATTTTAGGCTCATTATGGCCTAATCAAATGTCCCATTAAAAATTTTTGGGCTCTACTCCTTTTTGATCAAACTTCAGGTCATTTAACCCAAAGCTAGCAGAATCCAAACCGAAAATCGGACCAAAAACGAAATTAGAACCCAAAATGCTTTCAATTAACAAACGAATAATTTTAGGCTCATTATGGCCTAATCAAATGTCCCATTAAAAAATTTTAGGCTCTACTCCTTTTTGATCAAACTTCAGGACATTTAATCCAAAGCTAGCAGAATCCAAACCGAAAATCGGACCAAAACCGAAATTAGAACCCAAAATGCTTTCAATTAACAAACGAATAATTTTAGGCTCATTATGGCCTAATCAAATGTCCCATTAAAAATTTTTTGGCTCTACTCCTTTTTGATCAAACTTCAGGTCATTTAACCCAAAGCTAGCAGAATCCAAACCGAAAATCGGACCAAAAACGAAATTAGAACCCAAAATGCTTTCAATTAACAAACGAATAATTTTAGGCTCATTATGGCCTAATCAAATGTCCCATTAAAAAATGTTGGGCTCTACTCCTTTTTGATCAAACTTCAGGTCATTTAAGCCAAAGCTAGCAGAATCCAAACCGAAAATCGGACCAAAAACGAAATTAGAACCCAAAATGCTTTCAATTAACAAACGAATAATTTTAGGCTCATTATGGCCTAATCAAATGTCTCATTAAAAAAATTTGTTCTCTACTCCTTTTTGATCAAACTTCAGGTCATTTAATCCAAAGCTAGCAGAATCCAAACCGAAAATCGGACCAAAAACGAAATTAGAACCCAAAATGCTTTCAATTAACAAACGAATAATTTTAGGCTCATTATGGCCTAATCAAATGTCCCATTAAAAAATTTTGGGCTCTACTCCTTTTTGATCAAACTTCAGGTCATTTAATCCAAAGCTAGCAGAATCCAAACCGAAAATCGGACCAAAAACGAAATTAGAACCCAAAATGCTTTCAATTAACAAACGAATAATTTTAGGCTCATTATGGCCTAATCAAATGTCCCATTAAAAATTTTGGGCTCTACTCCTTTTTGATCAAACTTCAGGTCATTTAATCCAAAGCTAGCAGAATCCAAACCGAAAATCGGACCAAAAACGAAATTAGAACCCAAAATGCTTTCAATTAACAAACGAATAATTTTAGGCTCATTATGGCCTAATCAAATGTTCCATTAAAAAATTTTGGGCCCTACTCCTTTTTGATCGAACTTCAGGACATTTAATCCAAAGCTAGCAGAATCCAAACCGAAAATCGGACCAAAACCGAAATTAGAACCCAAAATGCTTTCAATTAATAAACGAATAGTTTTAGGCTCATTATGGCCTAATCAAATGTCCCATTAAAAATTTTTGGGCTCTACTCCTTTTTGATCAAACTTCAGGTCATTTAATCCAAAGCTAGCAGAATCCAAACCGAAAATCGGACCAAAAACGAAAGTAGAACCCAAAATGCTTTCAATTAACAAACGAATAATTTTAGGCTCATTATGGCCTATTCAAATGTCCCATTAAAAATTTTTAGGCTCTACTCCTTTTTGATCAAACTTCAGGACATTTAATCCAAAGCTAGCAGAATCCAAACCGAAAATCGGACCAAAACCGAAATTAGAACCCAAAATGCTTTCAATTAACAAACGAATAATTTTAGGCTCATTATGGCCTAATCAAATGTCCCATTAAAAAATGTTGGGCTCTACTCCTTTTTGATCAAACTTCAGGTTATTTAAGCCAAAGCTAGCAGAATCCAAACCGAAAATCGGACCAAAAACGAAATTAGAACCCAAAATGCTTTCAATTAACAAACGAATAATTTTAGGCTCATTATGGCCTAATCAAATGTCTCATTAAAAAAATTTGTTCTCTACTCCTTTTTGATCAAACTTCAGGTCATTTAATCCAAAGCTAGCAGAATCCAAACCGAAAATCGGACCAAAAACGAAATTAGAACCCAAAATGCTTTCAATTAACAAACGAATAATTTTAGGCTCATTATGGCCTAATCAAATGTCCCATTAAAAAATTTTAGGCTCTACTCCTTTTTGATCAAACTTCAGGACATTTAATCCAAAGCTAGCAGAATCCAAACCGAAAATCGGACCAAAACCGAAATTAGAACCCAAAATGCTTTCAATTAACAAACGAATAATTTTAGGCTCATTATGGCCTAATCAAATGTCCCATTAAAAATTTTTGGGCTCTACTCCTTTTTGATCAAACTTCAGGTCATTTAACCCAAAGCTAGCAGAATCCAAACCGAAAATCGGACCAAAAACGAAATTAGAACCCAAAACAAGATCAAATGATTTTTGAACAATTAAAAAATCTTGAGGCATTTGATTAGACCATAATGAGCCTAAAATTATTTGTTTGTGAATTGTTTTGGGTTCTAATTTCGGTTCTGGCCCGGTTTTCGATTTGGGTTCTGCTAGCTTTAGATTAAATGACCTGAAGTTTGATCAAAAGGGAGTAGAGCTCAAAATTTTTTAATGGGGCATTTGATTAGGCCACAATGTGACTAAAATTGGTTATCTGTAAATTGATCTTGTTGTGCGTTCTAATCTTATTTAATTAACTAAGAATGAATGACATTATAAATCACAAATGATCTTTAACTGATGATACCAGATGAGATTTTATCATTTGTTTAAACATAAAAATATGTACAGCGCTCTTAATATTTTCAGGTAAGTTAATATAAATATATGGCCCAATAAAAGTTAATGATTTTCTGCCAAATTCAGTTCTAATTTGGGGGCACTTCAACTGACTAGAATTTCTGGTTGAATAGCCATGGCCTAGAAAATCGAATTGTATAGTCGAAATTAATGATGGGATTTGTAGACACTTAAACATGTAGATCGACACATTACATCTCAATAATTAGGAGAATGCGTATAGCAACAGTTCGATAGAGCTCTACAGTAGGAAATACGTAAAGCAGTTTATACATTGCTTTACAGCACCTATTTTGTAAAATTTGCAATTTATTCAGTTTCTCTTTAACAGCTGAACCAAAGGTAGAAGAGTATGAGAATCGGGTATGAATAAATGAGAAATATTTTTTTAACACATGTACTGGAAAATAAATGAGCAAACTTTTTTACAAATAGAGTTAATATGGTTCTCCCACGTCATATGCTGGTCGAATATTACTCCAAGATACTTGAATTTGTGCACACACTCTATGGTGCAATTTGCTACTTGAAGTGGTGGAAAAATTATATATTTCTTTTTGTTAAAATTAACTGATATTTTGTTTAAATGAAGACAACCCAAAAGTAAAATAATATCATCCCTCATATGTGACATTGTTACCTGACAATTTCTGGATTCATAGAACTAACATGACCCGTCAGCGGTAAATTGGCCATATCATTTACCTAGATTAGAAATAACAAAGGGCCAATGACACTCCCTTGAACACCACAGTTCACGCCTAAAGTGGAGCTTTTTACACCCTTTAGAATCACAAGCTGCTTTCGATTACTAAGGTAAATTGCTAACAGTTTGTATGATAGACCACGGAAGCCATAGATTTGTAATTTTTGAAGAAGTAAACTGTCTAATCAAGAAATAAGCCAAAGATATAGTTTTGCCTGTCAAAATTACGATAGATCAAATCATTAATATCTGTTAAGGCCAAATCTGTACCAGAATCTTGTCGAAATCCATACTGACGAGAATAGAAAAAAATAGATTTATTTAGGCAAACGATCATCCGGTTAGCAGTAATTTTTTCTAAAATTTTGTCAAATACCGACAAAACTGAAATTGGACGATAATTATTAAATAGTTTGGATTACACCAATAGTTTGGACTTAAAGATTGGCGTCACTTTAGCAATTTTAAGACAACCGGGATAAACACCTGTTTCCAAAACCACATTAAATAGATCAGCTAGTAATTGTGAAAAATGGCGAATAATTCTTCAGAACCACATTACGAATGTTATCATAACCACCATCCTTTGTAACACTGAGATTTGAAATTAAATTCGATATTTCAAAACTCGTATGAAATTTATTTAAATCATCTAAGGCTGAACTATAACTACTTGCTGATACAGAAGAATCAACAGAATTAACAAAACTGAGATTAAATATATTAACAATGGCAATAAGATCAGGATACTCATCATCATTATACAAATAACGGAGTGGATCCTATTATTAGAGTTATTTTCCATGAACTGATTTAACTGTTTCCTCATCTTCTGATTTAGCAAATCTAATTGATGTTTTAGTTCTAAATTAGTACTGTTCCTTTTAAAACGCTTCAATTTACGGTTTTTAAGTTTAAATAAGTCCCAGAGATCAAGCGTCATCCAAGGACAAACACTTGCATTCTTAATTTTTACATTTACTTCCTTCAATACGGAAAACTGTAGAACAAGTTTATTATACATATCAAAAATCCGTTCTAGCCTAGACTCAGAAGCTCAGAAGCAAGCAGACTCAGTCGAAGCTTTAACCACTGCACCATTTGTCCGGTCAAATTTGGCTTGAGAACACACAAAAAATTAAATAAAGAGAAAATAATTTTTTTTGTTAAACAATAATTACCATAAATAGTCGACTATTAAATTTTTTTCAATTTACATTTATGATACTCAATTCTGTTAAAACTCGTGCACATCATGTTCATCGGTTCGTGGGAACCATAATTTGTCCAGTATTTATTTACTTGAAGAAACTCAGAATTTGTTAAGGTTCTGCGCGGTGCTTTTATTTAAATAGCTAGCACTTCAAAAGCTCTATTCTATTTTCCAGAGTTAACAGATTGCAGGTTTTGCATCCAGTCAGGTATGGTGGTATAGGTCTTGCATGTTATCGTGATAAGGTAAGTCTTTGTCGTCGTTCGAAAGTAAATAACGTATAAACTTCAAAATAAGTAACGTTCAACTTCCGTGTTGGACAACAGGAGCACTCGTGCTCTTACACTTATTTATGTTGAGACTGATGATATTGGAATTGCGCCAAGTCACTAGGTTGTCAATATTTTGTTGTAATTTGTGGATGACGTTGCTGATCTTCACGAATTAACAGATTTCAAGGTCATCTGCAAATATTAGGACCTTTGAATAATGAATTACTTCGGTGATCCAATGAATGAAAATGGTGAAAAATCTAAGGGCCAATGTGGAAGCCTTTAGGCATGCCAGAGGTGGCTAAGATTAATTTAGACCTCATATTCCCCATTTCGATGTATTGAGAGCAGTTGGTTAAGTATGATTTAAACCAGGTTACTTACAAAGGGACTGCAGAACCCAAATTTGTTCAAGCATTTTAATTCTCATTCCTTTTCACTGCAGTTTGTTTTATGTTGATTGTTGATTATCATAATGTGTTCCAGTACCATGTAGCTTCGAGACAGAATTAATTGCCTTAGTATATTGTCTATTGACGTCAATCTTGAATTTCCTTAGAAATTACGTCCAGCATACATTCGCCTAATTTGTCATATATAGCTAGAGCAATTAGCAGAGATAGTCCAGTAGAGCTTTGGCTTTTATCCATGTTGTTACTTCTGACACAACTTGTCCATAAGACTAAAAAGAGATGACATCTAAGAATTAAAACAATTTTTACAATTTTGTATCATTGTGGTAGCGGCTGATTCTCACAATTGGCTCGTAAGTCGTGTAACAAAGGATGAAGAAGGCTGGAGACGTATAAATATCGTTCTGCGTTTCACAATTTACATGCAGACTAGATAATTTGTTTTTGTTGTCGGTAAATGGATTTATGACATTCTACAAAGAGAAATCCCACATTTACTTCACAAACTGTGTCTCTAACATTAATATCTTTCTATCGTGCGAGTTCACGATCGGGGTGTTCGCGGACAATAATGGTTCCGATTCTGCGTTAGTGGTTGTGTGTGAATTCATTATCGGAAATGGCGGTTCAGCTGAAGCATTTGTTAAAAAATTGCCTCATGGTATTTAACCAGCAGACCAGCAAGTTAGAGTTTGGAATTTACTGCTGAGTTAAAAGATTCCCCTGGAATATTGATTTTATACGAAATATTATCTTATTTGAATCCATTAGATGACTTGGAGGTGATTTTTTGTACTCATAAACAAAACATCATCTGTACTAATTATTTTATCTAGCAACTTCTTAAATTGCACATCTTTAATTGAATATTGGATGCGACTAACAAAAAGCCTCCGCCTTGGTTGCACTACCCTTATATTGCTTATTCAATTAATGGTTCAGGTATGGAATGAATGGAAATTCTGTTATTACCGTCTGTGGAAATCTCTGTCAATTTCATGTCACGTACATTATTTATTCAACATCGATAGGATTACTAAGGGCTCTTGATTGAGGCCGCGTTGAACGTCTGATGATCGGACCTATTACATCTTTGTTGGTGGTGGGTGATGTGGCTTCGTTACGAATGATCTCAGATAGACGCGCCTTATTAGTATCTTGAATGTTTCCGTTTCGAAATTAGAGCAATTATCACTGTACCAGCGCAGACATTTTTGTGATATGTGTCACATATATGTTACAGACGTAAACTTTCTTAATTAGTTTTTTGAACAAAATCGTTGACTGGTACGTAATTTTTAAATCTTTTACATACATTGTCTATACGTGTAGAATAATAATTAATTACGCGGTGTAGTCAATTCGGCTCCATACTGTTCGAAACATACTTCAAAAAACAATGTACTTTTGTGCTGGAATCATCTAAATGACGTCATGTAAATTCCATGGCGCCCCGCTACATTTTTAGATAAATACCTTTTTCATATATAATTCATTTTGTGAAGCCACCAACATTATATAGTTTTGACCTTACAACTTAATCGAAAATATATATTTTTCAAATGAACTTCTTGGAATTTAGTAAATTAAAAAAATTAACGCACAATCATCATCATACAACGAAAGTCTATCTAACTAAATTGAAGGCATAACTATCAATCAATAAAATTTAATCAAACTGCGAATTCCACCGCACAAGACATAAACCATTCAACGATGTGTTTTGTGTTTCGTTCAAGACAATTTTAGTTTGGTGTACGAAAACGAAAGGTCAAATAAATTATGGCCGATTTTTATTTGCAATTTCGTTTTTGCAAAGGAACACATGTGGCTGAAAAAGAAAACTAACAGTTTGGTGGGCACACTAAGAGATAGATATTTTATCGTAAAACTAGATCAATCTTATCGTAAAACTAGATTAAAATATGACTTTAATTAATTATAAGAGGTTACAAAATTGGGGATCGCCTTTGTTTAAAACAATAGTTAAATTCTCCAACATAGCAGCTTATATGATTGGCTTGTTACAATTTGTCGTCTTGCTCGCCTGCAAAACAAAATTTCACCGGATTTCAAAATACAAAACTTCCAATATTCACGCTTTCCATGTGCAACCTACCATTCGTTTCTTGCTCAACGTGTTATTCTCATTACCCATAATCATTTTGAACCGGAATTTCAACAATAAAATGTTTCCAATTTTTTTCGAAAATGCCTGATGGTTAGCCTTACTAATTTTTAACAGATAAAATTTATTGTCACAGATTCTCAATGTTTAGGTCATTTTGAATTAGTGATGCACTTTTGAGTAGATCTGCGTTTAGTTTGTTGCAGTTTGTCGTCTTGATCGCCTGCAATCCGATTTCGTTTACAAAATTTCACTGAATTTCAAAACACAAAACTTCCAATACTCACGCTTTCTATGTGCAACCTACCATTAGTTTCTTGCTCAACGAATTATTCTCATTACCCATAATCATTTTGAACCGGAACTTCAACCATAAAATGTTTCCAATTTTTTTCAAAAATGCCTGATGGTTAGCCTTACTAATTTTTAACAGATAAAATTTATTGTCACAGATTCTCAATGTTTAGGTCATTTTGAATTAGTGATGTACTTTTGAGTAGATCTGCGTTTAGTTTATTGCAGTTTGTCGTCTTGATCGCCTGCAATCCGATTTCTATTAGAAAATTTCACCGGATTTCAAAACACAAAACTTCCAATATTCACGCTTTCTATGTGCAACCTACCATTCGTTTCTTGCTCAACGAATTATTCTCATTACCCATAATCATTTTGAACCGGAACTTCAACCATAAAATGTTTCCAATTTTTTTCGAAAATGTCTGATGGTTAGCCTTACTAATTTTTAACAGATAAAATTTATTGTCACAGATTCTCAATGTTTAGGTCATTTTGAATTAGTGATGCACTAGTGATGCAATCCGATTTCTTTTACAAAATTTCAACGAATTTCAAAACACAAAACTTCCAATATTCACGCTTTCTATGTGCAACCTACCATTAGTTTCTTGCTCAACGAATTATTCTCATTACCCATAATCATTTTGAACCGGAACTTCAACCATAAAATGTTTCCAATTTTTTTCGAAAATGTCTGATGGTTAGCCTTACTAATTTTTAACAGATAAAATTTATTGTCACAGATTCTCAATGTTTAGGTCATTTTGAATTAGTGATGCACTAGTGATGCAATCCGATTTCTTTTACAAAATTTCACCGAATTTCAAAACACAAAACTTCCAATATTCACGCTTTCTATGTGCAACCTACCATTAGTTTCTTGCTCAACGAATTATTCTCATTACCCATAATCATTTTGAACCGGAACTTCAACCATAAAATGTTTCCAATTTTTTTCAAAAATGCCTGATGGTTAGCCTTACTAATTTTTAACAGATAAAATTTATTGTCACAGATTCTCAATGTTTAGGTCATTTTGAATTAGTGATGTACTTTTGAGTAGATCTGCGTTTAGTTTATTGCAGTTTGTCGTCTTGATCGCCTGCAATCCGATTTCTTTTACAAAATTTCAACGAATTTCAAAACACAAAACTTCCAATATTCACGCTTTCTATGTGCAACCTACCATTAGTTTCTTGCTCAACGAATTATTCTCATTACCCATAATCATTTTGAACCGGAACTTCAACCATAAAATGTTTCCAATTTTTTTCGAAAATGTCTGATGGTTAGCCTTACTAATTTTTAACAGATAAAATTTATTGTCACAGTTTCTCAATGTTTAGGTCATTTTGAATTAGTGATGCACTAGTGATGCAATCCGATTTCTTTTACAAAATTTCACCGAATTTCAAAACACAAAACTTCCAATACTCACGCTTTCTATGTGCAACCTACCATTAGTTTCTTGCTCAACGAATTATTCTCATTACCCATAATCATTTTGAACCGGAACTTCAACCATAAAATGTTTCCAATTTTTTTCAAAAATGCCTGATGGTTAGCCTTACTAATTTTTAACAGATAAAATTTATTGTCACAGATTCTCAATGTTTAGGTCATTTTGAATTAGTGATGTACTTTTGAGTAGATCTGCGTTTAGTTTATTGCAGTTTGTCGTCTTGATCGCCTGCAATCCGATTTCTATTAGAAAATTTCACCGGATTTCAAAACACAAAACTTCCAATATTCACGCTTTCTATGTGCAACCTACCATTCGTTTCTTGCTCAACGAATTATTCTCATTACCCATAATCATTTTGAACCGGAACTTCAACCATAAAATGTTTCCAATTTTTTTCGAAAATGTCTGATGGTTAGCCTTACTAATTTTTAACAGATAAAATTTATTGTCACAGATTCTCAATGTTTAGGTCATTTTGAATTAGTGATGCACTAGTGATGCAATCCGATTTCTTTTACAAAATTTCAACGAATTTCAAAACACAAAACTTCCAATATTCACGCTTTCTATGTGCAACCTACCATTAGTTTCTTGCTCAACGAATTATTCTCATTACCCATAATCATTTTGAACCGGAACTTCAACCATAAAATGTTTCCAATTTTTTTCGAAAATGTCTGATGGTTAGCCTTACTAATTTTTAACAGATAAAATTTATTGTCACAGATTCTCAATGTTTAGGTCATTTTGAATTAGTGATGCACTAGTGATGCAATCCGATTTCTTTTACAAAATTTCACCGAATTTCAAAACACAAAACTTCCAATATTCACGCTTTCTATGTGCAACCTACCATTAGTTTCTTGCTCAACGAATTATTCTCATTACCCATAATCATTTTGAACCGGAACTTCAACCATAAAATGTTTCCAATTTTTTTCAAAAATGCCTGATGGTTAGCCTTACTAATTTTTAACAGATAAAATTTATTGTCACAGATTCTCAATGTTTAGGTCATTTTGAATTAGTGATGTACTTTTGAGTAGATCTGCGTTTAGTTTATTGCAGTTTGTCGTCTTGATCGCCTGCAATCCGATTTCTTTTACAAAATTTCAACGAATTTCAAAACACAAAACTTCCAATATTCACGCTTTCTATGTGCAACCTACCATTAGTTTCTTGCTCAACGAATTATTCTCATTACCCATAATCATTTTGAACCGGAACTTCAACCATAAAATGTTTCCAATTTTTTTCAAAAATGCCTGATGGTTAGCCTTACTAATTTTTAACAGATAAAATTTATTGTCACAGGTTCTCAATGTTTAGGTCATTTTGAATTAGTGATGTACTTTTGAGTAGATCTGCGTTTAGTTTGTTGCAGTTTGTCGTCTTGATCGACTGCAATCCGATTTCTTTTACAAAATTTCACCGAATTTCAAAACACAAAACTTCCAATATTCACGCTTTCTATGTGCAACCTACCATTAGTTTCTTGCTCAATGAATTATTCTCATTACCCATGATCATTTTGAACCGGAACTTCAACCATAAAATGTTTCCAATTTTTTTCGAAAATGCCTGATGGTTAGCCTTACTAATTTTTAACAATAAAATTTATTGTCACAGATTCTCAATGTTTAGGTCATTTTGAATTAGTGATGTACTTTTGAGTAGATCTGCGTTTAGTTTGTTGCAGTTTGTCGTCTTGATCGCCTGCAATCCGATTTCTTTTACAAAATTTCACCGAATTTCAAAACACAAAACTTCCAATATTCACGCTTTCTATGTGCAACCTACCATTAGTTTCTTGCTCAACGAATTATTCTCGTTACCCATAATCATTTTGAACCTGAACTTCAACCATAAAATGTTTCCAATTTTTTTCGAAAATACCTGATGGTTAGCCTTACTAATTTTTAACAATAAAATTTATTGTCACAGATTCTCAATGTTTAGGTCATTTTGAATTAGTGATGCAATCCGATTTCTTTTACAAAATTTCACAGAATTTCAAAACACAAAACTTCCAATATTCACGCTTTCTATGTGCAACCTACCATTAGTTTCTTGCTCAACGAATTATTCTCATTACCCATAATCATTTTGAACCGGAACTTCAACCATAAAATGTTTCCAATTTTTTTCGAAAATGCCTGATGGTTAGCCTTACTAATTTTTAACAGATAAAATTTATTGTCACAGATTCTCAATGTTTAGGTCATTTTGAATTAGTGATGCAATCCGATTTCTTTTACAAAATTTCACCGAATTTCAAAACACAAAACTTCCAATATTCACGCTTTCTATGTGCAACCTACCATTAGTTTCTTGCTCAACGTACGTTATTCACATTACCCATAATCATTTTGAACCGGAACTTCAACCATAAAATGTTTCCAATTTTTTTCGAAAATGCCTGATGGTTAGCCTTACTAATTTTTAACAGATAAAATTTATTGTCACAGATTCTCAATGTTTAGGTCATTTTGAATTAGTGATGTACTTTTGAGTAGATCTGCGTTTAGTTTATTGCAGTTTGTCGTCTTGATCGCCTGCAATCCGATTTCTTTTACAAAATTTCACCGAATTTCAAAACACAAAACTTCCAATATTCACGCTTTATTTGTGCAACCTACCATTAGTTTCTTGCTCAACGTACGTTATTCACATTACCCATAATCATTTTGAACCGGAACTTCAACCATAAAATGTTTCCAATTTTTTTCGAAAATGCCTGATGGTTAGCCTTACTAATTTTTAACAGATAAAATTTATTGTCACAGATTCTCAATGTTTAGGTCATTTTGAATTAGTGATGTACTTTTGAGTAGATCTGCGTTTAGTTTGTTGCAGTTTGTCGTCTTGATCGCCTGCAATCCGATTTCTTTTACAAAATTTCACTGGATTTCAAAATACAAAACTTCCAATATTCACGCTTTCCATGTGCAACCTACCATTAGTTTCTTGCTCAACGTGTTATTCTCATTACCCATAATCATTTTGAACCGGAATTTCAACAATAAAATGTTTCCAATTTTTTTCGAAAATCCCTGATGGGTGCCTTATTGATTTTGATCAGATAAATTTTTTGTCTCTTTTTCTGTTTGTTTTTGTTATCGCTACCAAATAATCAGACTACATAAAAATTTGTCACGAGCTATTTAATTTCACCAGATTTTAGCAAAATTATTAAAATGTTCTGTAACATTTGAGTTACCCACTTGTTCATCAATCCCTCTATGGTCAGTAGATAAGTACGCTATAATCCTGATAATCCCAGAAGGAATTTGGACTAATATTAATCGGCTGGACTCGAAAGAGAAATAATTGAGATTCTAAATGTAAGCCATGTCTCGATACGATCTCAGGAGTTTGTACTAACTTTCTTAAAAGTTAAGCAATATATAACGAGAAATGTATGTAAATGGGTGTTATACTGCTCAAGCCAAATATCAAAAATCTCAGAGATTGAAATTAATTAAACCTCATTCAATTTTACATTCTTATGAAAATTATAAATTGCGAAAATTAGTTTTCTAAATGCGAATCCAAATTAATCGATTAAACACACAATTTTAGTCGCCCCTCTGCAAATTTCTAGAAATATAGCCTGTCACGGCCTGTAAATGTGCATGTTGAATAAAACTATTTCATAGATCCAAATTAAATTACCAAAAACAAACATAAAAACATAACACATACAAAGTTAAATCGAACAACTATCGATCCAAAACATACAATATAAATGGCTTAATACATAATTTCATATATATGTACGAGTATATGTTACGGTTAAAGTCCGACATCGGTAAACGTCCGATTTTTAATATTTTGAATTCGTTTACACGATTAGAAACCGGTTGTACAGAGGTCCGATGGTTACGCAATGATTGTTAACCTTCCCCTCTTCATCCACGTAGTTTCATTCATTGGTCATCAGAGGGCTAACCAACATGAGAGTTAGTAAAGCCGTTAGTCCCTATATTCAAAATTCCAATTTGCACTAATGCCACAAAAAATACTCCGTGGGGTGAAGGGTAAACCATTTCGAGAATGTACGACTCTCATTTCATAGACTTCGAAGCAATAAATCAGATTTTTCTAATTTTTCGATTTCGAGCTTTTACCGTAACATATATACATATGCATATATGTACATGTATGTATGCATTTGGTTATTGATATCCAGATAATTTTGTACGTCTCTATTGATAAATATTATGACTTTATTTTAAATTGGGTTGTCATTTCACCGCAAAATTGTCAATTTGCAGCGGCAATGAATGATATTGCATGTCACAGTAAAAATTATGCACGTCGTCGGTCGTCTGGAATGGTAATTAAGCTCGGAACAAATTGACTGTTACGAATCGAACAATTTGGTTTTAAGTGGATCCGAACGTCATAATATTTATTTGTTGACTAATTGAACTGACCTATGACAAGCGGAATATTGAATTAATATTTTCTTTTATATTTCTTTAAGATTTATTCGTGTTTTGTTGTTGTTGTATTGTACATGGTTGTATTTAATTATGGAAAGAAACGAGTTGAATATGAATGAAGATTTGTGAATGAGAAATTCTATTCTTATTGTACGTATAATGTGATTGTGGTTATAATTGATTTAAATTAATATAAATGCTCATGTAAAATGTTTAATAATAAAGATTAATAAATTAGAACTTAGGTTGCATCATTAATTACATTAAATTTCGACGAAATATGAAAGCTGGATTACGCGAAAATATTTCCAATAAATAAGAGCTTAATTTGTGCGACATCTTTAAAAAATAATTTGAACTATCAACACCAATAACTCAAACCATAAAGAAAGTATAACAGTTTTAGCGCGACATCTTTGATTCGATATTTGAACTATTTGAAAACGGTTGAAATCTAATTTAGTTGGAATGTTGATAGCTAGATGTCAACTAAATAAACTGAAAAGAACATTTGAAACCATCCCGCTCTAAATTGATGGCTGGATTACTATACGTATTTTCTTAAATTTTATGATCGGTTGCTCTTTGTGTAATATTATTGGGTTGATCTGCAAATCCCGTAAAATATTGTAAAAATCATTTAATTTTGATATCAGGTGGGCCATTTCTTAACAAATTATGAAGAAATTAGGCATATTTGGTGGAAATGGGGATTTCAAATAACTCTTGGAAGAAGTACTGAAATATGACCAACTGGGCTGGAACTCAGCCATTATGACGGGATTGAGTATGTTGACTGAAAATGTGTTTATAAAACTAATTTTGAAGAAGTTCGAAACCGTAGCTCAGCCATTTGTTAACTGAATATGATGTGATTGGGTTTGTTGGATGGGAATGTGATCATCAAATTATTATTGGAAGAAGTTCTGGAATACGGCGAATTGAGACGGAACTCAGACATGATAGGATTGGGTATGTTGGATGGAAGTGTGATTATCCAATTATTTTTGGAAAAAGTTTTAAAATACGGCCACCTGTGACGTAACTCAGCCATTTCGTAGCCGTTTATGATGTGATTGGATTTGTTGGATGTAAATGTGATTATCAAATGATTATTGGAAGTAGTTCTGGAATATGGCGAACTGAGACGGAACTCAGACATGATAGGATTGGGTATGTTGTATGGAAGTGTGATTATAAAATTATTTATGGAAGAAGTTTTAAAATTTGGCCACCTGTGATATAACTCAGCCATTTCTTAGCTGAATATGATGTGATTGGATTTGTTGGATGTAAATGTGATCATCAAATGATTAATGGAAGAAGTTCTGGAATACGGCGAACTGAAACGGAACTCATACATGATAGGATTAGGTATGTTGTATGGAAGTGTGATTATAAAATTATTTATGGAAGAAGTTTTAAAATATGGCCACCTGTGACGTAACTCAGCCATTTCCTAACTGAATATGATGTGATTGGATTTGTTGGATGGAAATGTGATTATCAAATGATTATTGGAAGAAGTTCTGGAATATGGCGAACTGAGACGGAACTCAGACATGATAGGATTGGGTATGTTGTATGGAAGCGTGATTATCCAATTAGGTTTGGAACAAGTTTTAAAATATGGCGACCTGTGACGTAATTCAGCCATTTCTTAACTGAATATGATGTGATTGGGTTTGTTGGATTGAAATGTGATTAACAAATGATTATTGGAAGAAGTTCTGGAATATGGCGAACTGAGTCGGAACTCAGACATGATAGGATTGGGTATATTGTATAGAAGTGTGATTATCCAATTAGGTTTGGAACAAGTTTTAAAATATGGCGACCTGTGACGTAACTCAGCCATTTCTTAGCCGTTTATGATGGGATTGGGTTTGTTAAATGGAAATGATATTATGAAATTTGTGATTTTTTAAGTAGAAGACGTAACTCAGCATTTCTTAACCGAAAAGGCAATGGGATTAGGTTTGTTGGATGAAATTGTGTTGATAAAACTATTACTTTGGACAAGACTTAGCTGTTTCTTAATTGATTATGATGTGGTTGGGTTTGTTTGATGGACATGTGATTATCAAATGATTTTTGGAAGAAGTTCTGGAATATGGCTACCTAGGACAGAACTCTGTCATTTTTTATCCGATTATGATGGGTTTGGGTATGTTGGAAGGAAATTGGATTGTCAATTGTTTTTTACAAGAAATTCTGTTATATGGCTATTTAGGACGCAACCTACCGGTTTCTTAAAATATTATAATGGATTGAATCTTCTGGATGAAAATATGATTATAAAATGATTTTTAGAATAAGTACTGGAATAATCCTACCTGCGGGACGGATCTAAAGTTAAAAACAATTATAGCGTTGATTAGCTTCTAACGTTAAAAGTGTAGGAACAACAATTTACGATAAACTATTCATTAATAATACTCGAATCACTGCACATAGTCTAATTTATGTCAAAATATAAAGTTCATCGGAAAAATTGGCGGAAGTAATGCCATGCATGTTAACTACGTGGTAATCGAAGGGAGATGTGGGCTATCTAAATATTTTTGTGAAGTTCATAAAATAGACTGTGGCTCTTGACATCCATTTTCAAACCTATATAGTTCACCTCTAAAATCGGCGAAAGTAATGCCACAGTATGCCAATTATCGCAAAATGCTAGAGGTGTGCTCGCATGTTGACCCTAATCGAAGAAAATGAAATATATTTTAGCCATTTCATATAATAGTCCGTGGGTCTTGATATAAATTTAAAAAAATACAAAATTCAGCGCTAAAATCAGCGGATGTAGTGCTACACGATAAGGCCACGGTCTATTATATGAATCTTGATTATGACGATCAATTGATTGGTATTTAACGTTATGCGTCAATTTTTGAAATAATTTGGGAGGCCCAATAATTATTAGATTTTAATAAATTGTAAGTATTAAAATTTTTAGAAGGGTTGTCATTTAAGGTTTTCTGAAATTTAAGTATGAACAAAGATTTTTGGTTAAACAAGACGGTTTTTACCGAAAATTCTGGTACATTCAAGTTAAAATAAAGTTGGGGACTAACCAAAACATATATACACCCCTTAAATTTTAATTGATTGTTATAAAATTAGGCTTCTATAAAGGGACTGAAAATTATTTTACTTTCTTTTACGAAGTAAAGGAAGATGCTAAACTTTATGGTCTTAAGGTCTCTGGGACTGAAGTGAGAGCCTTAGGTATTAATACTACGTTTAGTTCGTTTACCAAGCATGTACAAAGTTCCAGGCTGCCTTTAAAGATAACTTTCAGAGAGGGTGATTCGGTTTAGTCAGTCGTATGATGGATATCCACTGGTATAATAATATCCTGCTAACTTATTAGGCTCAAATGGAATTTTGTTCTACTAATAACCTGGCTTACAATACTTACGACTCTGTTGCCACCAGGCCTTTGATTTGTTGTGCTCAAAGACTTCTTTGTAGCAGTCCCAGCCCTTAGTAGCTTTAGTTTAATTGGCTCTTCTAAACAGCCTCCTTCACTTTTTACGGGCATTTTGAAGTTCTATCGACAACCACTGTGGTCGTGGATTACGCAAAAGTCTACGAGTAACAAACACATCTATTATGACCTTTAATAAAGCGTCTGATAGCTGGTCCTTTAGGACACCAAACTCTTGTGTTAATTCATTACGGATTGGAACCGGTACCAGTAATGAATTAATATAGAATCGGTTTTTGTCCTGCTCAGGACCCTGTTTCCTCCCAATTCAATAGGGTACGAATAATCGAATCTGAGACAAGTGTAATGTCTAGTACCTCATGCCTATTTCTAGATATAAACGTTGGATTACGAATAAAATCAAGATGTAACTCGCCTCGTTCATTCATATCAGTGCTTCCCCAATTTGTGTATTGTGGATTTGTATCAGTTCCCAGGATGACTCCAATTTTTTGTTTTTGGGTCCTCTTTAATGAGATTTGTAAAACGACAGGTGGGATAGCTTCTTCATCATGTATGGAAGGTAAGCTGGATTAACTAGATGTTTTGACTATTTATCTTTATGCTTCTTGTGACCACATCTGAATTTCTGTAATTTGGTAACAACATTTTCAGAATATTTTTAGGAAGAATTCAAGATCGGATTTTACCTTTCTTTTTCGCGTATAGCAGTTCATATTATAAACGATATATTTTAATAAAAGAGAAGCGATGTCTTGACAGGTATTATAACTTCTAACTTTATTACAAAAAGTTTACAGTTAAAGGTAGTATATAGGTAGTAAAATTACTTGATTCAAGTAAATGCTGCATTTCAGCAATTTGTGTTTATAATTTTCTGTTACCGCAGTTGAATTGGTAACATATTCCCGGGCCTAGTTGTTGATTGGCAACGGATCTGGAAGTAGATCTGTTGTAGCAACTTGAGTGGTTCTTCGGTGCTTCACATATATGATGGCTGCAGCGATCATCAACATTCCTGTAATGACGTAAGATGTTGTGTAGTGATGAACGCCAAGCATGTTTACTTCGATATGGCATAACCTGACTTGGTTTTAAGTTAGGAATGATTTGTTTGATCTGCGCCTGAAGTTTATGTGGAGTTAGGGTCAAGGGATCGAGTGTGCCTTGATGAACTTCTGTGATGATGCAAAATCTGTCTAGTTGACGAACAGCGTTTCCAAAGTAACTTAGTTCCGCCCAACAGGAAGTGAGGTTATAATAGGTTATAATCTTCCACTCTTCAACGCCTTGCTTGGCCAATTTTATCAAAGTAGATCCCGGAATGAGAGCAGAATCTTGATTATATCTTGTTGGTGTTTCTGCTGCTACTAGTCCTAATGCACAGATTAATGCGATAGTGTAAAGTAGTAGTTTGGACTTAGTGCTTGCTCTTATCACTCGTTTATGCTGTTTTGCTGATCGTTGGCTTCAACTGCGTTTGTTTTAACTAGCTCTCCTTTCGCTATATTTCGTTCTGGTTTGTTCCATTTGATTTGCGTCTGTAACGATAGTATGTATTCCAGATGTATGTTAGCCACATCTTATAGAATTCTTGCGTTATTTTCTGCAGAAGTCTCCATCGTGCTAAATGGCCACCTTTGATTTAAGTGGCTTGGTTCTGACATCGTGCACAATGGTTCACCTATAAGGAAATGTCCCGGTGCTAAAGTTATGAAGTTTTTGGGTTCTGATGATATTGGGAGAAGAGGATGTGAGTTGAGAGAAGCTTCTATTTGACAAACAATTGTTGTTATCTCTTCAAACATTACATGTTGTTCTCCAATACTTCTACGTAGGTGATACTTGACGGATTTAACTACCGCTTCCCATAGTCCACCCGTGCGGTGCTCTTGGTAATATAATACTATTGGGTATATAATGCCATTGGGTGCCATCCTTTGTAAGCTGTTCTGCAAGCTTTTCTGGTAGTTGTTTCAGTACAGCGCTCTGATCGTTCTTCATAAGTATTGAAGCCCCTATAAAGTTAGAGCCACAGCCGCTGTAGAGGTCAGAATAATTACTTAGAAAAGCTTCAGATGATAAGTTGCTTACTACTTCTAAGTGTACGGCTTTTATTGCAAGGCAGGCGAAGACTGCTAAATAGCCTTTGTAGCTTTTGTGACCTAGTCCAGGTGAGCAACGGGGCTGATAAGGTCCAGCATAATCCACTCCTGTATGAGTGAATGGTGTTATTGGAGTCGTTCTTGCTGCTGGAAGATCTCCCATCAGCTGGTACAGTGTCCGTGTTTGATGTATAACAAACCATATATTTATTGATGAATGTTTTTACTGCTAATGTACCAAACTCCAAAATTTCTGACGAATGAAAGCTAGTGTGAAGGATTTGCTTCCGTGCAATGTCATCTTGTGTGCGTAGTCTATCAGCAGCGTTGTGAAATGACGTTTATAAGGAATCATTATTGGATGTTGAATGTCAAAACAAACTTTGGCGTTAGACAGCCTTCCCCCTACTCGCAACAATCCGTCTTTGCCTATTTCCGGAGCAATGGTGTTCGTAAAATGTTCCTAAGCCAAATTCTTGTGTTAACTTTAAGGCTAACCTCAAACTGTCGTGAAGTTCTTTGGTCGTCTGGTAGCTTGGTGACGATTTAGTTATTCTTTTTACTAACCTAATTATTGCTTTCGTGAACGATGAACATCCTTCTATCAAAGCCAGTATGACGCTTTCTTCTTTGGTTGTCGTAGAGAATGCGCTTGGTTCCTGAACTATTCTGTGGTCTCTTCAATTTGTGGTTTTGTAAGGCACATTCGAAAAAGTTTCTGAGCCAGCTTGGTCCGTTCCACCAGATAAGGTGATCTATTAAACTGGTAGGGCGCAATCCTCTCGATGCACAATCCGCTGGATTTTGTTCGGATTTCAAGTAACCCCATTGCACCGGAGACCATATGTAACGAGCTCCAATCTTGTTCAGTATTTTGCAGGTATATTCTCTTAGTAATCAAATTAAAATTATACTTACCACTCTAATCCATACAAGGTGTACTTCCCTACTTACCATGGTGTAACCTGTCTCATACCTATACACCTTGCTTTCTGATGTTCAATATGATAACCCCAAAATTGGTCAGCTGATGTAATATTAATTATATGTCTATCGTAACAAAAGAAAGGGATAAAGAGAAAACGGGGGAGATTTTTTGCAACCGAGCTGACGAAAAAGACGAATATGGGGGGAGAAGGGGGTTAAGTTTTTGGATTCGTGACAAGCGCATCAATCTTAAGAAAGTGATGAATTACGAACTCTGTTAAATAAAATAAAATGTAAATTTTTTTTGTTGTGGTTAAAATAATAAGGTGTAAATGTAAATATTATACATATAATAAAATAAAAGAAAAAAACCAAAAATTTGTAACCCATATTGTGTGTTCACACGTAAACCGAGTTACCAAAAAGAAAAAAAAAAAAAAACATAATAATTACGCCATTTTACGGAACAGGAAATTGTCAAATAAAATAAAATTATTATTGTAATAATAAAAAACCTGTAAATGGACGAAATATAAACTTAAAATATATAAGTGTACACCCCACATAAATCGAGTGTAATTCATAGTTTAGAAATATCGCAACAAGTGTATATTGTGTAAAAATTGACGAAAAGATTTCCACACCCTCACGTAACTGGATAATTGGGAATCAGTTCATATCAGTAGATTCACCGTACCTACCAGTAGTTAATCCGGACGCAATTCAAACGGTGTACATCGGCAAGCGTGGGGCAATTCACGCGGAGCAGCGAGACGCCAACGAAGAAGCAAGTGTCATCCTCGACCTCTTCAAAAGATTAAAAAATAAAAAAAACCAAACAAGGTCCTTGGAGGTCGGCATCACAGCGGAAGTGGTCATATTTACAAACGGTGTGTATCGGCAAGCCGGTTTGTAATTTACGTGTAGCAACGAGTCGTCAGCGGCACGGGAATAGTCGACATCATCTACATCCTCAAAGTTATGTAAAGTATAGCATGGTACTAAATAATTTATTTTTTTTTTAAATTTTTTTTTTTGTGTCAAACTACCTTTTTTCCATTTGATCTTCCTTTCTATAATTTATATATTTTTTTTTCTTCTTGATTGTTTTTCACTTTGCCTCTCAGGGGTAGTTTAACTTCAACTTAATTTTCTAGTTTCCGTATACAACTTTCTACGAGTATCGTGGTGATTCATAAATTTTCGTAAGATTGATCTTCCGGCGACTTTTACTTGTACTAATTTTCTTTTAAGATGGATTGCGTTCCATCGGCCGACCGATTAATCTCTTCGTCCGGCTCGTTTGTAATTAGCGTTGTAATGTGTTAATTCATAACGGTGCAAACGTAATTGGTTGGAGGAAAGTGAGGAGTGATGTTGTGACCTAACTGATTTTTTTTTTTTTTTGCCTGGCATTTAGTTTTTATGCATACATTTTGATTGTGCTTGGTCGTAAGTTATTTGGCACACTTAACATTTATTTTCGTGTAACATGGCAGCTGTGATGGTGGACAGAACCTCCCATTTCCGACGGAGAGCTATCCCGCGATACTCGTGTGCGCTCACCAGAACAGCAGGACCAAGCCATGAGGTTACACATATACGGATTGGATTTTCACTATCCTGTTTGCAACGTATGTTTTGAATCTATGAGGTTTACTATTAATCCATGGTAACGTTATCATTGAATCCGTCCATGCAAAAGTTTTTATTTTCCCCCTGCTATCTGTTGTGGGACCAAGGCTCTTCCAACTCTTTCGCGGTTTGCTTATTTACTTCCTTACCTTTACGCCTGTATTGATTGGCCAATTCGAGGACGTACGGATATAGGACCGGTTTTATTACCATCTGCACATTTCATAGCTCCATGTCAGCCTATACTGGCATGGAAGACGGGTCGGTTCATGAGTTTTGCACTCTGACAGGGGGTCATATATGTGTTCCTTTTCATCACAAATCGTAATTTGTTGATGAAAATTCCCTTTGCATCCTGCGCCCCTATCGGGATTCGAACCTGGTATCTCCCGATCCAAACGCCAAAAATTTAACCACTATGCCATTTGGTCGTTTATGCAAATGTTTTGATCTCCGGTTCTTGTAACGCTTGCTTAGTTTTTTTTTATGGGGATGGTTAATTTAAATTTTAACGGCGCAACCTTTGGTTTAGCAGTGACTAAAATTACTTTGCTTTGGTTGTTTGTAATTTTAGATTTGTAGTAAATTATCGCTGCATATCCGTCTTTTGCGATGCATCACAGAAGCCGTGTAACTTGCCTGTGTTGTGGTTTAACCATCTTTGTAACTTTAATTTTTCTAACGTCTGCAATTGGGTAGCATAGCAAATACATTTTGCTTCTAATTCAGTAGGCAGTTGTGTGTTCCAACCTGTTCCTAATGTCCATAGTTGTTGCATGAATATTTTTGCTTTTACTATAACTGGTGCCAGCCACCCTATGAGGTCAAATAGTTTGGACGTTTTGGATAACACTTCTCTTTGTTATAGGTGTTTCAATATTTAGTGGTTTGATTTTAAATTGGAAAATACCTTCTGTAGGATTCCATAAAATAACGAGGATTTTAATAGTTTTCCCTATTTCGATTGTGTGGTTACTTTCATTTCAATGTTCAGTATCTATGTTTCTAGTATCTGCAGGTTGTTGCTGCTCCATTTCCGCAGTTTGAAACCTCCTTGCTTCAAACATTTATCTTCTTGCATCCTCCAATTTTTTTTTGATGGTATCCGCTCCTGATAGTATGACATACAAATCGTCAGCAACAGCTCTTGTATGGCCGTATGTATGGCCCTCATTTGCGCTTGATGACGTAGGACTTTTGTGGCTAGATATGTAGCCAAGGCTGTCCCATACGTAACAGTTTACAGCTTGTACTTGCTGTGCTGATTGCGGCTTTGTCGTTTCTCCATAGTATCAACTGGGAGCTTTGAGTGGTTACGAGTGGTTGTCGTATTGTTGGGCCGGTGTGGAGCAGGTCATTTAACGATATTCCATTTGTTGTTTTAGCTGAAGCGCCAACGACTACTCTGACCTTGGTTGTTGAGCTATCATCTTTGATTACTGCATGGTGTCGTAGAAAATAGTTTCTACCTGCATCATCACGTTGGTTTATTTCTGCCATATGATCCAAATTGATAAATTCATCAATAAATCTTCTGTATTCATTCCTCATCTGTGGATTTTTATTTAGTTGTTTTTCCACTTGAAGGAGGCGTGCTGCAGCTTTTTTCTTGGATTCGCCTAATATGAAATCGTCATTTTTAAATGGTAATGCAACCTGGTATCCAGCATTTTCTAATCTTGTGTAGTTCTTTTGAAAGTGCACTTCGCATCTCTGTTCATCACTGGTAAGTTCCCGCTCTACGTGAACTTCTTCAGTTTTCCAAAACTTCTTGAGCTGATTTTCTAAAACGATATACGATATCATAGATTTTATGTGTTGATGTTGGATACTTGAGCTTTTGAATTTTCCAAACACAATCCATCCTTGTTTTGTTTTTTGTGCAATTGATTGTTCTGGATTTCCATTTATAATGTCACTCAATACGGTCTTTGGATAATAATCCGCTGCAAGCAACATGTCTATGGGACCTGGTATGTTATAGTCTTGCATCTGTTGTTAAGCATCTAAGTATAATTCAAATACGGATGCTCTGACAGGTTGGATTTTATGGCTCACTATTTTCTTTACCTCCCCAATATTGCGACCACCGACTCCAGCTAGTTTGGCACATACTTTCTGCCCCTTCAGCTTCAATTTTTGAATTGCTTCCTCGGTAATAGAAGTTGCTTGAGATCCTGGGTCAATCGGGACTCTTAAAGTTGCGTGGCTTCCATTATTATTATCGGATTTAACCATTTCTGTTGTTAAAAATACGTGTTCTTTATGGTGATCTACGTTGGTTATTAGTTTAAAGTTTTTTACTTCACCCGTGCTCGTGGTTTGTACTTTGGGCTTTGTTGTATGCAAAATAGTATGATGTGTCCCATTACAGATCGAGCATTTTGTCTCTCGGCCGCAATGTTACGTTTGATGCGCTGATGATAGGCATCTTCTACATAGCTGGTGTAGTAGCACTATTTGGTTTTTATCTGTTGCTGCTTGAACCGTGGACAATGGTCTAAAGTATAGTTCATCTGGCAATAGATGCAAATCCCGCGTAGGGTTGTTGTGGCAAACGTTTGTCTTACCACTTGCGGCTTTGGTTGTTGTGATTGTTTTTTTGGGCTATATGATGCTTCCAAGGACTTGAAGCGTTGTTCAAGAAACTTTAGAAATTCTTCGGTTTTCTGAAATTTAGTTGGGTCCTGGAGCGAAGTTTCATATAACCGTCGTGTTTTACTGTCCAATTTCTTGGATAATGTGAAAATTAGAAATTAATTCCAGGATTTAACGTTTATTCCTAGGCTTCTGATTGCGTGTTTGCGCCCATTGGTTGTGTCGTACAAATTCCTAATTGCGGCTGCAGATTCTGAATTAATTGATGGTTGATTTAGCAACGTATCTAGGTAAGCTCATATGGCTTTAGGCTATTTTATAATTATCAGCTGTTGATTCCAATTGACCTATTAGTTTAGCTGCTGCTCTACTAAGATGGTTTTTCAAATAGTTTAATCTATGTGTGTCTGAGAGCGGTTGGTTTTGGTTTATCAGACGTTTGAATATTTCAGAAAAACTACTCCAATTCATATAATTTCCGTAAAACGTGGGTATTTCAATCGGTTTTAGCTTATTTTCTGATGTTTTGCGACTGGTAGCTGATGTTTCTTCCATCGCAGTGGTGATGTCGATTATCGTCTTTGTGTAACTATCTATTAACTCTTCATAATCCTCTCTTGAGAAGTATCCTAGCCTCTCATGGTTATCGTCTGAGGCCTCAGATTTGATTCATCGCACGCTGCATGTACTGTATCCAAGACTTTTACGGCTTTCGCTATTTCTCTGTACAACTCCCTTATTTTAAAATGTTGTCTTCGTAGCATTTGGTTGAGCGTGCTGTTGGTGTTTTGATCTATCGGTGTGCTGGTTTGTTGTATGAGATTTTTATTAGAATCGCCTGTCTCGGACGCTATGAACTGCATGCTGCACGCAGGGGATAGCGGTGTTGGATTGTTTAATGTAACTCTTTGGTTGGTGTATTGATGATCTTTATTGATTGGTGGAACAAGGTTGTATATTTGTTCATCCGCTTTTACGAACTCTTTGTAGAGCCTATTGGTTGTTATTTAGCCTTGTTTTCTTGTTATAGTTATTTGAGCGAACGATAATTCAACTGTTTGGCGTTGAAATTAATTTTGCCCGGATCTTCTTTGGCTTTCAAAATAATTTGTTATTAACTTGTTTTGTCGCTGGTTGGTTTTAATTTCGAAGGACCATGTAATGAAAAGAGATTAGTGCGCCTACCGTGGGTCGGAGCTAGTCCACTAATTCAAAACAATGGAGTTGTAATGCAATTTGGTGGATAATATTTTAAAATTTGGTCCACGAATTTTTATTCATTTATTCTTTTGTGATTGTCATTTAAACTTGTAAAATTGTTCCTTACAAATTTTGCATACATAAATTATTATTAAAACAGCGGCTCGGCAGATTTATAAAAAAAAAAAATATTTATTGATTAAAATTCGATTTCACGTTAAGCAATAAATTTCACATAAGAAACAAAACGACAACCATTTAGGATGATCGTCTTCGATTGCTTGTCTAATCACACAATAACAATTTGGGTTGACAGTTAAATTTATTTATTATTTGGTCGGTATTTTACACACAAATCTTATTTGTGACACTGAATGTGATTCACCTCTTGAAAATTCAACTTTATACGTACGGCAAAGTTCTTTAAATTACTACTTTGTATGTACGAACGAATAAAATGTTGTTGTTGGAATTGGCGTTGAATTGATTCTTAGCTTATGCTAATAGGATTTGGCGAGTCATTTTCGTTTAACATTAATGAAGATCAATTAATGCGGTGCTTACCAGTGTCCCGCTCTATAAAGTGTAATTGTTATTATATTTACTGCCTACCTTGAACTTAAATCGCATTTTTTACTTTGTTTTAATCTAAGTTGAACACAGAATTTTTTGGTAAATAATAATATAATTTATACTCGTTAATTTATTCAATAATATGGATTTTGTATATTAATTAAATCAATTCACACTTTCGCGGAAAAACAGAAGAATTTTGACTGGCGGCAGCAATTAAAATATGCAGAATGCAAATAAATAATTTCTTTTGTATATGGAGCCAATTTCGCTGGCACCTTGGTCTCTTATTGGTGTTGTTGGTTGATTATTAACCGCATATTTTACATTTCTGCGCGTCGATGGAGTTGTTAATTTTACGAGATTAAACTTGACGTGGTTTATGGACGATCTTAATGTTCTGTGAATTTTTGGTTTAAATCATGTCATTAGATATGTACCAGATTGTCGCCATGTTCAAGGCGCCAATATTAACACGTTTTTATGACTAAGCATTCTCGTATGCTTGTTTGTTTGGTACAAATTTTGAAATGGTTTTTACCTCGTTCATCTTGTTGTCCGGTGGAATGTTGCAGTCGAAATTTAAACCATTTCCTAGCTAGTTGGATTATCAATCATTTATAGTACACTGTGAGCAGTATTTGATGTCTCTTTGAGTAAATTACTTTGCCATTAGTGCTGCTATATCGGGTTCGCCGTTTTTTCATTTTATGTAGAGATTGATGTCTTTGGTTTTGACGTTTATTTATTATTATTATAATAACTGTATACTGTAACCTTTATGAAGTTGGCCCAAAATTTTAGCCCAAAAAATTGGGGATTTAAAAGCTGGCAACACTAATGCAAGGGTCGTGAAAAAATGAAACTTAATGTGATGAGAAATATTATTGGGATTACAAATTAATTCAGTCTGTTTTTTTAAATTTAAAAATGCATTTATTTTAAAATAAAACGAATGAACAGATTAGTTTAAATATTGTCCATCGCTGCTTACGACTCTTTCCCACCTCTTAGGCACACTTGAGCGTTACCAAATATTTATCAACGTTGTCATGCAGAAGAATAACTTTATCGTGACTTTTCTCATATTTCGGTCGTTTTCTAGCAATGCACGGCCCAACCGAATTAATTGTAGTCTGTACCGCTCACCCATAATGAAATCGTCAGGATGTAGCAGCTCGTAGTACACAACGCCTTTTTGGCCTTATCAGATACACAGCGTAGTCTCCGAACCATGAGTGTTCGTCTTTGGTGTTGATGTTTAGGCAATGGCTACGATTAGCCGGGCAAAGCGTATTATGTTTTTCTCTCGGAGTTATCGTAGAAGATTCACTTCTCGTCACCAGTCACTATCCGGTGTAACAAATCCTTTCTTCTTTGCTTTTGAAGCAGCTGCTCGCAAGAAGGAAATCGCATTTCCACGTCTCTTGGTTTCAATTCATAAGGGATCCAATTGCTTTGCTTTTGGATCGTGCTCATAGAATTCAATCGTACGTAAACTGTTTTCTGGGGGTGACCCATGTATCGGTAATCTTCTCTTGCGTTTGAGTCGGATCTTCATCGAGCAATGACTCTAATTCATCGTCTACGAATTTTTTTGACTACCACAAGCGAGACTTATCTTCAATACTGGAACCATCAGACCATTATCTACATGACTTATCGGATGGAGCATTGTCACCGTAAACTGCCACAAGCATTCGATGTGCTTTAGTTGCAGTTTTTTTCCAATTCAAACATAAAATTAACACTTCTCGCAAATGCTGTTTAGTTGTCACAAAATCCGACATATTCAACACCGCAAAAACACGTTTTGTATTAAACTCAAAGCAAAACGGACCGACTTAAATTGTATTCCCAATAAAATACAGGGTTAGCCATCTGTTAGTCCGTTTTCATTTGTAAATAAAACACACATTTTGTGATGAATAGTCAAGATTTTTTATTGATACGGAAACTTGGTTCTATGCCATTTATGTATGAAAAGCAATATCGTTCATTTGCCCACCACGGCTTCGTTTACAGGCATGCATCCGAACACGAAAATTTTCGATGCTTTTTCCAATAAAAGTGGATCAGTGACCTCAATATTTGATTAGCATACCCTTACCGTTCAAATAACTCCATAAAATATATCCAAGTGGTGTTAAATCCGGGCTTCTTGGTGGCTAAGGAACTTAACAATTTCTTAAAATTATGCGATCAGCAAAGTTTATTGTCAATAAATGGATTGTTGTACGACTTGCGTGGCATGTCGCTCCATATTAATCAAACCAATGGTCGTTGACACGCAATTCAATCAATTTGGGCAACAAAAAACCATTTAACATGTTGCGATAAAGTTCTCCATTCACTGTAAGGGCATTTTCGTGTTCGGTTTCAAAGAAAAACGGCCCAATGATGCCACCAGCCCATAAACCACACCAAACAGTGACTCTTGGAGAATGAACTACTGCTTCGTGAATAACGTGAGGATTCTCCGCTCCTTACATTCGACAATTTTGCTTATTGACGTACTTATTAAGCTGCAAATGAGCTTCATCGCTAAAGATGATTTGTGATGAAAAACCTTCATTTCGTTGAAGCATCCAATTAACAAAACGCAGATGATTTAAATGGCCTGGTGGCTTCAATTTTTGAGTTAGTTGAATTTTGTATGGATGCAAATGAAGATCAGCATGCAAAATGCGTCGTAATGTGATTCGTGAAATATTTAGTTCTTGTGCACCAGGCATCGGTTGAAGTGCTTGATTTATTACGAACACTTTCACTTTCACAGCATCAGGAGTACGATCGGGATGAACATGTTGGTACGACGTATGTACTTCCACTGAAACAGTTTCTCCAAATCGATCAAAAATTTTGCCAATTGCACGCTCAGCAGGACGTCCATGTCGACCAAAACTCTCACGTAATTTACGAAATGTTAATGTTTTTGAACGATTATTTTAATAATAAATCTGGATAATCGACCACAAGACCCTATAGATGGCCAATCTTTTCTATCGCATTTCACCTCTACGTACTTCAGAGAATAATTCAAATATGATAGTTGATACCCATGAGGTAGATCAGCCATTCGACAATACACCCGAAAATATTACACGAGATAAGAAAAATAAAATGCGAGTACGTAATCCATTAATCTGTATGCCTATCCTTGGTGGACGCACGAAAAGTCAAAGATATTTCTAGTTACTTCAAATGTAAATTTAAGTGTAATTCAGTTATCCAACAAAGTAAGGCAAGTCATTTCTCTTTTACTCAGACTACGACGAATACCATCACAAACATTCAGTAAAGCAGTGCGGTACTACCGTGAAGTGTTCTAAAACCCGATTGAAAAAGACTAAACAAATTAAAGCTATCGTTTTGAGATTGAATTTGGTTTTTTACTACCAATTCAAACGCCTTGGACAGAGAACTTAAAATACTAATAGGTCGGAAATGGGAAAGCTGAGAATGATTGCTAATTTTAGGAATATGAATAATTGTACTCAACTTCCACTGAGCGGAAAAAATATGTAACAAGTAACTTGATACAATAGGAATAATATGCTTAACAAATTTTAAACGAACCATATCTAGACCAGTGGATTGAAATTTAACTTCCCAAATTGCAGAATGTCAATCGGCAATAGATATATTTGCAAACAAAAAAGAATTAAGGGATTCAACGGATTAGCTTTGAAATCTACCGAGGCACCTCCTTTTCGAATACCAAAACCCAAATCGCGTACGTTACGCCAAGATATCTTAGAGGGAAGTGAGGGTTCTAGCTTATCCTTGAAAAAATTTTGCTTAGCGATACGAATTAAACTTACCACTCTATTTCGAGATTGCTTATAAGCTAGATAAGAAATAGAATTAGGGCTCATTTTCCAAAGACGATATTTGGAAAACCGAGCAGAAATAGCATTCGAAATCTCTTGCGTCATCCAAGGGGGGATCTAGGTCTAAAATACAAAGTAAGTAATAGAGGAAATAAAATAGTCAATTTAATCGGTAGAAGTACTAAGGGGAAAAATATTGTACCAACAAATAGAACCACAAATTGATGAAAGTTTAGGGAAATAAGTTTTGGACGAGAGTAATAGATGAGAGCCAATACCAAGAAACAATTGATTGAAAAAAACAAATGGAATTATCAGCAGAAGCGACAACGATATCAATGAGAGAATAAGAACCACCACTTGTGGTTGCATAAGAGTAAGTGGGCGCTTCAGTATTCTAGACTGAAAGGTTAATGATATTTACGGTATTTTAATAGCTCTTGAGAAATATCAAAATTGAAATCACTCGAAATGAAAACCTCATCATGCCGACAAGAAAAATGACTAAAAAGACACTCAATGTCTAAAAGAGATTTTTTAAATTGAGCATGCAACCTCATGTTCGTCTTATGTGGATTATAAACCGCACAAAAAGAAATTTCCGCTTATTCACGAAGACATTTATAAAACGAAACTCAAAGTCAGAAACGAGCCTTTGAGAAATTGAGAGGCGTTTCGATACAACATTGCAATTATTATGCTCGTTAACAAACAGGCACACCCCACCATAATTAACTGGTGGATTAGCCCTATCTTGCCTGAACAAATTATAGCCACTAACGACCAACGCGGAATGATGATAGTGAAGTTTGTGTTAAAAAAATTAATAAAAAATTACACTGTTAAATTTGTTATTTTTCCTATTGGAATTTATTTTCAAAATAAAATTATAAAATTGGACTAATTCTAAATGTTGTGTCGTTGAATCTAGAAATATCTACAAATTTTAGCTGACATTTTAGCGAAGGTAAAGCATATACCTATTACTAAGATGTAAGTAAAGTATATTTTTGAGTTTCGTTCTATTGAAAATTATATTTAGAAATTGAGCATTTTTGACGGGTTTCAAATATATTCCAGCTAATTTTGGAGATGTCCACGGGGTTTCACTAACATTTTCAAATAGATCATCCAATCTACTGAGTCTATAGTGAATATGATAAAATTAAGATGGATTTTACTATGTTTTAATGATACTAGAAACTTCACAATTTTGATAACTATTTCAAGTTTAATAAAGAAAGAGCTAAATATATTTACAAGTCCTGGTCAAAAAACTTAAGATTTGTATACCGCCGATCGTAGAGATGTCCACAGGTTCTCACCCACATTTTCGAATAGACTACACAATATTCTACCGTTATAGTGATTGGCATCAGATTCTAATGGGTTTTGCTATGCCTATAATCGAATTCATGTTTTTATTCATACTGCCGATACCAGAGATGTCCACGGAATCTCGTCTACATTTTGCTACAACTTATAATACTTTCTGCCTATGGAGCGAAAATGGGTCAATTGTAATGGGTCTAGCAATGATTTTTTGAATTTTGAAGTTTCGTGATTTTGACAAAAATATTATTATTTCCTTCTACAATATTTTAGCAATTTCTCCAATTGGATTTTAAATTGACATTCCTAACCAAGCGACGAACCCGTTTTAATAGATTTGTAGTATCCATTGCTCGCTTTTGATGAAACTTGTTTTGGTAAATAATATTTTTAAATTTTTAACCAAATTTTTTAAGCAAATTGTGGATAATTATTAAATTTACAGTATTTTGAAAGTCTAGAATACACCGACATAATAATTATTATATACGAGTGCATAGAAAAATTTTGAAACTTACCAACAATAAACTATACGGTTCTGTCCTAACTACATAAAATCAAAAGGTAATTACAAAAAAATCTTCGATGACAACTTAATAGAAAATTATGTGAATAACAAAATGAGCTTGCTGATGGCAACTTTAACGATTCAATCAACAATCATCACAATGGTGCGGGAAGTTAAAAGCGTTATCCAGAAGCCCAAGAATAGCAAAGCGGCTGGTCGCATCCATTACTAGAAGAAATACGGAATACTGGTACAATTCCATAGAAATATAAAGAGAACTTAACCATAACACTACCGAAGAAAGGCATCCTTAAACCGTCGAAACGGGCGAGGAATCTCCTTCTTCAATGCAATATAATATTTTAGCAATGAATTGTACATATCACGACAACAGAATTTTCCTTATCATCAAACAATCCAACGATGAAAGTCACCACCATACTGTTTTACCTGCACTGCGAACGCCATACGGTCGGTCCAATTTTTGAGCACATTTTCGTTATTATGCGGCATTATGTCTTCAATGGCAATGCGAATATTGTTCTTGAGAGCGTCAATGGTTGCTGGTCCTCCAACAATGTCCTCCTGTTCAAGTGCCAGGAACAAAAATCGTTTAACATGGCGCGGTAGCGCTCACCATTGACAGTAACGGCGGCTCTTTGCTCATTTTCAAAGAAAAATAGCCCAATGAAGTCACCGTACCAAAATCCACACCAAACAGTCACTCGTTGAGGACGCATCGGTTTCACTACGATCACGTGCGGGTTCTCCGTGCTCCAAATGCGACAATTTTGCTTGTTTACATAGCCGCTAAGATGGAAATGCGCCTCATCCGAAAAGATGATCTTTTGCCAAAATCAGCATCTTCTTGAGGTCGATCGCAAACCCACTCAGCGAACCGAAAACGCAATGGGTGGTCCCTTTGCTTCAATTCCTGAACCAATTGAACTTTATCCGATGTCATACCAAGAACTCGTCGCAATGTTGTGCGTGAAATGTTCAATTCTTGAGCATGATGACGAGTTGACGTTCCCGGCGACTCACGCACATTCTTGGATACAGCATCAACATATTCAGGTGTACGCTTGGTTGGCTGCTTGGTTCGTGTTGGTTTATTAATTAGCAAGCCTATTTCTTTAATTTTTTTTCACAAAATAACGAACATACGGAGCTCCCGGCGTTCGGTTCTTCCGGAAACCGCACGCAATTTACGCACACATTCTGCAACATTACCAAGATTTTCGAAGTAATGTTTAAATATTTGCCAGCGTTATTCAAGCGAATACACAACCATTTTCGTTCAGCGGAAGGATAATAGTAACTTTCCGTCAAATCAGAAGTGACATAACCCTTACCATACTCAAAATAAACGCTAGTTCAAAAAAAAAGTTAGATGACCCACCCTGTATATATCTAATTTATTGATGTAAATTAATGGTTCCCAGGCAGCAGAAGTATCGAGACCGATCTCTTCTGATTTCAATACGGTATCGAGACGGAAACAATTTGTATCATATCTTGTCGTGTGTTTCATTTTCGAGAACGGAACTCCAAAATACTAGTAACCTTCAGATCTTTCCAAGAGAGCAAATTGAGGATTGGACCGCTAAGAAGGGGAAATAGAAACCAAATATACAAAACATCAGGTTTATTTCTACGATCGGCGGCATAAAAACAAGAAATTAGGTTAAACATTTAAAAATTTTATTTACCAAAACAAGTTTCATCATAAGCGAGCAATGGATACTACAAATCTATTAAAACGGGTTCGTCACTTGGTTAGGAATGTCAATTTAAAATCCAATTGGAGAAATTGCTAAAATATTGTAGAAGGAAATAATAATATTTTTGTCAAAATCACGAAACTTCAAAATTCAAAAAATCATTGCTAGACCCATTACAATTGACCCATTTTCGCTCCATAGACAGAAAGTATTACAAGTTGTAGCAAAATGTAGACGAGATTCCGTGGACATCTCTGGTATCGGCAGTATGAATAAAAACATGAATTCGATTATAGGCATAGCAAAACCCATTAGAATCTGATGCCAATCACTATAACGGTAGAATATTGTGTAGTCTATTCGAAAATGTGGGTGAGAACCTGTGGACATCTCTACGATCGGCGGTATAAAAATCTTAAGTTTTTTGACCAGGACTTGTAAATATATTTAGCTCTTTCTTTATTAAACTTGAAATAGTTATCAAAATTGTGAAGTTTATAGTATCATTAAAACATAGTAAAACCCATCTTAATTTTATCATATTCACTATAGACTCAGTAGATTGGATGGTCTATTTGAAAATGTTAGTGAAACCCCGTGGACATCTCCAAAATTAGCTGGAATATTATTTGAAACCCGACAAAAATGCTCAATTTCTAAATATAATTTTCAATAGAGCGAAACTCAAAAATATACTTTACTTACATCTTAGTAATAGGTATATGCTTTACCTTCGCTAAAATGTCAGCTAAAATCTGTAGATATTTCTAGACTCAAAGACACAACATTTAGAATTAGTCCAATTTTATAATTTTATTTTGAAAATAAATTCCAATTGGAAAAATAACAAATTTAACAGTGTATTTTTTTTATTAATTTTTTTAGCACAAACTTCACTATCATTCGGAATCGGGAATATCGGACGATAATAACGTTTCCGATAAGCAAATGACATCAATTGGGACCCCATTGAAAGTATGTCGAAGTTCGTCAATATTTAAAATCAGACTTTGGAATTTTAAACTAACGACATTAAGCAAGTTGGACCTAAACGTCAAAACTTTTAAACGTCAAATGTCAAAATCTGAAATAAAACAAATAAAGCCAAATAATACCAGCAATATAAACGGTATTAGAGGAATAATAATTACTTATCTAATAATAGAATTCTTCAAACTAAACACAAGCCGAAAAGCCTCAGAATTTATATTTAAAAAATTTAATGGAAAAAAAATTAATTTGCTGGTAGGCGCAAAAAAAAAACAAACAAGCGCGTCACTTGAACTATTTACTCGCTTACTAATCTGCTATGCCTATACAGAGGGGTGGTTTTGATTGATGGTCCAATATTTCAGTCAATAATGTCTCAAATAATGACGTCACTTAGTAAAATTTTGTTAAATGTTCTTAACCATTCAACACGTTTTGAAAAAATTTTTTTTAATAAATTTTAAAACCATTTAAATATAGGGGTTTCCAATAGGAATGATATGATTTTTATGTGACGTTTTGGCCATTTGTAATATGTCTTCATCTGTCATTTTTTGTTTCATTGTATTCAGTAATGTTTACAATTTCATCATGGTGAGATATACGCAAGAACAACGTTTACAAATTGCAATTACAAACGATAACGATTTTTTTAAGAAAATCATCTTCTCCGATGAGGCTCACTTTCATCTGAGTGGTGCGGTAAACAGACAAAACTGTTGATTCTGCGGTGCGAAGAAAATCCACAAATTATTCATGAAAAATTATCACATTCACCTAAATTGACAGTTTTGTGTGGTTTTTGGTCTGGCGGAATCACTGAAATTGGAAGAAGTTGATCTTGACAACATTTGGTTCCAACAAGACGGGGTTACGTGAGGCACAGCAAGTGCAACTATTGAATTATTGCGAGAAAAGTTTGGATCATATCACTCTTATTGGAAAACCCTATATGTTCAGAATACCCCATAGGCCAACTCGAGAGTAGTGGTCTATTTGTAAACACTTGCGAAACCCGCAAATATATTTATCTCGGGTGTTATAAAACATGAAATATTCATAATGTTTGTAGCATCTATAAAATTTCCAATTCGCCAAAGACCCGTAGACACCTTGGGCGTCTCCAGGACTGGTTGGAATATTGTTTGGAACGAATTCCAAAACATACTTTACTTAGATCGCAGAACTAGGTCTCTGCTTTAGCTTCAAAAAATATCAGATATAATCTGTTGGTCTAGACTTGACGGCACAACATTTAGAATCTGGTCGAAATTTAAGTGTTCATTTTCAAAATGAAATCCAATCGGAAAAATTAGATTGTTTTAAAGGTAATTACTATTCTTCCCATTGATCATCCAAAATGCAAGACTCAATCTTTAATGCTGTTCTAGAGACGTGACTCTCGATTATCGAAAGTAATTTTAATTAAATCTTATTTTGATTTACTTCTGATGTATCTGACGACGACAAATGTGTAATAAATGTTCGAAATCGATGTTTTCGAAATTCATTAATTTAAATAAACTCAAAACTTTGCAAAATTGTTTACATTAAAAACGAGTTTCGTAGTTTGGACGGCGGCCTTCATAACTAAATGTATGATTCCTTTTGATCGTGAACTAGACCGATTTAGTGTAGTTTACCTTGTTCCATTTAACATTAATGGTGACTATCAGAATCGCACGTGTAGCATGTTATTATGGAGATTATTAAAAGTAGAAGTTTTTTATTTTAACTATATGATTTGGTTAACGTGTTATTTGGAATATTTGGAATGCTTGTCATTTGAATAAAATTTGTATTATCTTTAGAACTGCCTATTCATAACGTAGAATTCCGCTTGCATCGCCGCTCGAAATGTTTATTGTTAATGTTGAAATCCGGCACACATCTTTTTCAGTAAGCCTTTTACCATCTAAATCAACACATTTTTAATATTTATTCATCTCAAGATTCCTAAATTTCACCAATTTTTTATAAAACTTTTTGGAATGGAGGTGGATTTATTTAACATTTACATACAGTGTGGACTAAAATTCCTTCAGCATGATGCCACATAAATGACATTCACGAGATTTACTGTATTTGGGTGTATCTACTTCACACACATTTGTAATCCATGTTTGTTATTATGTCATTGTTTTGTAAGTGCAAGTTCATTGTCTTTGTGCTAAAAGATTTAAAAATCAATAAATTTCGAAGTTAACCAATAAAACGTTAACGAATTATCGACTTAATTAGCATAAAATTTATAATATTATATCCGAGCCAAAAACCATTGTGTTTTTTTGATGTGATGATCAAGAATAAATTAATTTGCCATTAATTACCCACAATCCAAACATTATGCATTCCACTTAACGATATTAAAATTTTAGTGGACTGCGCATCTAAAATGCGATATAAAACATTTTAATTTCGATTTTGTCGCATCAAATAAAATTACAGCTATCGCGGTTACAAAGTTTCGGAATTTAGATCATAAATGTAATGAATACGGGAAATTCCAGCTTGTGCGATTTCTAGTTTGGAGAAGCAAATTTGATCTATGCATGAAAGTCAAGCGCAGATACTGAGTTTGCATGAGCATTACAATTATGAGCTTTCACCTAGTTATATACTCGCTATGTTTTAAAAACGGAACGCAATTGTAAACAGTGGCGATAGTCATCATGTGCAATGGAATTAAAATCGGCGTTCATCACCAACATAGTGAAATGTATGATGTTGTTTTATTCGTGGCGTTTGCTCGCTTTCAATTATAACAATCAAACTACGGAAATGTAATATTTTCTTTGAGGTGTCTTTGTAGGCTGCCTAGATACTCTCGTGTACGCGAGCTTTAAGAATACCCTCTATACCTGTCATTATGCTGAATTCTTCGAGTGATTAGCTTGAGATGCATTCTAACTGACTTGACAGCCGCTTCCTGTAGCCGATTCGTATACGCAGTATCTGCGGTGGATTAAAGTACCATGCGATCTCTTTCTTTAAGAAAAAATCACTTAGATTAGTTTAGAAACGTATACGAGCAGCCAGAAAGCTTTCCGCTGTTACATCTCTTGCAACCTCTAAATGCACTTCTCTGGCGCTGAGACAGAAAAAATATGCATACATACCTATATCTTTGTTGACTTTTGGCTCTAGTAACTGAAGTTACTTCACTTATAAGAATTGTCCTGCTAGACTTAGCCTTCGCTTAATGCACGGAATACATTTTCGTAGAACTTGTTGACGTACATCCTCTGCTTTAATGATACAAAATTTGCTGCATAGCAAGACTGCAGTTAAATTACTGCCAGCGTGATAGAATCTGGAATGGTAATCCCTAACGACTGCTTTTTTAGTTACCGATCTGGATAATCAATTGTTTAGTGTTATACGTCACCCATGAATTTCTGAGCCTACCAGTAGTCCGGAAAATCCCGTATTTATCTATAAGTTGATATAGTGCCTTTATCTTGCTTGGTTTGCAGTCTGGCAGACCCCAAGTCAAATTTTTTATATATTCATGAAACTCAATAACTTGTTCGAATCGAATTAACATCCAGGATTCCTCTTTGATCTTCGATATTGTATTGGCGCATTGGTGTGGCAATTACGTGATTCTTAGAGACGCTCGAGAATTTCGAAAAAATCGACTAAACCAGAACATTTACTAAAGTGATATCTTAAATAACGTACATCGCATAAATTATTTTAGCTTCTTCATTTCTACCGACTGGAAATTCGACTGGATTCTGACAGCATCGATCTAGTATGATTCATCCGGCTTCGAACGCTGGTCCTGTATTCTATACCCATTATTTTGTTGTTGCCCCTTGTAGCTCGGTAATTTTTATGTTGGTCATCGTGTCGGATCTGTCGCCAGACATATTTGCCTTATTTTTTCATTATTCAAGGACATCATTCTCCTGTCAGAACGTGCTGATGTTAACAAAAGCGTAACAGTACATCTATATGAATGAGGTATGAATAGTCGGACTGGCACATACAATTTATTCAAGGATTTACTGCTCTTTGAGTTTGACAGCCTCAAGAATGCCGTGGTGTGGCAGGTTATACTATTGCAGAACTATTTGGTCTCTTCGTATTCCTCCAAGTGACCCGAGCCCTCGTATTCTTTCTTTCACCGTTTTATTGTTCTTAATATGCAAGTTGCTATTCTGTTAATGGTAGCTGTAATCTGCCAAATCTGACTCTTCTAATTCACACTGTTGCGCGACTTCAGAAAGATGCTGGCATTGGCTCAACTTACCAAATCGCTCGTAATGATACATCAAAGTCAAGCACTAAATTAAAACACATACTGCACTTTGTGCATCTCTTCTGCGACTAATCGATGGTGTAGTTGTAACCGTTTGCTACTCGTTACCCTATAGAAAACTTCGATGCCAGGTAATACCTCGACTGCACCTTTACAATTATATGTCGAATCAGCTAAGAGCATCCTATTTAGATGCTCACATCTACATGAGTAAAAATCATTTGTTGGGGTAAATGTGGCTATTTCAGACACGACGTAAGGTTTTACTTCAAATTGCGGGTTGCATTTCTGAAACGGACACACATAAAATTGTAATTTTTCTTGGAACTGACCAAGACTTACATTCGCAAGATCCCCTAGTTTTTGCGCGCATTCTTCAGCGAAGAATAACTTTTGGGAAGAGGAGGGTAATAGTGATTTGCAATCAGTTTTATGTGCATCAGTATATTTTGTCTATACCATCGCTTTGGGTAGCACGTCTTGGAATGCTGTCGTTACCTGGTAAAATTTGGTTGTAATAACCCTGTTCGCCTCGGTTCTCACGGTTGCTAATGCCAAACTAGCTTTAACGTTTTCTTGTGTGCAAATAATTTACAATTGCCTTACGAGTACACATACATCTCTAGATGCAATAAAGAAATCATCTCGAATTGCAAAACACAAATATTTAAGCGCGAGCAAATTGCTGTCCAACAGAGTTTTGTTTTACCAGTGAACAGTGTGACTTAAGGAATAAACAGTTTAGTTATAGTGTGAAAGTGAAAGTGAAAGTAAATGTGAAATAAAGAACAGCGATAAATAGAGAACTATTGAATTTGTTGAAGAAATTAAAGATTCTGGAGAATAAAGTTTGTAACTTTAAACGATGAATGTATAATTTGCAAAATCCAGAACGAATCCGTATCGAACGGCTGAAAATCTCAACATTTGGTGTCAGAAGTGGGGTTTTACAAATAAGAGCAATGGTCATACCTATAAAAAAACACCTATATATTCCCAGCAATCAAGGTATTAGAGTCTCGAGTTTTTAACCGGAAGCAAAAATAAGAAGCCTCTATCAAGGTGGTAGAGGCTTAGAAAGCGGATGCTGATTCGGGAGAGCGTAGATTGCGCCTATCATTGATAACGCTATTTACCCAAAAGGATGAGAATAAAGTTTAGCATTGTGAAGAACATATAAAAAGTGACGGAACTGGAGCAGTGGGTCAAACAATAACACATATTTTACTACAACTACCTACTCCCGAACAACAGCAACCACCAATGAACATTGGAGAAATGATGAAGGCGCTGTAATTTCAAATAAAGGAAATGCTATCAGATCAGTTTCGGACCAGCAAGCTGAACAAGATGGTCAATATGGTGAGCTACGTCCAACCAAGTCCAGGAGCTTCAAATGCGAGAGGTTAGACGATAAAATGAAAAACCGTATTGGCGAAGTTGATGGTCGGTTCAAGGAGCTTGAATATAAAATTAAGCAAGTTTACAATTGGAAGACCAGAAGGAATTTTAAAGCTTCCGATGTCGAGATTTAATTTGAAAGTTTTAGAGTGCAGTACAGTTCTTGGTCGTGACTGTCGTCAGTCGTGACTGAGTTAAAACTATGATATTAAAAGCCATACGTCACAGAATTATGCAAGATAGAACTCCAAAGCAAGCGACAACTACGTAGGGAAAGCTAGCAAGGTCAAGAAAGAGAAGTAACGAAATTCCAGCTTCAAGCCTATGGTAATGCACCTGCAGATGTGTTAAGTAGCCTTTAATAAACTATTGCCGTTGGCTTTAAAATATGAGGCAGCCTGAGCAAGTTTAGAAACTAATTAATTATACTCGTAGTTGCAAGCTGCATTCAGAGGATATAATGCAAATAAAGACACTAATGAAAGTGGATATAGGGAAACAGTGCGAGGCTTTCCGAGCTAACGGACGAAAACTATCGCGCTCCCAGTCTCGATGTTTCTGATGATGCTGGCAACCCAGGAATTATATCAGGAATTGTAAGAATCAAATTATACAGTGCCCGAGAGAAGCTGATGCACGAGGCAAGAAACGCTTAGATTTGAGGCGCTTAGTCCTTAATCGAGCCTAGGTGAGAAAACACTTGTCTCATTTACAATAGTTTTGAGGGGCGTAAGCTGGTGAGAGTGAACAAATGCTAACGATATCGGTTAAAACACAAAACTTCAAGCGGATTACAAAAGTATAGCTTTTATTGCCCTATTGGCACAGCGTCAATGCACATTAACACTGAATGCTGGAGTCTCAAAATCTGTTGTTCTAGCTGATATGGCATAGAACGGATTGATCATATTGTCCTTTATAACTTGGTAACAGCGACATATGAATATTCGGTAGTCAAAGGAGAGTGTACCCTACCAGTAGAATAACTGATTAATGTATCCTCAGACTAAATGTTATGAAGGGATACCAGGTACAATTACGAGGGGAAATGGTACAATTTACATGGTAAATACATTTTTTACATCGATGGAATTTCGATCCTGTATATTCGGTTAGAACAGTCAATGCATATTGTTTCGTTTTTCTTTATTTAAAGAGGTACCCAACTTTTAAATAAACACAACTGAACAAAATGATTGCAATTTGTATTTAAATTCAGGGTCGAAACATCAACGATGTGCGAAAAAGTGATATACGTCAAAATAGTCCAAATCATAAACATAAGAAAATCATTCGCTCACTGTGCAGCCATCTTCCGTATAACTCTTAGATGTCACAATGGAAGCACTGAAATGATTAGCCGTTGTGGTTGCTCTTAACGACGGGGAATTAGGAAACACTTATATTATTCTCATTACGACGATAACCGATCGTTGATCAAAAGGAGACAACCGAACTAACTTTGAAAAATTACAGAACCGGAGTGATAGACCAGTCGAGTAGCCCATAAAGCTCGCCATACTGTATTTGAGGAACACGTTAATATAACCTTAAGCAAATACTACAATAAATCCGGGCGGCCGGATTGAATTAGAGTGCAATGAAATGCAGCCTGTTCAGTAAGCGAGCTAACTATTTGGATCATATTGTGTCAAACAATCGTGTGCAAATGAATCTGAAGAAGTTTGTATTAGAAATGAATTGGTTAACAGCAAAGGGAATTATTCGACTAGAATACGACTGCATGAAGTCTGCATCGGGTCACAGAAAAAATGAATTATTTGAGTGGAACGCAGGCATAATTTTAAATTTAATTCTTTGGCGCAGTCAAGTACGATATTCTTGGATATACCAGATGCCAGCAACACATAATAAGTGCAGGGTTATTACAGAAGCAATGGGTAAAAAGCGGGTTGAGGCATATTATAGTAGATCTCTCCCTAAAACAGTGCAAAACTGTTGTGTAACACGCAGAGAACTGTTGCTTGTGGTGGTTAAATAGTTACTCAAATATTTATATGAAAAGTTTTTTCATCGAAAGTAGCATGTGGTTCTGAAAGGTTGCCAACTGGTATCTCTTCTTATTCAATTTAAGAAACCCGAAGACTTTTCCACAGTTATTGCACGAATCCAGTTTAAAATAGAAAATGACCGGTACAATCCACATTTGAAGGAAGACCAGCGCCACTGTTAAACGTTATTGAGCGCAGTGGTACTCGCGGAGGGCAGCTCACGGATTGTAAATAAGAATATGTGAATCTGTTAACGACGAATATTATCCTCAGCAAACTGTTCTACCATCCAATAAGATAAGAGAAGTTCTACAAGAAATACACGAAGGAAGATCCGGAGCTCGTCTATAAATCAATGAAACGTTTGATAAGATAAGACACCAGTCGTATTGTGTTAGTTGCACCAAGTACATTGTAGATTATTGCAAGCAGTGTGACGTGTGTGCTGTAAGTAAGTGAAACCAAGAATGGAAGTCATTACATACTGGTGTGTGGTGACTACTTCAGCAAGTGGATGGAAGCCTAACTGACTGTGAAACAAAAACCGCGAATCGAAGCTTACATATTTGTGACCAATTGGTTTTGCAGATTCGGAGTACTGTAAGAACTATACTCGGATCATGGTATGTCTACCTCATAGTTTATATTGGAGTGTCGCTGTGCAGTGCATGTTATGACAGAAAATTCATGTATGCCGTGTTGTTGGTTAAAACAAAGCCTCTTTTTTGCGATATTAAGTTTGGGTCACAAGAAAATTAAAGGAGAATGAACCGAATTCATTATCAATTAAGAAGTAATAATGCAAAGGACAATTTTAAAATGAAAACAAGGTATGACCTACCTGAGATATAGGGCGGCTATACAATTCCAAGTGAAGAAAATGGATATTAGCGAAATTACATAAAAGTTGAAAGGCACCTTAAAGGTCATCAACCGAATTATCGGTTTTGTATATCGGATTCAACTGGACTTCAGAAGTAAGGTGAAAATCGTCCAAATTGATAGATTAGGACGTTACAATATGATAAAATTGGACGAGTCTGTTCGGAAAGAAAAGATTCAACATAGTTGTAGTGTGACGAATTCTACTCTTCATTAAATGTAACATTTGGTGTTGGAGTGGTTAAGGTGTACACCACCAAGCGTTATCAAAAGAACATTCGCGAGTTCGAGTCCAGTTGGAGTACATTACTTTATTGAGCGATTATTAGTCTTAGTATGTATCAATTTTGCCGCATCGGGTATTCCTGCAATACCAATTAGGAATCATGAAAAATGTTGCAAGAACTGTGTTAATCATCGAGACTTGCGAAATTGAAGACGGGGCATGTTTGCGAATACTTCATGTACTCGTAAGTAATTTAAAATTTTAATACGCACACTTCGACAGATACAGTATATGGAATAATCTCGAATAGCGATGGACAAGCAAATTTTCTTGAACACACGGTTTTAAAAGTGAACAGTAATTGGAATTAGTAAACATTGATAAATAGTGAGCTGATGAGTTTTCTAAAGCAGTTAAAATTGTTGGGAAATAATGTTTGTATTTCACATAAGCAAGTTGATTGCTGTATATAACTTTGTTTTCTGAACTTTGTTTGAAAAATCAATTCTTCGTTTTTTTTTAAATCAAAAATGTCTGTGCATTTCCTATTCTACAATTTTTCTCATTCCACAAATTTTAATTTTGCTGGTTTTAAAAACTAAATCTGCGTATATTCCGCTCATTTAACGCGGTCTTCAGGCTTTGGTTTCGGCCGCAATATTTTTGTTGTTTATTTCTGATAATTACAGTAAAAATTTTCCTAATGTTCTGGATACTAACGGTATCTAGGAAGACTTATCACCTCAGTTCGCGCTTCTTGTGTACGATACAACTCGTGCCAGTATCTTATCGTTCTTCTTGAAATTATGTTCTGATTAAAATAGATCGTAACTAATACCTAAGAATAATAAAGCTGTAGTTGTTCGCGTAGTACGTTCGCGTACTCTTCACGTCATTTTTCACATGACTAGCTAATTGATTACAAATCGTCTTTTCCCTAGAACACATTTTACTGAAGCTGTTCTATAAGTTTCTGCTCTATAAGTTCTACTACATTAGGTTCCTGTGATATGATCTGTTAGTGCAGAGGATATATTACGTACGGTTCTAGCGAGTATTATAAACCTCATTCGAATTAATTTATTTAACGAATTGCTTAATCTAAGTACCGATTTCTTGAATGAATGGTTCCAACTTCAAAAAAGTGAGGTTTCAATACTTCTTTCATTCAAAAGAAATGTGTGCTTGAACGATCTGTTGTGACTGACTTAGTTATAGTGACTGTTTTAAGAGTAGCCTGAGTTGTCTAAACAGGGCGTAAACTTATTTTAAACTAGAAATAGGCCTCTTCTCAAAATTTTCATCGTGTTTCTAAATATAATGGCATTGTTTGGTATCACCAAACAATGTACACACCAACACCTGCATTTATTTAAATCAATTAAAAAAATTATTTTTTGTGGAACTTTGATTGTGCGGCTAGTAATTCGAATATTGCGTTTAGGTGTTTCGGTTTGTAATTACATATTTTGGTTATGAGGGTTGATACAAATAAAGAATTATGGTTGCGTTCGCCGTTCATTATCAATACTTCCATAGAAGTTATCGTCGCTGCAGGCAGAAATATTTGACTTTTATAAATTTATATTTTTTGTTAATGGAGTTTCTATTGTTTATTTTAATATAATATAAAATAATAAAAGATATATTGTATTGTGGCTTTTTTACACTTTTTCAAACGTGATTCAACCAAGTTAAAAAGTCCACTCAAACGCTCGATTCGGAACATGGTCCTTCGAGCCGGATCGGGAGAAAAGTACCAGCGTGGGTTCGCCATTTTGGAAAAACAAACCTTAAGTACAATTTTTTTTTATTATTGATATACTATATAAAACAAAAGTTAATTGACAACCAAGTCAATCCAATTCAGTTTTTTTTTATATTTTGTTGTGAGAAAAATTTGTACATAACGTAGTTGCATATAAATCAGTGTTTTTTGTTTGTTTGTTGTTGGTGCAATTGGATTTGTTCATGTCACGAGAAACATATATAAATTATTGACATAAATTGGTGTTCATTTGGTTAGTATTGGGGCAAACGGTTTCCATTTTCGTATTTTATCGCGACGCGGTAGTGCTTGGTTCAAGGTTATAATTTCGTTACCACATTTTACGTTGCAAATATACCTACATTTGAACGTTATAGTCGTTTTTTTGTAACTACAGTTTGTGTATACGTACCGGTTGAGAATCTAAGTGGTTTACCGCACGATGGAAGCTCTCAAAAGGCGGCGCTCAATAGTGAAAGGTCAAATGACCAAAATTGTTACATTTGCAGAGTCTGTTTGTGCTGAGACAAGATTGGAGGATATTACGGTTCGATTAGATAAAACAAATGTCTTATCTACTGAATTCGCACACGTTGAAAATAAAATGTTTGAAATTGATGCAGAATTAATCTCGCTGTCAGACGAATTCGATGAAAGTTATTACCACGCGGTGGCACTCTTAAATGCTGCAATTCGACGTTTTCATACCTCCATCCCGTTAAATACCACGTTATCGCGTAACGAAAGCATGTGTCAAGGTCATTCGGGTTCAAACGAAACCAAATTACCACGATTGAATATACCTATGTTTGAAGGGGACTTTCGAAACTGGCAAAGTTTTTTTGATCTGTTTAATAGTTCAGTTCATGATAAGGTAATGTTGTCCGCAGCCCAAAAACTTCAGCATTTAAAAGGTTTACTCAAGGGAGAAGCATTAAGCCTTATTAAGCATTTGAATATAACGGACGCGAATTATATCGAAGCTTACCAGATTCTTGTTAAACGGTACGATAAAAAGAAGGTCACCATAAATAATTACATCGACACATTTTTTAAGCAACCATCTATCACTCGTGTTAACGCGAACACCATTCGCAAGCTAGCCGATACCAGCGATGAGATTATAAGAGGTCTAAAGGCCATTGGCACCCAGGGGGAGTTACGTGATCCGTGGTTAATATATATAGTGGTGAATAAGTTGGATGACGATAGTAGGCAGTTTTGGCAGCACGAGTCTTCGAAAATAGAGCACCCGACGCTGCAACACCTAATGGATTGCCTTCAAACCAGAGCAGATACACTCGAAGGAGTAAGAGAAACCATAACCAAACCCGTAGTGCGACTCGCTTCAAGTGTGAGAAATTCATGTACCGTCACCGCATCCAATTTAAAATGTCCATTGTGCAACGCCGAACATTTATTATACCAGTGCGAAAAGTTCAAGGGAATGGGCATCACGGAGAGGAGAAATTTTATAAATCAAAATTCAAGATGTTACAATTGCCTAAGTGACACCCATACCGTACAATCTTGCCGCTCGAAACGTTCCTGTCAATTATGTCGCAAACGTCACAACAGTTTACTTCATTTGCCGAATGTCTCAAAACCAAACCAAGGAGAACCGCAAGCTCATACTATCGTTCAGTCAGCACATACCGCGTACGTTCCATTACCTACCGATAGTTTATCATCGACCAAAACCAATTCGCCAATAAGCCCACCCCCAATAAATTCCACGGTACCTAAACCGAGTTCACCACTCAACAATACAATAGGTACAACCAATACACCATTAATTGAAAATATGTCAAACTTGAATCCAAATCCGAATAACTCTCCATCAATCAACAATTTATCTTCAATCAACACTCAACCAACCAATCAACGATCAACAAAAGCGTTGCCCTCCAACGCAACTCCAATTAAATCACCAACCATTACAAACCATGCAGCAATCAACATACCATCCAATACCAATAATTTGCAGCTGAATGAACTACCATTGTACAACCATTATCAACAACACCTGACCAATAAGTATGAAGCGATCGTACCTAAATCACCCGAGATCAATCGAAGTCGATCGCTGTTACCAACCGCATTGGTCCATGTGAAAGATAAGTCAGGACAGTTACACTGTTGTCGTATATTATTGGATTCCGGATCCGAGGCGTCTTTTATAACTTCAGCCTGTGTCAAACGTCTGGGTTTACCTACCGAACGAGCTAATGTTAAAATTCTTGGAGTTGGTGCTTTATCAGCTGGAACTTCCCGAGGAAGTACCCGCTTGAATATATATTCCCGGTGCAATCCAGAGTTGATGATTTTCGTCAATGCATTCATATTGCCGAAAGTCGCCATGCCAATACCATCAAGCAGTTTTTGTCCATCTAGTTGGAACCATCTGAAATCCTTAGAACTTGCGGATCCACATTTTAATGAGACCAGTAGCATTGACATTTTAATCGGTTCCAACCATTTTTTTGATGTCATCCAGGATGGCAAAATATACGGGGACAAAGGATTACCAATCGCGCAAAATAGTATTTTTGGCTGGGTCATTGCCGGTAATATGTATCCAGATCAAGTTCAAGGTACATCAACCATTAGTCTGGTATCAGAGATCGATATCAACCAATCTTTGCAGCGATTTTGGGAAACCGAAGAGGTAGCAACATTCAATCCTTTAACCAACGATGAAGAGCTGTGTGAGAGGCATTTTAAGGAGTTCCAAACCCGCGCACCGGATGGGAGGTTCATAGTCCACCTTCCATTCAAACCTACCAAAAGCGAACTAGGTAATTCATTTAATACGGCACTAAGGCGATTTTTTGCAATGGAGGATCGATTACAGCGGGATTCGAAGCTACTTGAAGAATATATCGCTTTCATGCGGGAATACAAGCTATTGGAGCATATGAAACGCATACCACCGGAACAAGTTACCATAGATTCGAGGGTTTCATTTTACCTCCCACACCACGCCGTAATAAAACAATCAAGTACTACTACCAAGGTGCGCGTTGTATTTGATGCTTCCGCCAAAACGTCCAACAAAATTTCGTTGAATGACAATTTGTTGGTAGGACCCACCGTACAAGATACCCTTTATGCTATTCTCCTCAGATTTCGCAAACATCCAATAGTTTTTACGGCAGACATTGAGAAAATGTACCGGCAGATTGCCATGCACCCAGCTGACACCGAATACCAAAGAATTGTGTGGCGGGAGAATCCAGCAACACCGATTGAACATTATCGTCTAGTAACCGTAACATATGGAACCGCCTCCGCTCCGTATCTAGCAACCAAAACGCTGATTGAACTAGCCGATGAATTTCAAGAGCAGTACCCAATCGCCTCCAAAATTGTTCGTGAGGATTTATATATTGATGACTTAATGTCGGGGGCTAAGACGGAAGAAGAAGCCATACTGCTAAAGGACCAAGTTATTACAATACTAAAATCCGGGTGTTTTCATCTTAGGAAGTGGGCCACTAATTGCCAAGCATTATTAAACACCATTCCATTGGAGAATCAAGAAGTGGTTCCTATTCAAATTCGCGAAGAAAATCGATCCATAAAAATATTAGGACTAGAGTGGACTCCGCAAACCGATAACTTCCACTTTAAAGTGTCCATTTCAGCACAACCCACCATGACCAAAAGAGGAATGTTATCAGAAGCGTCCAAGATTTTCGATCCTATTGGGTGGCTATCTCCTTCTACAGTGATGATCAAGATTCTCTTCCAATCGCTATGGCTATTAAATCTTCAGTGGGATGACACTCTACCTACCCATATCACCAAGAGATGGACAGCCTTAAGAGAGGAGTTAACGAAATTAGAGAAAATTGCAATACCTCGTTGGCTTCATACCGAAGAGTCGGATTTCCAATTGCATGGCTTTTCCGACGCGTCAGAAGTAGCATATTCGGCCGTTATTTATGCTAGAACGAAAAATAAGTTTGGGAAGTACGAAACGACCATCGTAACGGCGAAAACCAAAGTCGCACCCATTAAAACGGTATCAGTTCCAAGATTGGAACTATGTGCTGCGCTTCTATTAACCAAGCTGATGACAATGGTGGTTAAATCGTTACAATGTCCTGCGAGTGAGTTATTTACTTGGACCGACTCTACAACTGTGTTATGGTGGTTATCAGCGCATCCCCGATCCTGGAAGTCATATGTAGCGAACCGCACCTGTGAAATTTTGGAAACTACATCTCGATCGACATGGCGTTATGTTCCGACAAAAGAAAACCCAGCGGATTGCGCTAGCCGCGGCATTTTACCGTCTACCTTGGTCAACTTTGAACTGTGGTGGAAGGGACCTAGTTGGCTTCGTGAAGAAAAGGTATTGTGGCCTGATCAAACACAATTGCAATATTCCGCTGATAGTTCCGAATGCAGACCATCTACAGTGGCCAATTACCACGCTGACGTCGAAAATAAGTTCCTAACAAACTTGGCCCAAAGGCACTTCAAATTTTCCAAACTCCTAAGGGTTATTGCTAGAATATTCCAATTTTATTCCAATCTACGAAGAGCGATAAACGATGAACCAAAGGAAGACCTCCTATCAACAACCAACTTTAAATTGGCGTCAGAACGAGTTATCAAGTGGGCACAAATGGAAGCGTTCACTGCCGAAATTAAGCACATACAGCGACAAAAGGCATTACCATCGTCAAGCAAGTTACTTCCCTTAAATCCATTTCTCGACCAGTTTGGTTTGTTGAGGGTAGGCAGTCGCATCCAAAATGCCAACGTATGCTACAGTGTGAAATTCCCAATAATATTACCTGCGAATCATATTATAACCGACTTAATAATTGATGAGACACACCTAAAATACTTACACGCACCGCAATCCGTCATGATAACTACTATACGACAAAAATATTGGATCATCAATTGCAAAAACCTAATACGTCAACATATTCACAAGTGCATACCTTGCACACGTTACAAAGCCACGAGAAAAACCCAACTAATGGGTGAATTACCACCAGAACGGGTCAACTTTAAATACGCATTCTACCAGACCGGAGTCGATTACGCTGGTCCCATATGGTTAAAAGCAATGACGGGCAGGAAATCTGTCTCACATAAAGCGTACATAGCCATCTTTGTGTGTTTAAGTAGCAAGGCCGTTCACATTGAATTAGTTAGTGATCTAACCACCGACGCGTTTATCGCATCCCTGAAACGCTTCATGGCTCGGAGAGGGGTGGCTGCTGACATGTTCAGCGATAATGGCACCAATTTCGTTGGAGCCAAAAATACCTTTGCTGAAATTCAAAAATTAAATAACTCTAAAAGTCATAATCAATTAATTTCTAATTTTTTATTAGATTACAATACAAATTGGCATTTCATCCCACCATCAGCTCCGCATTTTGGTGGCCTCTGGGAGGCCGCAGTTAAATCTACTAAATACCACGTCCGAAGAGTACTTGGCACCACACTGCTGAATTTCGAAGAAATGTCTACGTTCCTGACACAGGTTGAAGCGATCTTAAATTCGAGACCGCTCTGTTTATTATCACCACAACAAGAAGATGCGCTAACACCGGCACACTTCCTAATCGGGCAACCGCTGACGATGATTCCTGAACCGGACTACAAGCCTATACAACAAAATCGGCTATCACGATGGCAGCTCATTCAGAACCTGATGCAGCATTTTTGGGCTCGTTGGCATACGGAGTACCTAACCACGCTACACAATCGATCGAAATGGCAGCATAAGCACAATAACTTGAAAGTCGACGACGTCGTAGTAATTCGAGATGAAAATATGACTCCAGCAAATTGGCCACTCGGAAGAATCATTGAAACTCATCCAGGGAAAAATGGAGTTGTTCGTGTAGTCACTCTTCGTACTAAGGCGGGCATAATCAAACGACCGATCGTAAAGCTCGTCTTACTACCAGTAGTTTGAACTAAATAGTTCAAGGTCGGCGGAATGTTTGGTATCACCAAACAATGTACACACCAACACCTGCATTTATTTAAATCAATTAAAATTTTTTGTGGAACTTTGATTGTGCGGCTAGTAATTCGAATATTGCGTTTAGGTGTTTCGGTTTGTAATTACATATTTTGGTTATGAGGGTTGATACAAATAAAGAATTATGGTTGCGTTCGCCGTTCATTATCAATACTTCCATAGAAGTTATCGTCGCTGCAGGCAGAAATATTTGACTTTTATAAATTTATATTTTTTGTTAATGGAGTTTCTATTGTTTATTTTAATATAATATAAAATAATAAAAGATATATTGTATTGTGGCTTTTTTACACTTTTTCAAACGTGATTCAACCAAGTTAAAAAGTCCACTCAAACGCTCGATTCGGAACAGGCGTCTTCTCTTCAATCATTAATTTCGTGGTAAATGATTCTTCTAAAGTACTCTGGTGGTTTATTTAATGTTTTTGTTGCTTTTCTGGAGAAATAAAATTAATTAATTTTATTTTTTTAATAACCACAACACAATAGTTTCCTGACTTTGTTTTAATTCGTCATTTTGCCGTTGTAATTCGAGAATAATAATAATTTGCTGGTTGTTTTCGTTGAAGCATATCTGTCATTCACTGGATAGATTCTGTACCTTATGGTGCCAATGATTTACTTTTTTGTTACTGCACTTTTATAACGGTCGTGTCATTGAGGCCTAACTTCGAGTGAATTTTAGTTCTCTCAGGAGAACTGTTGCGCTTCCACCTTCTTCTGGAGGGTGGATTTACCAGTGAATTTACTTGAGTACCACCTGGAGTATTTCTACTTCAGTTCCTTTGTTTCCCCGATTCTAGTCGGCAAGCATTTTCTCACGAAATGGAGTAACATGCAAATAATATTTTGAGCTTTGCGCATTTGAAATTTTTTATCACTTGATTTTTAAATAGGTAAACTTGACAACTTCAAAACCCATATATACCTATGTCCTTAATAATAAATATCTACTGCGGTTTATGCGAGTCAAGCAAAGCTGTACTCTTGGTGACTCTCCTACTTTTCATAAATCCGGCATCGAAAAAACCTAAATAAAAATTGTTAATTTTTTACAGCTCAGTATAGACGACCATCATTTTGGCACAATGTCGCCTTAATGTTACGATAATCTAAGAAAATATATAGAAACTAAAAGTCGTTCTAGATCAATACGGTTCTTTGGATGGCGCCATTCGGCTTTAAACACGTTTACCTGCTGAAAAAGAAGTTATTAAATCAGGCATTTATGTCCTACGAAAAATGTCCTACTCTGCGACAAAACAAAGATAATTTTTGTATTTGATGAAAAAATGAAACAGTATTGCATTTAGGTTTATAATAGTAGGCTAGTTGGTAGACTACAGTATGTCCCTTTATTCATGTAACAAACTTATAAATTTGATCACTTAGTTTTTTAAATAAAGGAATTAGTTTACAAAATTGTTTAAAACAATGAGACAAAACAAAGAGAAACTCAGTTCACTTTGAATTTTCTTGATAGTTAGTTGTGTTTTTTCTTTTTCTCTTAAATATATTTACGTCTATAGTTATTGCACTATTAAATTAAAAAAAAAGTGTACTCGCAATTTTCCACTATGCCCAAAGAAACATATTTTTCCAAAGTTGAAGTAAACAAAATTAACCAGCTGCAGAAGGAAAATTGGTGAGCAGCTGACATTTCCAAAGCGCTAGGAAGAAGATTGTCAACAATTTAGAGATATCTGAAATGTCAAGATTAAGAAAATTATGAAAGACCGAAAATTGGCAGAAATAGTTCGATCACTCCAAAGACCAAACGTTTAATTATGCGGTCTGCTTCAAATTATATGAAGTCTGCTGCGAAAATTAAGAGTGATTTGAATTTAAATATTTCAATAAGAAGCGTTCAAAGAGTTTTAAAGTCGGCTAAGCATTTGAAAAGAAAGAAAATTAAGAGAACACCTGCTTTGAAACATAGCCATAAAATAGCACGGCTTAAGTGGGCACAAAAACATATGTCCTCAACGGATAACTGGAATAAAGTCATTTTTGCTGATGAAAAAAAAATCAATTTTGATGGCCCCGATGGCTTCGATTATTATTATCATGACCTACGAAAGGAGCCTTTGTTTTTATCAAAACGGCGAATGAGTGGGAGTGGTGGATCGGTAATGGTTTGGGGAGCCATTTCAAAGTTAGGTGCGATTGATTTAGTATTCATCAGTGGTCGCCAGAATAGTAATAAATATGATGAGTTATTAAACATGCAATTTGTGAAATTTAGAGAAGTCTTGGAATCCGACAACTTCATTTTTCAACAAGACAACGCTGCAATTTCCACTGCACGCATTGTGAAATCGCTTTTGGATTAAAAAATATAAAATTGTTGGATTGGCCAGAGACGCCCTCAGATATGAATATAATTAAAGATATATGGGGGTATCTTTCCCGAAAAGTATATGCATAAGGCAAGCAATACGAAAGTGTTGGCGAACTTAAGAGCGCAACTACAAAAGAATGGAGAAAAACTCCTATAAAGTTTATTGAAAAGCTGTTCGATTCTCTGAACATTTGCTGTTATTAAGGCCCAAGGCGGTCGAACTAAAAACTAATTGTAAAAATAATAATTGAATTCGATGCATTACTCATATTTTCACTTTGTTTTGTCGCATTCTGTTAAGCAAACTTGTAAACTAATTCCGTTATTTAAACAACTAAGTAATCAAATTTATAATTTTTTTACATGCTACCAGCTACCCTACTATTATAAACCTAAATGCAATACTGTTTACTTTTTTCAAAAAATACAAAAATTCTCTTTGTTTTGTCGCAGAGGATATATAGGTACATCACTATAAAATCTGCGAAAATGTTGAAGCCTTCGTAGTGGTATAATGTTAAACTTTGATTTTGGCCACATCATAAAATACAGATTTTTAGCCACCAAATACAAAAATTAACAGCTTTTATGATTTGCTAAATGTCTTGATGCATTTTGAATGCAGTAAATTTTGTTATAGATTAGGTAGTATACAGTAAATAAGACCGATGGAACCACAAAACGAGCAAAAACTAAAAATAGTCTTGCACAATTCCTTACCGGTTTGTGGGTGTAGTAATAGATGTTATTAATTTTAAATGTCAATAAAATTATCATATAATTTTTTTCGAAGCAAATTAATAAATTAAAAATTTATATCGATGTTAATTCGATCGACTGATAAACAAACGAATAGTCAAATTATTTATCAAAACAATGGAAATGTTTATAGTTGTATGTCTACATGAAAAACAAGATATTTAAGCATTTGTCGTAATTCATATCTTAATTTATTTTACAATAACTGGACAAGATAAAAATATCTATTATATTGTGACTGGATTAAAATGTATGTTTATGATAACCTTTAAGATGCAAAGAATGTCTCCGCGTTGAATTCCTAAGGAAGTTATTTCTAAAATGATGAGGTATTTTAACAAAATAATGATTTATGAGTTAAACAATAGATTCAAATTTAAATAATAAAGA